>ML777848.1:1928509-1958162 GCA_009831015.1 Picea engelmannii | reverse complement strand
CCAAGCTTGAGTTCAAAGAACTCTTTCATTTTCTTGTCATAGTATCTCTTAGTCAAGTACTTCTTCTCAAAATACTTCTTGAATTCCCTCCAAGTAACACTTTTCTCTACAATGTGTTGTACCTGCACAAGTTGATCCCACCAAATGGAGGCCTTTCCTTTGAGTTGATAGATAGCGATTCTACCTTCAGCATGATAAGAATAATTATGCAATTGAAAATACTTCCTCATGCCTAGCAACGATGTTTCGACATCTTCATCCTTCTTGTGCTCACCATCAAATGTAGGAGGTTTGATTTTGTTCATTTCTCCTCGCAGCTCATCCACCCCAGATCTCTTATACCTTATGACAAGGGATAGACTTGAGTTGTTGCCTGCTCTCTTATGGGAATGCCTTTGGGGATGATGGTGATGTCTACTAGCACTTTTTGCTTTTCCTTTCTCCTCTGAAGATTTGTGACTCTCATATTTACTTGAGTCACTCTCCTTAACCAATTTCTTCTCTATTCTGTTCAAACCTTCCAATAGCTTCATGTTGAAGTCATCCTGCTTCTCTTTGGCTTTCATAAGCCTTTCATTACCAGCTTTATGGCTTTGGACATCCTTCTGCAGATTCTTAATGGTCTCAGCCATATTCATATCTTCATTCCTTTCTTCTCCATGTCCGTTGGAGTTCGTTCCTTCCATGCCCAAATGGACATCCATCCCTCTACTCTTCTCTAGATGACTGTAATTCCCCTGTGCCTCTTCCATTCCTATGGACTCTGCACTGGTCTGACCTGACCGAGTTGTTGTTAATTCTGCAAAATGTGCAGCCATCGAAACTAATCAGGTTAACAATTCAACAATTCATGAGAATATGCACCATTTTGATTCAACATACACATCAACATTATCACTCCCGGTTTCCTGGTGTTATCACCACGACAATTCTAGATAAGACCCAAGTCTCAAGAACACAGACGTGCAGTGCCTTCCGAGATACACTTGTGAAAGAAGGTGGTTTGTCGAAACCACTTTCGCCAAGATGCGGTATCATGTGTCTCAACATGTCAAATCCACCACTCGTGGAGCGGGCGACGACTAGTCAAATCACCCTGCTTCATTCGTTCGGTACTTCGCAGCCATGTGACAGCAGTTGAACGCCGCCATGTAACGAACTCAAAAGCTAGTCATTCGAAATGGATTGGCCAAGCATGGCAACCCAACACTCTTGTACGTAATCTATTTGCGCTTCATAAATGGATTTCTATAATTACCACTCCCCAAGTATGAATATATCTGCGTATCCATAACCGAAGTAATCTCCAAATTGCTCGACTTCTTGCTCTCTGTAAAGACACATTTCGGTATCCCCAACCTGAGATACATGGACAAGGCTAAGTCGAGTGAGACTGGTTATTCAAGCAACATGCTAGGCTTTCCTGCGAATAAGGAGGAAAGGGTCCTTGCGCACATTCTAGCAACTAAGTTCCACACAGAGCCAGTTATAGACTCGCGATTGGAAGTCAGGCTGAATCCCACTATAAAGGATTTAGTCATCAATAGGCCAACTGCTAAGAAGAAAATGAGTAAGTGGCATAAGAAGGAGGAATCTACGACTGAAGCGACCGAAAGTGTTGGAGAGAATCAACTGGTCTGGTTAGACTCTTCTTTAAAGGCGGAGATCGCTAAGCTGAAGTATGTCTTCAACTAAGATAAGCATGTCTCAACGAATTTTGAACAACCGGTAGCGGAGGTAAAGAGTACAAGAGATGATAGGCCTGTTCTTCAAACGACCCTTTTTACAACAGGCTAACTGTTGTCATCACCCTTTTGTAATTTTGTGATTAATATGATTATATAAATACATAAACGGATTTTAGACTGTTTTATTACAATTTCTATCTGGTGAAGTTATGACTCTTGTTTTCTTTTATAATAAGTTTTTCTTGTAATCTTATATTTTATTTTCATCTGTCTAAATTGGAGGAAATTAAAACTCAGAATTCTTTTTAATTAATGCTTCGATGCGGTTATGTGTTTCTTTTTTTTTTTATTATTATGCAATTTAAACTTAGACTCATCGCCTTCCAAGCAACTTCGCGCGCATTAACTTGACCTGTTCATTTATATTTATCGTGCATGGCAATATTGCAAGGTAAAACGCTTCTCCGTGCACCTAAATCTACTGTGCATTTCTTCTTCATTGTACCGACTACTTACGCGCACTACTCTGGCGTTGTGCGCCAATACTCACTACGCACAATTTCGATACCGCGCACCGATATTCCACATGCATTTTCGTCCTATGCATGCACCATGTCAAGTTTAACATATTCCATAACGCTCAAATATCTGCGCACACTAATGAATACACCATCGCGAAACAACTTATACTCATACTTATGTGCGTACTAACAAAACTCCTTTGCGTTAAGCAATACTTGCGCACCCCATGTGCACCTTACTATGTGTGTATTTACCGAGCAAGGCTAATTTCAACGCGTGCATCTACACATAATAATCTTCCGCGCGACGCCTCAATTTACCGTGCACACTAGCACGCCAACGTTTTCCTGCGCGGTGCCAAATTTACCACGCGCGCCAGTATGACAACCTTTTCCATGGACACTCTGTGACTCCAATTCTGGTCACTTCGAAGTTACTTTTCTATGAATATTCACTTCAATTGCACCCCTCTGGCCCATCCAAGCTCAGTGTTGAATTGAAGCTCTGATACCATACTGTAACGATCCCCCCCGACCAACCTCAGGTTGGGGTACGCCACTCTAGAGCAACCACTCATGCTCTGACACCAGTCAATAACATTCCTAGCCATCAGGCCGAGCCATGCTACTCTAGGGAACACTTTCGTTCCCATACCGCGGAACATACAGTAGCATACCCAGTAGCCAACTAAGCAATGCCACATAAATTTACTCTTTAAGCTGCATGCAACTAAAACATATACATACAACACGCTCGTGGAAGCTTTACATCTAAACATAAACAAACAATTACTTTCTGTAACATAGGACTTTTATATTAAAATAACAGTAACTACCGATATGCATCATTTACAGGAAATTACACATAAGCACACAAGCAATCATAATCACATATATGATAAAATCGTAACATAGGCATGTAAATAAAAAAACAACATATCAATTTATCATACAATTGGTACTTATCTTAGGAAGACTGTCACCAACTGCTTACAGACTGTCCACGAACCTCCCAGCCATAGACTACACTGTTCATCACTCTCAACAGTGAGTCATCCCCGAGTTAGGACTGAACTCCACCCAGGGTAAAGGGTTCTTATCCAGGTTAAGGCTCATGGACAACAGGAAAGACTCCGTCTCAGGTGCTCACTCAACTAACAACCTACAACCTCTCATTCTCCACATGCCTATCCCACCCAAGGAAGTGTGCCCCTTCTCTGCTCAACAGTCCCTCGACTGCCCCACTTCCCTTCCAGGGCTTTAGCAACAAGTTGGACCGGAAGTCTCAGAGCGTTGTAGCTGCAGTTTAGCACCTTCGGGAATCAATCCCCAACAATTCTCTTGCTCAGAGAACTGCTCACGGGCCTGACAACCCGCTTCTTCAATCCTGCTCCAAGCTAACCGGGTACACCAACCAAAAAGGGTGCGGAAACAGGCTTCGAAAGGGTGAAATGGTTGTCTCAAGGATAACATAATGTATGAGTGAAATGGTCATGGAATCATTGACTGGATAACTGAGTGTGTACAGGAATTACTGTGAACTCTTCGTGAAAAGTGATTGTGAGAATGATGGTCATCCCGCTGTTCGTAAGGTATCCGTGAGAAAACTCTCAATGAGCTAAGTTCCCCCACGATATGAATGCATGTCCCCAACTTGACACTTGTCATATCAGAAGTTACTTTTGTCCACTTGTCCCCAACTTTAGAACTTAGGATAAAATAATTATCCATACTTTATGTTTTAGGAAATATTAATATAATATTCCCTTGACTTTTGGCCCTCCCTTTCCCTAACTGGTGAAGTTCAGTCCCCCATTTCTTTTATCATGGTCGGTCTGTGCGCAATGATGTATTTTATATTAATCATGAGTCATGTACAAAGTAGGAACATTGGCGTTTGACATCTAGGCGTTCTGGCCTAATACCAAAACATAAGCATTCCGGCTTATAATACTGGCTCACCAACCTATAATGCATATCATATACATAAAGGTTCGCTGACCTTAATATTGCGTGCACTTTAGTTACTACGCGCAGTATCTTGCGATGTGCATATTACATCATTTTACTGCGCAGTTCATGCACGCAATATGCCACATGATGTGCATTATCAAATGAGGTCAAAACAACTCACCGGCTTAAGTATATTTATATTAAATTTACAATTGGGTTTGGTTGAGGGATATTACAATCCTGGACATAAGGACAAGGACTTCACGCAGGGGTGATGTTGATTATCTTCGAGTAGGCTTAAAGGGCAGACATCCAAGCAAGGCAAAGTGGATTGAGAAGGACAAGGTGAGATAACTCTTCCCTCACTTATCTGTTGATTAATAAAAGATTTTGGTGGTCCAAAAAGCTCTCAGTGGGAAGGCTTGATCCAAAAAGGATCCAGAGAAGACTAAGGACAACTCATAATTCGCAGAAGCAACTCAGGAAGCTCAGAATGGCCTCAACAGACAGAGAGAGGGAAAAAATTCAAAGTCCTCAAAACTAATTGGAATTGGCATCATCACGAAGGGCGCGTCACAAGCTTTCCAACGACGTAAATGACTCGTCAAACAGAGTTACGGATCAAAAGATATTCACAATCAAAGTTTTGGTCAACCTAGCCCAGTCAGGAGGGATGAGTCAATGTTCGTACTACTGACGTCAACACCAGTATGAATGACGTCAACGTCCATACAATGTACGTGGCACACACAGGAGGTGACACATGTCATGCTCACGTTAGCATGACGTCAACATGGTGACGTGGCAGCACCAGAGTCTGTGGACCAATGAGGAAGTGCCATGTGGTAGACCATACAAGACGTGGCAAGGTGATTGTGCAAGTGGATGGCATGGGCCAATGGTTCGCTGCCACGTGGTAGTGGGAAAATGCCCAGTGAGGACCCGAAACCAGATTTTCAAAAATAAAAAAAGAGGCTCGCCAAATCTGGTGGCCAAACTACAACTCCGACGATTCTAAACAACAAACTCCAAACTTGGAGACGGTTCCAAATTCATATATATATTGTTATAACAATAATCCCAAAAGGGGAGGCCCGCGGGCTCGACCCCGGGACCTCCCCCTATCCAAACGCCTTACAATAGCATCCGCCAACCGTTGGGCCAACGAACTCCGTTGGTTAGTCTGCCCGACATTTCACTTAAATGCCGAGTCTGCCCACAAACGGGGGGAAGGCTCTCGACGGTATAGTCAGGGATGATTTTCGAGACAAAGTACAAAGAATTAATTACGGGTTGTAGGCACGAAAACCAAGACAAGATTTCTCAAGGGTTTGGGAGTGCCAGAGTCAGATTGAGGCGTGGAGACAATCATTTTTGGGTGATTCGATGCCACGAATTCAATGGTGCTGTCTATTTTCTGAAATGAGCAAAGCTTCTACAACTTAATTCTAGAATGATGTATACTTATGTATTTTGCCAAATTCTTTTGTTGAGTTAATAAAATGTCCTACCCATTTGAGAGCAGGACCCAGAGACGTAGTCTACCAGAGAAGAACTTCGTTATCAAGTTTTTGTGTTTATTTGATGCTTATGTCTCTTTATTATTGAGCTTTTCCTTCTTTATGGTGCACTTTAATTTATGCTCATTTAATAAAATTCTTTATAAGTCACTTCGATGAAAAGATCCCGGGCCACCTTCGCCCCCATACCATCTCCATTCACTGTATCCAATACCCATGAGCCAAACTTCGGCTCAGTCTCAACATCGTCATCCACTGATGAATCTCATAGGAGGCCCATACGAGACAACTTGTGCTTCATATAACGACGAAATTTGATCCACGTGTAACAAAGCATGTGACCCCAATGCCCAGGTTATCCCTGCGAGCCCCACCCCCAATCCAAGAGTTGATCATTAGGGAGGGGGGGCTAGGCTTTCCTCCCTGTTGATCCAGAAGGAACCATGGCCTAATCAAATAACTTTGTTGGCCATTTCATTGGTTGTTGTGTTATTTTCGCAGAGAACATGAAAAAATTGTGCAAAGAGAGAGGATAAATTGAGTTTGATAAGTCCAATAAGAATCTTCAAACTAACATTCTTTGGATAAGAACCTGTCACAAAATATCTTATTGTATTTTTTGAATTACCCACAATATTCAACTAAAAGATTTTTCATTGTTTGGAGATTTGAGTACCATGAAAAAACACATAAGCCTTAGCCTTTGTTCTTTGTTGTTTGAGGAGAGCCCAAGGTTCCAATAAAATTCAACTTCCTAATTTCATCTAGGGCCATAAAGCATTCACCGCAATTTTAAGAATTAAATAAAGTAAACTTGAGTGACAATATACATATTTAAAAATCGCTAATATTAATATATAACGACTAAATAAAGAATTTAGAAAAAACCAATAAATACCCACCAAATTTAACCGTGGATCATATATCAAGAAAAGGCCGAGGTGTTACTACAGAAAGCCTGGGTCCTGCACACATTTATTGCGTTTTCGTTCCGTGCTTTTCGTTTTTATTTTAAAAATGGTTGTCAAGCAACATGATTTGACTGGATAAAGCGTGTCCTGCTTTAATCACACAAGGACATAGAACTTGATCAGAGTTTTGACTTTCAAATTTTCTGAAAGATACAGCGTTAAGTTTTTCGCCTACCGTAACAGTAACTTTGGCAACATCTTGAAAATATTGAGCAGATTAAGCCAATTGAGTGAATGTATATTAATTTGCTTGCTTAGGATTAAATGTATTGTTTTCCAGCTCTAACTTGCGGCAATAAATTGAGTGATTACCCGGGCCGTTACTTATAGGGCGCTCTGATAAAAACAGGCCGGAAATTGTGGATAATTTGACAGTTGACCTAAATTAAGCATCTTCGGAAAAAAACGAATACCTTGCCTCTATGTGTGCCTAATATCACATATCTGGCTGGAATTTACCGGTATAGTAAGTATATTAATTTCCTTGCTTACGCTTAAATATATAGTTTTTAAGCTCTAACTTGTGGCAAGAAAATGAGTGATTCGCTGAGCCGTTAATGGTGAGCCTCTCTGCTAAAAACACGGCTGGAAATTGTGGATAATTTGACAGTTTACCTAAATGAAGTGTATTTCTTTGAACTTTAAAGGAAAAGTGAGTCACTTGCTTCTGTGTATGCCAAATTTCACAGCATTTGCTGAAATTTACCGGTACAGTAAATTTGAAGAAATCTTAAAAAAATAGAGCAAATTCAGCAAATTTTGAGTGTTAATGTATATTAATGTGGTTGTTTACGTTAAAACGTCTCGTTTTTGTCTTCAACTTAGGGTTAGAATACTGAGTGATTCCCGAGCCGTTAATTACTAGGCGCTCTTAGAGAAACAAAGCTGGAAAAAGTGGATAATTTGGCAGGTTACCTAATTGAAAGCGTAGAAAAGTAATTGACTTGTCTACGTGTGCCAAATTTCACCGCATTTGGCTGAAATTTAGCTGGACTGTAGTAGAATGATGTCATTAATTTAGCGGTTTCGGCTATAACTTTGGCAGGGAATGTGGATCTGGGAAAAATACATGCTTGACATGCAGTACAAGTTTGTAACGGGCTGGGATTATTTTAGCGGTTTCGGCTATAACTTTGGTAAGGGAATGTGGATTTGAGAAAAATACAGGCTTGATATGCAGTAAAAGTTTGTAACGGCTTGCCCGTTGAATCCAAATTAGGCTTTTGGATGCTTGTCTTTTTGGCTTTTATATTTAACCTTGAGAGAATACCTTTCTATATAAGTTTGCATGCACTTGCATGCAAATTTTATGGAATTTCTGTCATAATAAAACACGACTGAGGATATAATGTTAGACAATAGCCCGTGCTGGATGCGATTGTTTTATAAATTTTTTTGATAAAGATTATCATGTTTTATAGGCCTAAGATGAAGAGTACGCTTTGCTCTTGAATCCAGTGGCGGCTCTGAATTAGCTTGAGCGTTTCTTTACTGGACAGTTGGATCCACGGCTCTTCAGCTCGCAGAAAAGTAGTCGAGCTGTTAGTTACCGTCCTCAGCGGGGAAAGTTGAATGGATGTGCAACCAAAATTGCAGCGATGGCTGTGTTTGGTTATGTATATCTTATTTGGCATAGCTGTGCAAATTAGCGGAGGTCCGGCGGAGGATTTAATTGATAGATTGCCTGGTCAGCCAAAAGTAAATTTCAAACAATATGCTGGATACATCACGGTCGATGAGCACGCTGGCCGCGCATTGTTTTATTATTTTGCTGAAGCAGAGGATGATTCGGATTCCAAGCCCGTTGCTTTATGGTTAAATGGAGGTACGATACCTTTACTCTTGAGATCTCCTCGTTCAATATATACTCAGATACTTACTAAAGATCAGGCTAGTTGTAACGTTTTTCTTAAAATCCCCCATGTCGTGTCCCTATTTTACCACCGCAAGTATTTCACTGCTTTCTTCTATCCATTATACAGATAACTAACATTCTTGCATCTAGTAAACAATGCAAGCTCAATGCAATTATTAACAAAAATCCGCTCAATGCAATTATTAACAAAAATCCTTTCTATATTCCATGGCAATCAATATGCACCCAGCAGCAGAGTAGTAAATGCTGTATATGATTGGCTATGCATCATTTAATACCGTGTGCTGCTGGGTGCATAATGTTTGCCCCAATTAGTTCAAATCTGTCATATTTAGTCACCTCTATCAGTAATTTATGTTTTGTGTCCTTAAACATCCGAGTACTCTACAAGGCTGAAAGGTCTGAATGTAGAAGAAATAAAGTTTATTCGTCCTGCTTTCATCCTGAATTTTTTTAAGGCTCATATGTATAGGATGTCCTTAATCACTTATAGGCACCTTTGGTTGAGGCAGCATTGACAAATGTTCTATCAATAGGGATTGTTAGTAAGAAAATTCTGATTAAAGATAATTACATTCCACTCTTACCAGACTTGGCTCGGTGAAAAACTTGGTGAGGCAAAAGAATTAAGAGTTCGTAGGCTCAACTTGCGGAAAACAGGGCAAAACCCCTTAGTGGGAATGGATGAGGCGAGATGCAAGTAGTGGGTGACTTTGATGACATAACAACGCCTCATAATGCAGCAGCTTAGCTGAAGAACAGCTGTAAACTAGCATTGACAAATGTTCTATCAACAGGGACTGTTACTAAGAAAATTCTTAGTAAAGATAATTACATTCCACTGTTACCAGACTCGGCTTGCTGACAAAATTGGTGATGCAAAAGAGTCAAGAGTTTGTAGACTTGACTTGGGGAAAACAGGGGATAACCGTCAAAATGGGTGTGGATGAGGGCAGATGCATGTGCTGGGTGATTTTGATGCAATAAAAATGCCTCATAGCATGGCAGCTTATCTGAAGGAGAGCTGTAAGTTAGTCTTAAGTAGCATTTCCAAAAAAATACAAGGGAAAACTCAGATACCAGATAGTACAAAAATTATAAAAAATACACAGATTTTGTTAAATTTTTTATTTTTGATTAACATGAAATAAATCCATGTCTATACCATGTAGAGTATTAATAATTCCATGTCTATACAATGTAGAATATTAATATATGTCGAAAATTCAAATATACAATGAGTCATTACTTAAGAATGGGAAGCATCTTATGTTTCTATTTCTTGCGCTGCCTCAACCCCGAGGAAATCTAATAAGAAAATTCATATATACAATGAGTCATTATTTAAGAATGGGAAGCATCTTATTTTTCTATTTCCTGCGCTGCCTCAACCCCAAGGAAATATAATAAGTCCTTTGGTGTAAAATAACAGCCTCCTCCCTGTCTAGTGAATCTGATGTTGAATCTATGTCGCCCAACTCCATTGCCCCATGATTCATGCCTTCTGCAATGATTATGTTGAAACTGTACTAAAAGAAAATAATTAAAAGATTAGAGAAACAAAACTTAAGTTTCTCACAGAAGTATGAAATCTTGTTGGTGGAAAGAAGGCTTTACCCGCTTGAGTTGGAAGCAATAAGGAGGACGATCCTATATAGGCAGAGAGTGCCAGAGATGGATATCAACATGTTCCCACACCGAATCAGTGAGTGGAAGTTCCAAAGAAGGAAGAATATATGGGATATTCAGTGCAAAAGATGGCTGGAATGTTAGGAATAACATGAGAGGACTTTTCCCGAGATAGGAGAGCATTGAAACGACACATACAATACTGCTACAGGAGGGGGAAATGGAAGAGGAGAGCCAAGCAAAAACAACAATACTATATTAAACATTTTAACCTAGCAAGAGAGATTAAGGTGCAAGAATACCTTAACTTAATGTGCCTTGGAGAGAGAAACATGTCTTGGCCCAACTTAGGATAAGCTTGCATGGGCTAAGATGTGAGACAAGGAGGTGAAAGGAGCCCAAGGAGGAATGTAATAGCAGGATTTGTCAAATTTGCGGTTTTGAGGAGGTAGAAACCTAACGACACTTCCTCCTCAACTATACCACCTACAACAACATTAGAAAGGGATTGGTGTTGGAAGAGGGAGGAATGGCCCACAATATTTTAAGATAGCTAGTTGGAAGATGTTGCAAGGAGGGCATCACTAATGATGCACATCAGGGACAAGCTGTTGTGGGCAAACATGTAGGCCCAATCTGATCCTCCTGGGGCATGCCATCCAATTAAGTAGCTCGGTGACTCTTGCACAAAATCCCTTGTATAAGGTATCCTTCTATATATCAATTATCATTTACTTTATAAATCCGCACAAGGGATTTTAACACCTTATACACAATGTTCCACCAAGACTTCGGGACGGGGGTGCGCGAGAGCGGGGAGACGCATAGGGGGGATGTGTGGGAGCACCTCCAAATTTTGGGGAAATTCATGGGGGACGGGGGGATGCCGGGGTCCCTAGCATAGTGGTCCCCGTCTCTAAAATTATAAATAAAATAGAAATATTAATGATAAAATCCCAACAATAACAATTCAGCCCATGTAAATTACTAAATTCATCATTGTGCATACTAAATAGTAAATAGTAAATAGTGAACAGTAAACTAGTACTAAATTCAAATTTGTAAATGATATAAATAATAAACATGATTCAAATTATGATTTCAGATTCAATAATGAAATACATTGATTCAGATTATGATTCAGTAATGAAATACATTGATTCATAAATCATAAATAAAACAGATATAGTAAAATATTGTGCGTCCAGAAGCACCCCTTTTCGAGGGGGGGACGCCCAGAAGCACCCCTTTTGGGGAAACGCGCCCCCCCATACTGGGGAAATGCATCCCCTTGCGTCTCCCCGAGTTTCCCCAAAAGGGGGACGTGGGGAAACGTTTCCCCGGGAGCACCCCCGTCCCGGGTGCGTGGGAAACGTGGGGGGCATGCACCCCACCCTGGGGGACGCGTCCTCGTGGAACACTGCTTATACAAGGGATACAACCCTCTATAAATCCCTTGTATACACTTTATAAATCAAGTTGAATGAGTTGTCAAACTCAAGTTGTAAAAGGTCAAGTTGTAAAAGTCGAGTTGCATAAAGTTGCATAGTTGCATATTGCATGCATGACATGTGCATGCTGAGTTAGTTTGCATGCATTGACAAGTCAAGGGCGAGTTGTAATTGAAGTCTCAAGTCTAGTTCTAAATTCAAACTAAGTGAAGTCTCTTGTCCAAGATCTATTTCAAGTTGAAGTCGAAACATGCAAACAAGTTTCTATTTTCGAGCCCTCTCCTTCTCCTCTCCACGCCTTATAAGCAGAGGTTGACCCTCATTCTAATCATTGTGTTATGCAGTGTGAGGTAGAAAGAGTAGAAGGCTGTGAGTGCTGATATATCAACATAAGAAGGCAACTTATATAATAGAGTAAGAAGGCTGCATATCTATCTGTTAGTGGGTGGCAAAGTACACCTACAGTGCTGGTGTATATCGGCCCAGAAAAGGACAACAAGATTTTGTATCAGTGTTGGTGCTAGACAACAGAAAAGGACAGCAACCAGCTTGTAACATTGCTGGTATATTTCAGCAGAGAAAGGACAACAAGGTGTTGCTGTACCTACAGGTCATACAGTCAGGTCAAAGTCATATTGGAAAGCTCATTTAAGAGCAGAATTTCATGGTGGATGTTTGTAAGTGATCATACTTTATATTTGCAATAAAAGGAGATTGTTTGCTGGGGTTTTTCTCTCTGTATAAGGTTTCCCCAGGGTATATGTGTTGTTCATGTTTATGCTTGTGGATCTACATAGTTCTATATTGTTGAAATATATTAAGCTGGAATCAAAGTGTTGAAGAATTTAAAGAAATAATCCGCATATTATATCAAGCTCGATAATTTAACATGGTTTCAGAGCTTAGGGTGTGAAACAACTTGTTGAAGTGCAGTAGCAGGTACACACAGATCCAAGCGAGCTTGATCAAGTTTCCAGCGTGAGGTCCATGTCATCCTCCATTTCTGTCAGAGTCGAGGATAGGCTTGAAGGAGCTTCCAACTTCAATGTGTGGAAGTTCAGGATAATGAATATCTTGCAGGAGCATGATCTTGAGCAGTATGTGACCACAATGATGGAGAAACCCACCACTAATGCAGGAAGAGCGACCTTCAGAAAGAATCAAGCTAAGACCAAGTGAATCATCTTTGACTTAGTCAACGACAGTATAATGCCAACAATGATTTTGTTAATGACTGCCAAGGACTGTATGGATACCTTGGTAAATCTGTATGAGAAACAGGCACCAAGTCAGAAGAGGACACTTAAGCATAAGCTTAAGTATTTGAAGATGGAGAAAGGTGAATCGGTAGCATCTTTCTATTCTAGGATAGCCCAGATCAGAGATCAACTTTTGGTCATAGGTGTTACAGTGGATGATGATGACTTAGTGCAGGCCATATTTGATGGTCTTCCTTCTTCATGGGAGACTTTCTTATCTAGTGTGAGTGGGAGAGAGATTCAACCCACGTTTGAGAGGTTATGGCATGATTGCCTTCAAGAGGAGAGTCACACTGCTACCAAGAGTGAGCCAACCAAAGAAGAGCATTCGACATTAGCATCAAGATTCAAGGGAAAGAAGGTCACTTTCTAGAAAGGCTCTCAGAAGAAGTCAAACACCAAAGGTATGTTCAAAGGCAAGAATATTGATACATCTAAGATTAAATGCTTTAGTTGCAATAAGTTGGGTCATTTTGCTAGAGACTGTTGGTATAGGAAGAAAAATACAAGGAAAGGGAAACATCATGCCTCAATTGCTGAGGATGATGAATCCAAAAGAAATAAGAAAAGTCCCTCTAATGAAAGAGAAAATAGAAAATAATATTATTTGGTTTCTGCTTTATCCAGTACAATTCTCACAGGGCCGAAAACTTGGTTAGTAGACAGTGGTGCATCAAAGCATATGACAGGGTACAAGGAGATCCTCTTAGATTTCAAGACAAAATCTTTTGCACAACAGGTTGAGCTCGGGGATGACAAATGTGTCAGGAAATGCATGACATTTCCACACTAACTAGTAGAAGAGAAGAAGAATTTAATCAAGAACGCAAATGAAAACAAACAATCACACAGTACACCGAGATTTTACCCTGGAAACCCTTAATCAGGAAAACAAACATTCCTTTGAGCATTCTGCTCTCTTGTTGTCTTATTCATTCAAAATAAAAGGTTACATGTCTAACCTTGGTCCACACTTAAGACACAATCAACATCATACCCTCTTGCACAAACAAGAACAACCTTGTAGCCAAATTGGCTTACATATGCATGACCAACAACCTACACTTACATATGCATTAACCTGCAAAAGTGCACTCTATGATCACCTAACAACAACAACCTTTACAACACGCCTCTTTATAAGATTTACAACAGGAAAACCCCTAAATATTGGCACCCAAAAACGGTTACAGATCCATGCATATCATTGACTACAAATCCCGCAAACTCGAGATTCTATTACAGTCGACACAGTCGACTCCAAGTCGGGTTTACCAATCGACTACCATTCAGTCTCTAGTCGGTCGTCTCATGTCCGCACTTCGACCTCTTGTCAGTTAACTTGCCGTCGATATCTTCGACTTCGACTTTACTCGGTCGACTTCCTCGACCTTCGACTTGTTGTCGATCTACCTCGACTTCGACTGTCAGTCGATTCACCTCGATTAGACTTTCACTGCAAACAATATAACAACCCAACATTCTCCCACTTGTTGTCTTCTTTGCTGAAACAAGAGATTCCTGAACTTTCGCTCACAGACCCAGGGAAGCAATGCCCATTGCCTCTCTGCACCAAGAGAACTTCACAACACTCACAAACTTGGTCAACGAGTTTGCTATGTTTTCTAACGTGTCTACTTTCTCGAGTAGCACCTTGTTACTTTCCACCATATCTCTTATGAAATGGGATTGTACATCAATGTGCTTAGTCTTTGAATGATAAGCAGGGTTCTTTGCTAGAAATATTGCGCTTTGACTGTCGCAATTTATCTTCATAGCTCTCGTCCCAAACTTGATTCCTGAACACAATCTTTGAAGCCATTCTGCTTCTTTGCTTCCATGGGTGGCCACCATGTATTCAACTTCTATTGTCGACAAGGCTACGATCGCCTATCGCTTGCTCATCTAACTTATTGCTCCACCAAACATTTTGAAGACATATCCGCTGGTCGACCTACGTCGATCCATATCTCCAGCACAGTCGGCGTTGACAAAGCCATGTAGATCTAATTTACCACTAACACCTCTAGGTTTTCCTTGGTAGTATATAGGATAGTCTTTTGTGCCACACAAATACCTGAATACTCTCTTGACAACTGTCCAATGCTCCTTTCCAGGTGTCGACATGTACCTGCTCAACACTCCCATTGCATGGGCAATGTCTGGTCGAGTGCAAACCATTGCATACATTAGACTACCAATCGCACTTGCATAGGGAACACGTGCCATGTCCTCTATCTCTTTCTGTGTCTTTGGACACTGCTCGACAGTAAGCCTTGCTCCCACTAAAATTGGCACCTTCACTGGTTTGCAATCCTGCATGTTGAATCGTTTCAGAACCGTTTCAATATACTTCGTCTGATTCAACCAGAGCTTTCTAGTGGCTCGATCTCTCTTAATCTCCATTCCCAGAATGAAGTTAGCTGCACCGAGATCCTTCATGTCGAATTTGGAGGATAGCTGCTTCATCTCCTTTATTGCGTCCATGCTGTTTCCAATCAGCAACATGTCATCGACATACAAAGCTACATTTATGAAACGCCCACCTTCTTTCTTGGAATATATGCAGTGATCAGCTTTGCTTCTCACAAATCCCAAATCCCAAACTAGGGATGTATGTGTCAAACTTTTGGTACCACATTCTTGGCGATTGCTTTAGACCATAAAGGGATCTTTTGAGTTTGCACACCAACTCTTGCTTGCCCTTTACTAAAAATCCTTTAGGTTGTTTCATGTAGATTTCTTCTTCCAGGTCCCCATTTAGGAACACTGTCTTCACATCCATCTGTTCTATCTCTAGATCAAATGCTGCAGCTAGAGATATCAGTACTCTAGTGGAAGTTAGTTTTGCAACAAGGGAAAAAATCTCACCAAAGTCCACTCCCTTGACTTGGAAATATCCTTTCGCTACTAGTTGAGCTTTGAACTTCTCGACTTGACCTGCGACATTCATCTTCTTCTTGAACACCCACTTGCTACCGACGAACTTTCTTCCACTAGGTAAATTGACTAAGTCCCATGTCTCATTCTTGTACAAGGATTCCATCTCTTCGACCATGGTGTCCTTCCAGAGTTTACCCTCTTTCGAGTCGACTACCTCACCAATCGACTTGGGCTCATTGTCGATGGCAGTTAACACGAATGCGGAACGAAAGTCGGGCAGACTATACCTTTCAACTGGTTTTCTTATTTTTTCTGACCTCCTTACCATCGGAGTCGATTGTTCCACCTCTTCCTCAGATTCAGTCGACTCATTTGAATCATCTTCTTCGTTCCTCAGTTCAAACCGCACCGTATCAAGATAATTCTCGGTTTGAACAACTTCCTCAGGTTCAGATTTACCTCAGACTTCTCTGAAGACCACATCTCGATTGTACACTGTTCTCCTTGATGCAAGATCCGAGAGCTTATATCCTTTCATCCCTTCTTTATACCCGATGAAAATACATTTGATTGCCTTCTTGTCCAACTTGCTCCTCTTTTCCTTGGGAACATGCACAAATGCATCACAGCCAAATACTTCGAGATGTGCCACCGAAGGCTTCTTACCAGACCATATCTCATTTGGAGTCGTGTCGACTAGTGCCGACGAAGGAGACATATTCACCAAATATCTTGCAGTCTCGACTGCCTTCGCACATAATTCTTGTGCGAGCCCAACACCACTGAGCATGCTCCTTGCCTTGTCCATCAATGTTCTCTTCATTCTCTTGGCAAGTCCATTTTGCTGTGGGGTATATGGTGTGGTATTTTGGCGTGCTATGCTACACTGCTTATAGAACTGATCAAATTCCTTTCCACAAAATTCACCACCATTGTCAATCCTCAACACTTTAATCCTCTTCTTTGTTTGGTTTTCCACAAGAGCTTTAAACTCCTTAAATCTCTCGAAAACCTCTGATTTCTTTCTCAGGAAATATATCCATGTCTTCCTAGAAAAATCATCTATGAAGGAGACAGTATAGGGATCCACCAAGTGAAGGCACTATAATCATGCCAAACACATCACTATGCACCAGTTCTAGAATTCCCTTTGCCCTTGTGGCTCTAGATGGGAACCTCACCTGACTTTGTTTCCCATATATGCAATGTTCACAAAAGTCGACTTCTAAACCACAATCAGGAAAACCTTCGACCATGCCTTTGCTTTGCATAGCTTGAAGTCCTTTTTCTCCAATGTGTCCCATCCTCTAGTGCCATAACCTGGTCGGGTTGAGTTCATCATGTCTTGTCGAGTCGGTTTGAACTGACTTAGCTCTAATCAAGTCGAGTTGTGTCGACATCGAGTCAAGTCGAGTCGATTTCAGTAGCAATGATGTTGTTGCATCCAGTCGAGTCAACATTCCCTAACAGCTTGTGCAGGGTACCAATCCGAACTCTTCTCATTAAGACCATCGCACCTCTGACCATTTTGCACGAATCCTTCTGAAACAGAGTATGCACGCCTACATCACTCATCTTGCTGACAGATATCAGGTTTCTTGCCAAACTCAGAATGTGTAGCACACCTGGAATGGTTCTTTTCCTCCCATCCTGCAGTGTCAGTCAGACTCTTCCCTGTCTGACAATTCTGGTTGTCGAGTCGTCCCCCAGGAGCACATCACCCCCATCATATTGTTCGTATTCACAAAACCATTCTTTAAGTGGTGTCATATGATAAGATGCTCGTGAGTCGATCAACCAAACATCTTGCTTCGACTATGTACTGGTTGACGCCAGGTACACATCACCTCCCTTTTCTGAGGTCATCTTTCTCTCAGTCGACTGCTTCTCGTCGGATCCAGCACTGCCTTTAGTTGCCTTAGACTTACAGTCCTTTTTACAATGCCCAACTTTACCGCATTTCCAACATCTTCGCGTCGACTGAACCAAGGATTTAGATCTACCCTTCGACTTGAACTTTCTACCAGAGAATCTTCCTTTGTCTCTGTCTACCGATCGACCTCTCACTACCAGAGCATCTTTGGTCGATCCTTCCATGTTCTTCCTTCTCATTTCTTCCGACAACAGAGAAGCAACCACATCCTCTAACGCTAGTGTGGTTGTATTACTCCCAATAGCAATGACTAAGCTATCCTAGGAGTTTGGCAAAGAACATAATTGGCTGATACATTTCTCCTCATCAATGATCTTTATATCCATAGACGATCACTGGCTTAACACGGTGTTAAACGCATTTAAATGCTCAGTCATCGAACTGCCATCACTTATCCTCAGAAGATACAGTTTCTTTATGAGAAACAACTTATTTACCATAGATTTTGACTGGTATAAGCTTCCCAACTTGTCCCACAGTTTCTTGGCTGAATCTTCACCCGAGACATTCAATAGCACTAAATTTGCAAGACAAAGCTGAATCGTACATCTTTCTTTCCTTTCGAGTTTCTCCCATTCTTTCGTCGACATGCTTGTAGGCCTGGGTACCTGGACAGACCGTTGTCCATTGTTCTCGATCCACAAGAAGATCTTCCATTTTAAGCTTCCAAAGCTCAAAATACTGGCCATTGAATCTTTCTATCTCTATTTTGGAACTGCTTGCCATTTTTTACCGCGATCTTTAAAACGATTTATGACTTACGACTCTTACTGTATCTAGGGTTTAGTTCTTAGATTCAATATTTGCAAATCAAGATCTGATATACTTGCCAAAGCATTACACCGCTATGATAACTCACTTGTCAAGGCATACCTAAGCTCTGATTCAGGAAATGCAGGACACTTCCACACTAATCCTAGCAGAAGAGAAGAATAATTTAATCAAGAACGCAAATGAAAACAAGCAATCACATAGTACATCGAGATTTTACCCTGGAAACCCTTAACTGGGAAAACCAACATTCCTTTGAGCGTTCTGCTCTCTTGTTGTCTTATTCATTTAGAATAAAAGGTTACATGTCTAACCTTGGTCCACACCTAAGACCCAATCGACATCATACCCTCTTGCACAAGAAAAAACAACCCTGTAGCCAAATTGGCTTACATATGCATGACCAACAACCTACACTTACATATGCATTAACCTGCAAAAGTGCACTCTATGATCACCTAACAACAACAACCTTTACAGCCTTACAACACGCCTCTTTATAGGCTTTACAACAAGCAAAACCCTAAATATTGGCGCCCAAAAAACGATTACAGATCCATTCATATCATTGGCTACAAATCCCGCAAAACTCGGGATTCTGTTACAGTCGACTCTAAGTCGGGTTTACCAGTCGACTACCAGTCGACCTCCATTTAGTCTCTAGTCCGTCTCACGTCCGCACTTCGACCTCTTGTCGGTTGACTTTCCGTCGATATATTTGACTTTGACTTTACTCTGTCGACTTCCTCGACCTTCGACTTGCTGTCGATCTACCTTGACTTCGACTGTCAGTTGATTCACCTTGACTAGACTTTCACTGCAAAGAATATAACAACCCAACAAAATGTTACAAGATAGAGGGAGTAGGCTCTATCTCCTTCAGATTGGAATCTGGGGCTAGGCTTCATGTTGATGAAGTATTATATGTTCCAGGGCTTAGGAAGAATCTACTATCAGTTGCAATCCTTGAGGACAAGGGATATTGGGTGATCTTCAAGGACAGGAAGGCACTTCTGTGGGCTAAAGGTAGCCACTTGAGTACAACATAACCTATTGGGACTCGTAGAGGAGGACTATACGTTGTGACAAAACAGTTAGTTCAGGCATTAACTCATGATGCGACTAGCTCCAGCGAGTTGTGGCATAGAAGACTTGGACATCTTCATTACAAAGCACTTCCAGATCTGCAGAATATGGTATGTGGCATGCCCTCTATTTCTCTTAGTAAAAATGAAATTTGTAAAGGATGCATGCTAGGTAAAAATATAAAGAAAGCATTTCCTAGCAGTGACAGCAGAGCCCAGGGCATATTAGATCTGGTTCATTCTAATGTATGTGGTCCAATGTCATCTCCCTCACTCAATGGTTGTTTGTATTATGTCATTTTTATTGATGATTACTCAAGAAAAAGTTGGATCTATTTCCTTAAAGTGAAAAGTGACACATTTGATAAGTTCAAAGAATATAAAGCCTTTATTGAAAAGCAGATAGGGAAACACATCAAAACCCTTAGAATAGACAATGGAGGAGAGTTTGAATCTCTCCAGTTTGAGGACTTCTGCAAGGAAGTAGGAATCAAGAGACAGTTGGTCGTGCCATATAACCCTCAACAAAGTGCTGTTGTAGAGAGGAAAAACAGGACAATTTGTGAGGCAGCGAAAGCCATGATGTTTGACCAGGATCTGCCAAATTCTTTATGGGAAGAAGCTACCTCTACTGCCGTGTATATTCGGAACAAGTGTCCACATGCTATCTTGAAGAACAAGACTCTTGAAGAGGTCTTCTCAAGGATCAAACCTGAAGTAGGGCATCTAAGGATATTTGGGTGTCTAGTATATATTCATGTCCCTAAGGAAAAGAGGAGAAAGATGGAACCCTCGGGCAAAAAAGGGGTTTTTGTGGGGTACAGTGAGAACTCCAAGGCTTACAGGATATATGTACCAGGTCAGAGGCAGATAGAGGTAAGAAGGGATGTGACTTTCCATGAGGAAGCCACATTCAAGAAATCTAGAGAGCTTCAACAGGAATCAGAAATAGTTCAACGAGCTTTACTCTCTTCTGAAAATGAAGAGTCAAATGATCAGAGGGAGGAACCTCATGAAGGGCCAAGTGATGAGCCCCTAGAACCTGCTGAAGAATTGGAAAGAACTCTTGAAGAACCTCCAGCCAAAAGGAAGCTAGGATGGATTAAAGAAACAGTGCAGGAAGCAGAAAAGACAGATGCTCCCAAAGGAACTTTCAAGGAAAGTAAGAGGCCTCACAGGTTTGGAGGCTATGTTGCACTGATGAGCAGCATCAATGATGCCAAACCTTCTTCATTTGAAGAAGCAGATTAATTACAAGTATGGAAGGATGCCATGCTTGAGGAATACAGGTCTATTCTAAAGAACAATGTCTAGGACATTGTGCCGAGACCAAAGGACAAATCAATGGTCTCTTCCAAATGGATCTATAAGATCAAACATGCAGTGGATGGGAGTGTGGAAAAGTTCAAAGCAATATTTGTAGCCAGAGGCTTCACTCAGAAAGAAGGAATTCACTACGACAAGACTTTTGCCCCTGTAGCTAGGTATACCTCCATTCGAGTTATTATTGCATTAGCTTCAATTCTTGGTTGGAGGTTACATCAGATGGATGTAAAAACAACATTCTTGAATGGAAAGATTGAACAAGAGGTCTTTGTGGAACAACCAGATGGTTTTGTATTGCATAACAAAGACACTCTTGTATGCAAGCTAAGGAAGGCCTTGTATGGTCTTAAGTAGGCTCCCAGAGTTTGGTATGACAAGATTGATGGCTTTCTTAAAAGCCCGGGCTTTCAGAAAAATGATGATGATGCGAATTTGTACTTCAAGGTAAGAGGGAACCAGCCTGTTATACTAATCCTGTATGTTGATGATCTCTTTCTGACAGAAGATGAAGGGCTAATAGCCTGGTGTAAGAGGGAGTTAATCTCAGAATTCGAGATGAAAGACTTAGGCTTGGTACATTACTTCCTAGGATTGGAAGTGTGGCAAAGACCGGGCGAGATATTTCTGGCACAAGGAAAATACACAGTGGATGTGTTAAAGAGGTTTGGTATGATGGATTGTAAATCCATGTCTACTTCGCTGATTACCAACCCGAGGAAGTTGCATAATTTTGATACAGGCTTAGATTTGGTGGATCCCACAATGTATAGGAAGTTGATTGGATCATTGATGTATATGATCCATACCAAACCAAATATATGCTATGCAATGATTGCAATGAGTCAGTTCATGGTTGAATCGAGACAGAGACACTGGGTGGCAGCAAAACACATCTTGAGATATCTCAGAGGGACCATTACCTATGGTCTGAGATATACATCCATTGGTGGTCTATTTTTGCATGGGTACACAGATGCTGACTGGGAAGCAAGCCCAGTGGATCGGAAAAGTACTTCCGGATATTGCTTCTGTTTAGGATCCACTATGATCTCTTGGTCAATCAGGAAACATGGATCCATTGAACAAAGTACAACAGAGGATGAGAACATTGCTGCAAGTGATGCTAGCAAGGAAGCAGTATGGCTCAGAAAATTGGTTTCTGGGTTGTTTGGTGACAAGCTCGAGACGACGGTGGTTCACTGTGATAATCAAAGTTGCATAAAATTGACAGAGAACCTGGTATTTCACGACAGGTCAAAACATATCAACATGAAGTACCACTACATTCGAGACTTGGTCTAGAGAAAAACTGTAAAGCTACAGTTCATAGCCACGAGCGAGCAGGTAGCTGATATTCTGACGAAGCCATTGCCATTGAGATAGTTTGTGCAGCTGAGAGGCAAGCTTGGTGTGGCTGAGAATGACTCCCTCCCTGAGAGGGAGTGTTAAAATTGGTAGCATCGACAGTCATTCTCCAATGAGAGGGTATATGGGCCATCGTGAGGCTAGCTAGGGAGATTTGGAGAATCAACCAGTCTTGTGAGGTATTGACAAAAGCCAGGGGGAACGTACAACCTCTGTGAGTCAAATTGAAAGTCAGGATGAACGAGATGCTTTATGATCTTGTGAGTCAAGCTAAGGCAAAGGTAGAAGCTTTGTAAGTCTAAGACAAAAGTCAAGATGTAAGTCTAATGCAAAAGTTAGGGGGAACGTACAACCTCTATGAGCATAGACAGTCTAGTGCAAAAGACAGGGGGAACGTACAACCTTTGTGAGAATAGACAGTGCAAAAGTCTGGGGAACGTACAATCTCTGTGAGTCAAACCAAAAGTCAGGACGAACGAGATGCTTTATGATCTTGTGAGTCTAGCCAAGGCAAAGGTAGAAGCTTTGTAAGTCTAAGACAAAAGTCAAGATGCAAGTCTATTGCAAAAGTCAGGGGGGAACGTACAACCTCTGTGAGCATAGACAGTCTAGTGCAAAAGTCAGGGGGAATGTACAATCTCTGTGAGCATAGACAGACTAGTGCAAAAGTCAGGGGGAACGTACAACATCTGTGAGCCTAGTCAAGCCATGTGAGCCATGAGCAAAAGTCAAGGCATCTAGTAAAAGTTATGTTGAACATAAAATTCCTATGAGCTAGAAACAAACAATCTTCTTGATATTGCAAATGATGTAAATGTATTGATCGAGTGTGTTGGTACGTGTAACACCATCCACCATGAAGAAATTCGAATTGCCATGTATAAGAGTCAAGTTGAATGAGTTGTTAAACTCAAGTTGTAAAAGCTGAGTTGCATAAAGTTGCATAAAGTTGCATAGTTGCATATTGCATGCATGACATGTGCATGCTGAGTTAGTTCGCATGCATTGCCAAGTCAAGGGTGAGTTGTAACCGAAGTCTCAAGTCTAGTTCTAAATTCGAACTAAGTGAAGTCTCTTGTCCAAGATCTATTTCAAGCTGAAGTCGAAGCATGCAAACAAGTTTCTATTTTCGAGCCCTCTCCATCTCCTCTACACGCCTTTATAAGCAGAGGTCGACCCTCATTCTAATCATTGTGTTATGTAGTGTGAGGGAGAAAGAGTAGAATGCTGTGAGTGCTGATATATCAGTATAAGAAGGCAACGTATATATCAGAGTAAGAAGGTTGCATATCTATCTGTTAGAGGGCAACAAAGTACACCTACAGTGTTGGTGTATATCAACCCAGAAAAGGACAACAAGCTTTTGTATTAGTGTTGGTGCTAGACAATAGAAAAGGACAACAAGCAACTTGTAATAGTGCTGGTATATTTCAATAGAGAAAGGACAACAAGGTGTTGTTGTACGTATAGGTCATACAATCAGGTCAAAGTCATATTGGCAAGCTCATTTAAGAGCAGAATTTCATGGTGGATGTTTGTAAGTGATCATACTTTATATTTGCAATAAAAGGAGATTGTTCGTTGGGGTTTTTCTCCCTATATAGGGTTTCCCCAGGGTAATGTGTTGTTCATGTTTATGCTTGTGGATCTACATAGTTCTGTATTGTTGAAATATATTAAGTTGGAATCAAAGTGTTGAATAATTTAAAGAAATAATCCGCATATTATATCAAGCTCAATAATTTAGCAAGAACAAGAACAATAACATGCAATCATTGAAGAATAGAATGTAGCAATAGCCTTTCATAGAAATGACATATAACAAACCCAATATTGAACAATGATGAACAACGAGTCGCAAGGAGGGTTTCACCTCAACCTTATTCCTTCTTCTTGGAGCAAAAATGCCCTTCTTCAAAGATCATTACAACATATTTGCAAGAGTAATTTTGTAATGTTCCTGAGCCAAATTTTTGCTCAGAATACTCATTGTTTACGATTTGCTATTTTTGTTTATGTATTTGCAGGTGTACTCATGAAGATGCACATTATGGGTTTACTTAATGTTGATTGAGCAATAGATCTGAAGCATATAATCATAAACAAGACAAGATATATAAAAAACACCAGTAGAGAACCAATAATGTCAGATCTGACCTTTATTTAGATAGTAGGGAGATCCCGTATACAAGAGATCTGCAGATCTGGAAGGAAACCCCAATAATATCAAAATGGGTAGCCAACCGATACAATAGTAAGCAATACAAAGATAAATGCCTCCCAAAGGCTGTCTGAGAAGATATCCAAGCCTCCAAAGGCTACCAGCAAGCAAGATAAGACTGAAGATAAGATGACCCTGTCAATACTCTGCAAAACCCCTCCAACTGGTTGAGTTGCGCCCTGCTCTGGTGCTGATAAACCCTCAAGTTTCGGCCCTCCCTTTTCTAAGCTCCAAATCCCTCCAAACTCTCCCATAATGTAGATCGGGCTAATAGAATCCATCGGGCCAAGTCTCAAGCTGATATGAGAAGTTCTGCTCCTCCAACTGGGCAAACCCTCAACTAGTTTGCGCCCTCCTGGTTTGACTAAGTCAAGGAGAATTTGTTCTCCCTTCTAGGAGCCTCCAAATGCCACCAAAATCTCCCAGATTATGGATTGAGCCAATGCTAACAAGATGATGAAGTCTCAAGTCAATCTATGAAGATCTGAGCCAATAAACACTCATAACCTCTTTCTGCAATGCACCCCTCTCCTCCAATTCGTGCCAAGCTCCAAGAAATAAATTGTAAGGATAATCTCCTCCAGAATAGACCAAGAATGATGCTAGGGACCTTACGAAGAAAACCCAGGTGCTCCTTTTCCAAAAATCCTTCTCCTTCCTCTAGATCGAATCAATCTCCTCAGGGTGGTGCACCCCCCTAGCTAGAAACCCCCTAGGTTGCGCACTAGCCTGGAATCTGCCTGTAGAACAAACCTTGCAACACTGTAGAATGGTGTGGGAGGATTATTTCACCTCCGGGACTAAGCCTAGATCAAGAGAGGTGGGATCTTTCACCACCGAGTTGATCTCTAGGGTTTTAGACTCAAAACCCTCAAAACTGCTTGTGCTCAAGAGTTCCAATGCAAATAAGATAATAATCCAGAATGCCTTAGGAGTGCGCCCTGCCCTTTCCTTTATAGCTCCAGTCTATTCATCTGTTGAGTTAGTTAACCCCTAGGGTTAACTCTTAACTTTAACTCACCTTTTCTTTTCTTTCATTGAGTTATCCTTTTCCACACAAAGTCAACTTAATAATAGAATGTTATGTTTTCTGGTTGACTTTGTCCCTAATATGCTCGAGACTATAGTCTAGTGGGGATAGCTAGACTATTGAGTCTCTCCAGACCTCTTCCTCAAGAGGTGGGGGACATTACAGTCTCCCCTTCTAGAAATTGCTTGCCCACAAGCAATTCTGGACCTGTCTCCTGGATCAATTGTTCCCCTTCCTAGGTGGCATCCTCCATGGGTAGGTTCTTCCACTTAACCAGATACTCTTTGATGCTTCTTTTCTTCAACTTCTTCTCCCTGACTTTAAGTATCTCCTCTGGTATTAGTACCAACTGTCCTTCTTCATCCATAGGTGGTAGTTCCTCAATAGGAGTGATATGCTTGCCGATGGCCCTCTTCAAACACGAAAAATGAAAGACATTGTGTATTTTGCTGCCCTGTGATAGATCCAACTCGTATGCCACGACCCCTACCCTCCTGTTGACTCTGTATGGACCGAAGAAACAAGGTTGGAGCTTCTCTGCGCCACTTCTCTTAATGGATGCTTGCCTGTATGGTTGAAGCCTTAAATAAACCAAGTCACTGACCTCAAAAGTGCGCTCAACCCTGTGTTTGTCTGCTTGTACCTTCTGTTGATTCTGTTCCCTTTGTATGTGGTCCTTCAATTCTCTGAGTATATCCCAACTTTGCTGAATCCAACCCTGAACCATGGGAGTCCTGCTGTCACCAAAGGCAATCTCTACAAATGAGAGAGGGTCATAGCTGTATAAATCCCTAAATGGTGGCATACCAATGGACATATGATGAGTGGTGTTGTAACAATAGCCATTTAACCCATGCTTTCTGCTGCCCTGCCACATAATTCTTGAGGTAGCCTTCAACCCATTTGTTGACTATCTCTGTCTGGCCATCCGTCTGAGAGTGATAACTGGTACTAGGTGTTAGGGCCGTACGTACTAACCTGAAGAGCTCCTGCCAGAATGTGCTCATGAACCTGCTATCCCTGTCACTCACTATGGTTTTGGGCAACCCATGCAATCTGAAAACTTCCCTGAAGAATAGGTCTGCAACCTGTGCTGCACTGAAATCTGTGGCAATGGCAAAAAAGTGTGCAAACTTCGTCAATCTGTCCACTACCACGAAAATGTAGTCTTTGCCCTGAACCTCGGGCAACCCTGTGATGAAATCCATAGATATGATTTCCCATTTGTGCTCCGGAATGGGAAGTGGCTGTAGTAGTCCTACCGGATGAGTGTGTTCATCTTTGTTGGCCTCGCAAGTGCTGCACTCCTTGATGTGGCTCATTACATCTTCTTTCAACCTCTTCCAAGCAAACCTCTCTTGGACTTGTCTGTATGTCTTGATGAATCCTTGATGCCCTGCTACTGGTGAATCATGGCATGCTTGTAACACCCTAGCCTTAAAGGCTGATTCGGGAACCAAGAAAATTTGACCCTTGTAGTAAATGATATCATCCACGATTCTAAAATTGTCATCCTGTACCTGTCCATCCATCACTTCGCAAGAAAATTTGTTCTTTGAATATTCCACCAAGAGGCGGGCCTTCCAATCCACTGAGATATCGGTCATGGCATAAACTGATGGTCTTCTGGATAAGGCATCTGCTACCATGTTATTTTTCCCTTTGACAAATTCTATGTCAAAGTCATAAGCCTGGATTTTGCTCACCCACTTCTGCTGCCTTTCATTCAAGTCCTTCTGATCTAGGAAGTACTTGAGGCTGTTGTGATTTGTCCTCACGACGAATTTTGCCCCAACTAAATACTGCATGAACTTAGCCAATGCATGCATGATGGCTAGCATTTCTTTGTCATAGATGGTGTAGAGGAGCTCAGGACCTCTCAATTTTCGGCTTTCATAGACAATAGGATGCCTATTCTGCATAAGTACTGCTCCAATGCCTTCCCCTGAGGCATCACACTCTACTGTGAAGGGTTGTGCGAAATCTGCTAGGGCCAATACTGGACATGTACTCGTTACTTTCTTCATTTTTTCAAAGGTGGACTGTGCTTTTGGGTTCCACTTGAATGCCCCCTTCTTGGTCAAATCGGTCAAAGGTGCGCAAAGTTGAGAAAAACCTTTGACAAACCTTTTGTAGTAGCAACAGATGCCCAAAAATCCCTTCAACTCTGTGAGTGTCCTAGGTGTGAGCCAGTCAAGTATAGCTTGTATTTTTTCTTGGTGTACCTGTACCCCCTTCACTCTAATGATGTGTCCTAGATAGAGGACCTCTGTCATCCCAAATTCACATTTGGACTACTTAGCATATAAAGATTGCTCCTCCATGATAGCAAAAATCTGTTCCACATGCTGAAGGTGCTCCTCCCAAGTTTTGCTATAGATCAATAAATCATCAAAGAAGACTAATAAGAACTTCCTTAGCTGCTTGTTGACAAATGATTCATGCATGACTGGAAGGTGGATGGTGCATTAGTCAACCCTGTTAGCACTCTGTAAATCTGTTCGACTGATAAACATACGACAGAGGTAACTATTTCAACCAACTTTGAGATCCGAAACTAGCCTTTCGGACCTGTAGAGGGCTCTCTCGGGAGACTTTGTCTCAGTACAGGATATGGCTTTAAAGCTGTTGGCTAGATTTAACACCTTTGAAATAATGGGTTTTAGTAATATTGGTGCGAGAGAGTAAGACCTTGGGCTATGGAGTCGGTTCGAGAAAACGATACAAATAGATGACTCGGTGACTGAACTTGAGAGGATAAAGGCTAAGCGAGCAACAATCTTCAGTGTAAAATCGTTGTGTGAGGCAGGGAGAAAATACAGAAAGCAACTCGGAGCACCGCTGAGGATGAATTTGGAGTTTAACTTAGAGGAAAACGTTTTGTCTAAATGGTGCAAATCCCAAGGCACTGCGCAGTGAATCCCAGGTTCGAAATACGTTCCTATTTAGACAGAAATAGATATGAATAAAGAATACAGGAAGTACGTACGCAAAGAAAGGAGACAATACATCCAATTGCTACAATTAAAATCTTTTCATCAAAGCTTTAGGACCTTTGCATTAAATTTCGATTAGACTCAAACTACATTCAATAGACACTGTCTATACTAATTTTTGCCAACCAACTTGGCTTACATCGAAAAGATCAAATATATAGGCGAGGGCGCCGCTTGGGCTACCCTGCTCTTCTAACTACTATCTCTAAAAACTAGGAAACTGACTGTTCTGCGTTAAAAGACTCTTCGCATGACGCTTTTCCAAAAATAGACAACAAATACATCTCGCTACATCATGACTGTTTGTAATCCGCCACGGGGATTCGGTTATCGACCAGGTCTCGTCACGAGAGAGTGATGTGTCAATGCGTTCCTTCGATCAAATGTCTTAACGGACAAGTGTTTGTTAGAGTCCTGCTATCTGCTGTAACCGCTGTGATTTCTGCCGCGCGCTCATTTGCTGGGGAAAATGTGCGCGGCAAGTGGTTGCTGACTGTCATGGCCATTATCAAAATGACAAAATGTCTTAGGGCGACGTTTCCTTCAAAACTGTCAAGATTTGCTTTCTGTTTGCGGATACAGGAACAAACTTAGCTAATCTTGTTTCTTTTGTTCGCTGGCGAGAGCTGCTCGGGCTTTCTCCTCGGCCGCTTCACATTCTCTGGAATGCTTCACATACCTTTCATCTGACAACCCTTGTTCTTCGCGCAGCTGTAAGATCGTATCCTACGCCTCTCTGAGCTGTATTTTGAGCCATGTCACGTTCCTTTCGCAGCCTTGTGCTGCTGACACTTCAATGGTCTATGTCGCTAGCTGTTGTCTTAGCTCCCTGTTATCCCCGATATCTAGCGATAACTAGGAGATCATGTCTCGAGGCCCACATGGTCCTAGACATGGAGTACCGAGAGCGGATTGACTTGAGCATGGCCCTGGAGGGCCCATCTCTCTTCTCCTTCGTCAGATTTGTCCTGTCAGCAGTAGCAGTTTCCATCACCACCGGCTTGGGCTTACATCGGAGAGGACTCTTGCTCTATGAGGTAATTGGTCCGAGGTATCATGGTATGTGTCATATTTGATTGTTATAACCTTCTTATATATGCATTAGGTTCCTTTCATTTTGGATGACTGCTTGGATCTTACACTAATCCACTTGACCATTGTTGGGGTGATTGATG
>ML777848.1:1912796-1925134 GCA_009831015.1 Picea engelmannii | reverse complement strand
TTGAGCTTTTTGTGCTAAAACAACTCTTTCAAACTCTTTAAATTTGAAACCCTAACTAACCCTAGCGTCTAGACTAACCCTAATTGCTGATGACGTCTTGCCTTATTTAAACTTGTGCTTGGACTAAAAGTTGCGGCTGACTCGTCCCTTGATAGCCATAGAGGTTTTAAGCATTTTCATTGGTAAATTTGGCAAAACGTCCACCTCTTTGTCTAGCTAAACTAACCCTAACCAGCAACAATATAGGTGACGTCATACTTGTTGAAACCCTTGTTTGGCCTTAAAACGTTCTGACATTGTCACCCTTTTTGATAGGCTTTGAGTTGCTGATTATTTTCATAAGCTTATTTGACAAAACGTTCCTCTCATTGTCTTCAAGAATTGACCTAATACTAGGGCTGACGTCACCCTAAATCTGCAATAGTGACGCAGCAACAATATTTATATATGAGCAGATGTATGATATTTATTGCATTGTGATATAACAAGGATTGATTGTGTACATTGAATACCTTTATCATTTTGTATTTATTGAAGAAGTGACATAAGATATAAGTTTTAATTGCAATCATTGACTTCGTCAATAATTACTTTCATCATTGCTCATATGTGTTAAAGGTAGTCATTAATGTTTAAAGTACTAACCACTGCAGCACATTTTTAGTTTCATTTGCCTTGTCTCGCAAACAGGTGCCTTTCTCAGTGGAATACCTTCACCCTTGACTATCTCCCTTGGCAGTAATCTGTGAAAGGAAACTCTTATCTTGATCCTTTAGACCTTTAGCCCTTTCAAAAACCCAGATTACTAGGTACGTCTCCCTTGGGATTAGCCACCCTAAATAGAAAGAGCTCCCCATCGAGGTGACAGTGGGTGGGGAAGCTCCTGTTACGCCAGTTTGAGCCTTGACTTCAAGCTACCTAAACCCCTCCTACAAACTGTGCGATAACACTCCCTGTTTTCCTGGTAAAGTTCGACGATAGCTAGTTTCACCTACTTCGGTTGCTGAGATGGCTCTTGATCATTTGTACCCGCAACATCCATTCTCCTCATTCTGCTCCCACTTTCTTGGCTTGTACCTTCAACAGGTTCCAGCTGAACAACGTGCATAAGTAACTTTTCAGCAATTGATCTTGCGCGCGGCTCGCCTAGGATTCAGGTTTCCCCAGCTTCCTTATTCTTCTTTGGTTTGCCCCTTCTCCGAGGTATTTGTTGTTGGGGAGACATGGCTTCTAATATGCTTCCTTCCTGTGTAGGTCCTTCCACTCCAAGTTCCGCGCGGTGTGATATCATCATTTTCGCGGGTAAAGGGAAAACTCCCTTTGTATCCCTGGGGATGCCTGTTGTGTGTGAGAACGAATCCTAGTCGCTTTGGGGCTCAGGCTTGGAGATTTTGCCACTTCGCGCGCCCTTTCTTATGTTTTGGGAGGTCGCCATGGCGCCATTGCTATTGATCTTACGCGTGTTGGATCCGGCGAATGCCCAAGGCAGAGAATTCGATCAACTTGGGCTTGCGAGAAAATTTACAGACAGAGCATAAATATGATTTTGCAAATAAAATGGGTGTAGAGCATCTGGAATTTATAACCGATCGGGCGGAAGGAGGAATCGTGCCAAGGAATATTGAATTCACGGTGACTGGATGTTTCGAATCGATCTGCAGATTTTCCATAGCACATCCCCGTGTGTAAAATACAGGCGATAAGGGCTGCAGGGCATACATGATACGAACGTCGCGATTTTTCATTCTCCCGGCCTTCTTAATGAGTTGATAATGGTTACTGCACTCGCCGACGCGACTTCTTTTAACTACTTGACTCGACCTGGGGCGCGTAGAGACTCCCTTTTTAATATGACCAACTCGCTGGGAACAACATACCCGTACCATTTACACATGTTTTCGACTCTGACATCCCTTCCTGTTTCCAAGGGCCAACCGACCACTTACTGACTTCGACCCTTCTGTTGTTAAGTGCCCGACCTTACTTACTTTGACACACAAGCCATGACTCGACTAAAACGATCCTAACCAAAGAAAAATGGCGACGCTAACGAGCCCAAAAGGCATGACCAAAAACTCATAGTGTCCATAGTGACACCGGAAAGCAGTCTTGGAGATATCTTGCTCCCTCATCTTTATCTGATGATAGCCGGAGCGCAAGTCAATCTTTGTGAAATATACTGCCCCATAGAGCTCATCCAATAGCTCATCAATCTGTGGGATGGGGTATCTATTTTTCATTGTCTTCTTGTTTAGAGCCCTGTAGTCAATGCACATGTGCATTGTCCCATCTCTCTTTTTCACCAGCACTATTGAAGATGCAAAGGGACTGGAACTTGGCCTGATGTGGCCCATATCCAACAACTCCTTAATTGCATTTTCAATTTCGTCCTTATATTTCTTGGGGTGCTTGTAGGGAGTGGTGATGACAGGTTTCGCACCCTCCTCCAATTCTATGATGTGCTCAAACGCCCTATCTGGCGGTGCCCCTGGTGGTATAGGCTCAAAGACCTTGCTGTGCCTATCCATGATCTTCTTGATCTCAGGTGAGTAGTGTGTTTCTCCCTTCTTGTCTACCCTGATTGATATTTTACATTCTGTTGCATAACCAATGTCTTCCCTTCTGAAAATGGCCTCCATGCGTTTTGCTATCACCACCCTCGGTGTGTTGCCTGTCATACCCATGAGAACCACTTTTTTCCCAGTTTCCTCTGTGAAAGACATTTCCATGGTTTTGTAATTTGTGGTGATTGGCCCCAATGTACTAAGCCACTGTACTCCAAGGATGATGTTGGTGTCTGGAAGGTCCATAACATAGAAATCCTGTGCCAAATCATGCTTGCCCAAAGTAAGTTCCATTCCTGGAATGTACCTGTCACAGGGCATGGTGCGCCCCCTTGCTAGCTCCACACAAAATCCCTCAAACTCAATAGTCGGTATATGTCTTCTTTGCAGTAGGGCTGAGTCAATGAAGTTGTGTGAGGCACCTCCAACAATGAGAACTGAGACCTTCTGCTCTTGTAGTACTCCCTTCATCCTGAAGGTGTTGAATTTGGGTACCCCGTTGATGGATGCAATTGTCACCTTCTCATTTGCTATAAGGCTGTGACTTGCATCTTCTTCTTCTACATGTCCTGGGTTTTCTGCCTCTATGTTCTGTAGGTGGCCGAAATCTTCATCCTCATCATCTGAAATCACCTCAATGTAGTGGGCTTTGCCCTTACCCATGCATTTGTGTGTTGGGTCCCATGGTTCCTTGCAGGTGAAGCACAACTGCTTCCTCCTCAATTCCCTTCTAGTGGGCTCATCCGTCCTACCCCTTCCTCGGTCAAACCCCTTTGGGTCTCTCCCTCCTTGGTTCATAGGAGGTCTTTGGTCTCTACCCCCTTGATTAGGAGGTCTAGGGGCGAATCTCGTCTTTGTTGTTGATCCTAAGTCCCCAGTCTTCCAAATGGCATCATGCAAGTTGGTAGGCTTAAAATCCTTGACCCAACCCCTCAAGGGTTCCATCAACCCTTCTGTGAAGAGCATCACAAGTCTCGCTTGAGACACATCCTGTACCATCACTGCTAGTCTCTAGAACTCTTCTATGTAAACCTCCAGTGATCCTGTCTGTCTGAGTTGTGTGAGCTTCCTAAAGGGTAGCTCTGGGTCCCCCTGGTCAAACCTGTCAATGAGCCTCTGTGTGAACTTTGTATAGGACGTAATCTGATTGTGACCCAGTGTGGTCAACCCATGGTACCACCAATCACGAGCCTTGCCATCCAAGTACATGGTGGCAAATTTGATGGCATCCATCTCCCTCATGGGGTTAAGCTGTAGGTAGGTATCCAGCTTCTGCACCCATGCTTGTGCAGTCACCTTAGCAAATCCATCAAAATAAGGAATTTCTATCTTGCCTGCCTTGCGCTCCAACTCATAGTTGGGCCTTTGATACTGTTTAGGCTTACCTCGAAACTTGATTCCACAATACTGATCCAGCGTGACTTGCCTCTGGAAACCTGCACTTAAGGCATGATACTCCCTGGCATACTGCTCAAAGTTGTCCTCAATCTCATCCTCATAGTTGCACTGTGCCTGATTATCCAGAAATGTGGGTAGATAGGGCCTAGGGGTGGTCCTACTGTGTGTTTTCCCCTGAGGTGCACCACCTCCATAGTTCTGTCCCTGGGTGTGATAACGAGGGCTATGCTCCTGTTGATATCTAGTCCTTCCATGAGATCCACTAGCTTCTCTGTTTGCATAAACCTTCAGACCCTTCCCTGCATGAGTCATTTGCATTAGGAGTTGCGCCAATCTTTCTTGGTTGGCATTCACTCTTTCCAGAGTCTCTGTCATTTCCACCTGTCCCCTGCATTGCCTCCCGGTTTTCCTGTAGATGATGTACAAAGGTACTAAGTGTCATATTTATTGAGTGTTGTAACTCCTTGGCGAAACCTGCTAGAATCTGTGGCTCACTGTCCTCACCTGACCCCTCCATTTCTGCCTCTGTTTCACCTGTATGTTTCTTGTGTCTGCCCATGTAAATGCCACTGAACTTCTGCATGCGCTAATCCCCACAAGCTGGGAGGATCAAGGCTTTGATACGACTGTAATGTTCCCGAGCCAAATTTTGCTCGGAACACTCGTTGTTTATGGTTTGCTATGTTTGTTTATGTATTTTCAGGGGTACTCATGAAGATGCACGTTATGGGTTTACTTAATGTTGATTGAGCAATAGATCTGAAGCATATAATCATAAACAAGACAAGATATATAAAGAACACTAGTAGAGAATCAATAATGTCAGATTTGACCTTTATTTAGATAGTAGGGAGATCCCGTATACAAGAGATCTGCAGATCTAGAAGGAAACCCCAATAATATCAAAATGGGCTGCCAACCGATACAATAATAAGCAATACAAAGATAAATGCCTCCCAAAGGCTGTCTGAGAAGAGATCCAAGCCTCCAAAGGCTACCAGCAAGCAAGATAAGACTGAGGATAAGATGACCCCGTTAATACTCTGCAAAACCCCTCCAACTGGCTGAGTTGCGCCCTGCTCTGGTGTTGATAAACCCTCAAGTTTTGGCCCTCCCTTTTTTGAGCTTCAAATCCCTCCAAACTCTCCCGGAATGTAGATAAGGCTAATAGAATCTATCGGGCCAAGTCTCAAGCTGATCTGAGAAGTTCTGCTCCTCCAGCTGGGCAAACCCTCAACTGGTTTGCGCCCTCCTGGTTTGACTAAGTCAAGGAGAATTCGTTCCTCCTTCTAGGAGCCTCCAAATGCCACCAAAATCTCCGAGATTGTGGATCGGGCCAATGCTAACAAGATGATGAAGTCTCACGTCAATCTATGAAGATCCGAGCCAATAAACATTGATAACCTCTTTTTGCAATGCGCCCCTCTCTCCTCCAATTCGTGCCAAGCTCCAAGAAATAAATTGTAAGGATAATCTTCTCCGAAATAGACCAAGAATGATGCTAGGGACCCTACGAAGAAAACCCAGATGCTTCTTTTCCAAAAAGCCTTCTCCTTCCTCCAGATCAAATCAATCTCCTCAAGGTGGTTCAACCCCCTAGGTTGCGCACTAGCCTGGAATCTGCCTGTAGAACAAACCCTGCAACACTATAGAATGGTGTGGAAGGATTATTTCACCTCCGGGACCAAGCCTGGATCAAGAGAGGTAAGATCTTTCACCACTGAGTTGATCTCTAGGGTTTTAGACTCAAAACCCTCAAAACTGCTTGTGGTCAAGAACTCCAATGCAAATAAGATAATAATCCATAATGCCTTAGGAGTGCACCCTGCCCTTTCCTTTATAGCTCCAGTCTATTCATCTGTTGAGTTAGTTAACCCCTAGGGTTAACTCTTAACTTTAACTCACATTTTCTTTTCTTTCAATGAGTTATCCTTTTCCACACAAAGTCAACTTAATAATAGAATGTTATGTTTTTTGGTTGACTTTGTCCCCAATATGCCTGAGACTATAGTCTAGTGGGGATAGCTAGACTACTGAGTCTCTCCAGACCTCTTCCTCAAGGGGTGAGGGACATTACAAATTACAACAATCAAATACATACATGACAACGAAAAAGAAGATGATGAACCTCGCACCTACAAGCCTTTTAACTTCATCCTCAAGTAGAGCTTCAACAAAGCTCAGAGGGGATCTCCCTATCAATCCAACCATGCTAAACAATGGAGAGAGCTCCTCTTTATATAGTTTTTAGCTCAAACACTCCAATAATGATAAGAGGACTTAGATCCACTTTTTTCTCCTAGAACAAATATTAAACTACATGTCATAAAGGCCCCTCAAAGCTCAAAAAATAATAAAAATATGCAAGGAAGAGGCTTAGAATGAGTCTTGATGCCACTTGTCACCTTCCCATGCATAACACCTCCATGAAATATCCTTCTTTGACCATGCGCTAGGGTTTGTTGTGACATGTGTCTTCTTTCTCCTTGGAATGCTCCTCAAGATGTCCACATAGTAACAACCTCATCGAACTAGAAAAGGGGGTTCTCCTCAATATGGGGCATTTTCATCCTTTGACCATATTTTCCTCCTCATACCATGGACATTGAGGCATACTACGTAGTGCACTCTTCTAGACAAAGCCTTATATTTACTTGCAATGATGAAATTATCCATAAAGGCTCCTCAAAGCTAGGGCTCTCCTCAAACCAAGTCAACAAGCTCCTCAAAAAGTGGATCTGATAGGTGAATGTGCAAGAAATGATCCATTGGTTGTTAGAACAACCCCTCAAGATAGGGAAACCTCAGACCATGTGCCTCGGCTGTGGACCCTTGTGCATGACCATTAATTGTACACACAGCCTCGAGATGGAGCATTCTAGGGATTTGTGTCAAAAGATGTGAAGCACCCCTCAATAAATGTAATCACTTCTAGCATGTGTGCAAAATTGGACTCAAAGTGGTTATGCATTTAATGCCCCCTTGGTAAATGTGAAAATGTGAATTTTCCAAAAGCCCTAGATGACTGCTGTCCTATGTTTCTCTTAATTAAATAAATCAGATCTGAACGAACTTAATCACTGAAATGAATATTTCTGAACATGCAACAATCACACATATAGCTGGAAAATGAACAACGGAATCAATAAATGAATAACACACATGCATAATGATTTCCCCCTTCAAATCAGCTTATCATTCCAATGATCAAAGCTTACAAGGTACCTCCACAGTCTGCTGTAACTTAGCAGCTGTATGGTAAACAAAACACTACAGAACAAAGAATTATAATATGCTGAAATAGAAGTATGGCTTTGCTGAAGAAAGAAGGCAGCAACTACTGCTGTACGACTGTACGTTGCTGCTGCTATACGGATTCCCTCTTGCTGTTTTCTACAACAGATCTGCACTTTCTCCTCTGAGATGCACTCTCCTTCTTCTCTTGGTCTCCGCCTCTCTCAAGTGTTCCCATGTGTGTTCCAACTTCTCCCTTCTTGTCATGTTTATGCTTTGAGAGAGATAACTAATCTCCTCAATCCTAGCAACTAATTTCCCAAATCTTAGCAACTAGTCTCTTTAATCCAAGCAACCACTTTATCTCAACAATGAGGTGTACAACTAAGATTAGAACAAATCTAACTCACGAATATTCTAGAATATTTCATTTAGATTTCTAAGACTAGGAGAACATGGAAAATTTGATTTTCACTTTTATTTATTTAAGTGAAATTACAAGATGGTATTATTTTCCACTTTTCCTAAGTGGTCACTAAAAAGTCGTCTAGAATATTTCATTTAGATTTCTAAGACTAGGAGAACATGGAAAATTTGACTTTCACTTTTATTTATTTAAGTGAAATTACAAGATGGTATTATTTTCCACTTTTCCTAAGTGGTCACTAAAAAGTCGTCTCAAACTATTTCTCACATGTTCACACCTAACTTGTGCAAGAAGCTCCTGCTTGAGCTACATTGCTCAATAGAAAAAGGTGGGCAATGGTGGTTACAACCACACCTTAAAAGTAGGATGCCCTCAAAACATGTGCCTCAAGCCACCCTATCCCTTGGAGCACTCATCAAGAGGATCACATATAAACCACTTCCAACAAAAGAATGATAAAGACCATGTCAAAGGGATTGCTCTCCAAGGAATGTAGGTATTCCTTCCTTGGGATACTAAAATAATGTCAAATGTAACAAGAAAAGCTAGGGCACTCTTCAAACCGTGCATTTTGACCTTGATCCAAGTGCCTCAAAGAGGGTTCTCCCTTGGAATGTGTGTAAGAGGTGGAGCGCTCCTTCTAAGCTCCAATGCCCAAATATGCCATAAAAATCCTCAGGGGAACCCTAGCTGATGGGTGTTCCTTGTAAGCAATGAATGTGACCAACTATAGTGCCAAGTGTAAACATCTCATGCGTATGTCCTTTGAAATATCATTAAAACTCTTAATGCAACATCACCACCAAGATACATTCTCCAAGAATAGACCTTGGCCACTTGATGTGGCGTCAACATATGTAATGTTCCCAAGCCAATATGCCAGGAACATCACGTCTTGCATGAATTTTAAACTTTTACTGGTTATGGCATTTCGTCAAACACTTAGCTTATTGTGATCCTTTAGGTGGCGCTTAGGTTTATATTGATGATTTATATGTGTGTTTGCAGCAACAGATAGGAAGATAAAGCACCAAAACATACCTCAACCATATGCAAGACCAACAATGCAATGGACAACCCAACAACGGTTCAGATCTACTCTTTATTCATAATAATAAGAACCTGCTACAATGAAGAGGCCAATCTGGAATGCTCAACAGATGGCTCCCATATACATGATAAGAGCTGCTACAAAATGCTCCAACTAGAAGACTACAAGCCTCCAAAGGCCGAATACTCAATGAAGACTAATGCAAGAATAGATTTGAGCCGTATGAAGTGCCGCGCATCTGGAACACTGAATAGCCTTAACAATTCGGCCCTATTGCCAAAGATGTCCAATCACTTTGGTAAATATGCCAAACAATAGATCGGGTAAAGGCAAGAACAACCCAGGTGCTCAAATCTCCAAGATTCCTCTCAAACTCATAGATCTGACTCTCTTCCAAGGAATGGTGCGCCCCCTTGGATGCCTGAAACCCTAGATAATTCGGCCTCCCTCCTAGAGACCTCCAAAAGCTCCACAAAACCGTTAGAATGATAGATCGGGACAGCACAATGAAAACCCAAGTGCTCGAATAGGCAAAAGACCTGCTAGACCCTTGGATCTAGCCACCCTCCAAAGAATGATGCGCCCTCCTCTTGGGGAAATCGTCCCACTCTTAATACAAATCAATCCTCCATCAAAATATCTCTGGAAGCAACCAAGAATGGCGCTATGGCACTTGCAAGGAAAACCCAATACTTGGAATTCGCGGAATCCCTTCTCCTCAACCAAAACGAATGATCCTAACTCCACAAGTGCACCCGCTTTGCTGGAATCTTCCACTGGTGCGCCCTCTCTCTTCCTGTGCCTGTGGTTGGTGTAGAACCCTCCTACACTGATGTAGATCTGAACTAGAATGGTGTGGGGGAGTATTGCATCCCCGAGACCAAGCTTGGGACAAGCTAGGTGGAATCTTTCACTGTTGAATCGTCGTCTAGGGTTTGTTAAGTCAAAACCCTCAAAACCCCCAAGGTATGGGCTCTCTAGCTAGAAGCCAGATATCAAAATGATAAACATACATGAATGAATGCGAGAATAGAGGCCCTTGCCTCTTCTTTATACTTCTTGCTCACCTTGTCCCTCCAAAGTGACTTTTACTTTATTAATTATTAATTAATTAATTAAATCACTTTAATTAATTAGTTAACCTTTTTACCTTTGAAAAGCGCCTTATCTCTCCTTGTGGCTTCCTTGGCCACCGAAAGTCACTTCTCACCATCCTATCCTGTAATGTTGCTCCTCTAATGAGCTATTACATTGAGAGGTTCCTCCAAGTATTGTGCCCAAAATGACCTCTTCAGTGAATTTAATTAACTTATAGCTCAAAATACTCAAAATCATGGAAATCGTCAGAATGCAACGAAACCAAAGCCAATCTGTGCGGAATGGATCATAATGATGAAATAGGATGAGCGATGCACGCCAGACCCCAAAATATCTCTCAATAGCTCCTGTACTTGCTATAATCTCCAACTGGCTACCCTGGTCATCATAACACTGTGTAATACCCTGATGTCCCAAAGTGGGGACATTACAGTCCTCCCTGCTAGAATATTGCTTGTCCTCAAGCAATAATTGAACCCATCCAAATATAATACCGGGGTCCCATGTCCACCTGTGGGATACACAGTAGGTCCCATCCAGAGATGAACTATCATACACTCCACCGCCTGGGTCCCATATTAGGAAATGAACTGCAATTCCCTGTGAAGCATAGTCCTGAAATATATCAGCTCCGTGAATCTCTTGCACACGACACATGGCCTCATCCCGTAATGAGTCCATCCTCCAAGTCCCTACCAAGATCAACACGGTCTCCATCAACTGCACATGCTGATGCCAGAATGAGGTACTGCAAGACCTCTGTGAGACACCCTCAAGTGATGTGCTCTCCTCAACACTAAAGCCCAATGGAAAGTCACAACAACTTTCCCCTGCAAAGGTCCACTCGCCCCTGTCAGTCAGTGAAATGCTCAATTCTGTAATCCCTGGGTCCCATGCTAATCTCTGTTGAAGATCACCATGCTGGCGTTGCACTACTCTGACCATGCTTGAATGGTCCTTGTCTGTATATTGGATCCTCCACTCCTGGATCATCCTCAAGCTGAAATACCTGTGGCACTTGGACCTGCTGTCCAGAAACTATACTTGTAAAAATATCTCTGTGGAAGTAGTACCTGCCCAATCATCTCCATGTCCAATCATGATGATCAAGAGTGAAAAGCTGCCTCGCTCCATAGGACAAGTCCCTGCAGGCCCACTCCAAACCAACCCATGGTGGAGTGTGTGGCTCTCTGGCACAACTTGGGTCATCATGTAGTGAAACATCTCGCTAACCCAATGAACTCTCGGATCCCATGGAAAACTTGGAAGTTTATCACTTCCAATCTCTAATTGCTCCTATGTGAGATTGATCATTGTCAGAAGCCTTCTGTGCTCATCTGCTATCACTTGTCCTATGATGCTCACCATCACACACCGAGTCTCAACTGGCTGCCTATGACGATCCACCTCTATCCTACTGGATGCCGTAAAAGTACTCCTGTCAGGTGGTCTCGGCCTACTCACTCTCCATGCCCTCTGCCACTATCTATCTCTCCTCATGCTGCTGTCAATGATAAACGTGTCGAGAAAGGCTAACAGAAACATTTGTAGCTGACTGTAGGACTGGAAGATATCACAGGCTTTGGTCAATCCCAAGGATTTGACTAGAAGCTCGTCCATCAATATCCATGATAAATACTCGCCTGTAGTCATCACTGAATCCCATCCATCCAGTACAACCGAAAGTAACTCCTCCAACTGTTGGTCAACCAACTTCCATCCCTCATCTCCCATGCAACTGCTGATATGGTGAAGGTGCTCTCTCATAACTATGTGCTGCTGAAAAGGAGTGAAATCTGCATACTCCCCTAAGTGTGTCTCCTCCCTGCAATCCAATACATCCGTCTGAATCTAACTGCATATCTCGGCATGTCTTTGTGAACTATCACTCGTCACTGTATGCCCCTGCATACTCATGTCATCTCCTGTATACTCATGCTGCATCATAGATCTTGGGCATACCACTGGATCAACCTCTACCTGAAGGTCAACCACTCTCGGGACACAAATGGAAGTGTCCTCCCTCAACTGGTGCTCCTCTGCTAGACTACCAACATCCTCTGGCCATGTGATCGAAGGACATATCTGACTGTCCACTAGAATAGATGAAGTGGATCTCTGACTAATCTCCTCAAGAAGCTCCTCTAATCTGGACTCTGATTCTTGAAGGGCCACCTGTGTGCCTCTCAAGAATCCTCGAGTGGTCTCCAACTCCGGAGTGAGTTGGTCCACCTCTGACTCCTGCTCCCTCAGAGCCTTGTGATACATCTCGCCAATCCTCAATAGGTAGTCCCTGTCTATCAACCACTGCTGGTAGTCGGTCCTCATCACAGATACTCTCTCCCTGAGAGTATGAAAGTCATCCATGGCAACTCCCTCATCTGAGCTACTATGTGCCACTGATGCCCTCCAGCAGTAATCTGCCATCAATGCATGCATGTCATCAATGCGCCTGGTGGCTGCCATGATCATATCCTCACTGACTCTCAACTGTCCTGTCAAGTAGTGTGACTCCTGATCATAGTCATGCTGAGGTGCCACCTCATATCCCTCACTGCTAGTGTCA
>ML777848.1:1869252-1892935 GCA_009831015.1 Picea engelmannii | reverse complement strand
ACTCAAAATCATGGAAATCGTCAGAATGCAACGGAACCAAAGCCAATCTGTGCGGAATGGATCATAATGATGAAATAGGATGAGCGATGCAAGCCAGACCCCAAAATATCCCTCAATAGCTCCTGTACTCGCTATAATCTCCAACTGGCTACCCTGGTCATCATAACACTGTGTAATACCCTGATGTCCCAAAGTGGGGACATTACAACATAACAAGTGTGTCCACTCAATGCAAGGTGCTCCACAAACTCTCTAAATCCAACAAAGTGACATGGCATGCCTCCAAATATGTGAATGCCTTGGGCACTGTGAGATGCCCCTCAAAAGTAGCAAACAAAGAAACATGCATCAAAATATGCATAGATGCCTCAAAAGGTGATTTTAGGAACAAGAAACAAGGAAATTTATAAAGGTTTTTTTCCTTGTATTAGTCCATTCATCACTCATAATGGTTCAACCCATTTTGCCCATGGCTTATGGTTTTTTGCAAGAACTTAGGTCATAACCTCACCCATCTCAGTGAACAAATCACCGATAAGGTTTTAATATTTAGGGACTTTCAACCCCAAACTTGCAATGATAATTGCATCAATCATGCACTACTACTGATGGATTTTAGCACAAGTAAGGGAATGCCACAATAGTGCACAAATATTGGCAATGGCTTTCGTTTCTTGGGAATGCACATTCTTCTTCCACCCCATGTCTTACAAGTTAGGTTGAGATTCATGTTGTGTACGGGGAATGTGTGTATATAACCACCCTTGCCTAAGATAAGTAGGAATAGGAGGTGGTTGCATGGGGCCAGGGTGAGGCTCAATTACACTTTGAATTGTGGATGGAATTTCAAATTCATATTTTATAGAAGGGGGATATATTAGAAGATGCCTTCCCTGATGCAATTTCAACATTTATTTTGTTCTTCCTGGTTTTAGCCTCATTAAAGGCTTCTAAGGCCACGTTTGCTTGATGTCTAACATCTTGATCTAAAACTTTGGCAAGTTGCAACATCATGCCCGCTTATTTGGCAAGGTGGTATTTAAATCGATTTATGCCCCCATTATACACTGCATGGCAAAGTTACGTGTTATTCTATTTCTAGAACCTTAAATCTTCTCACAGTAATTCCATGCATAGTCTCTCTCCCTTGGCATTTTGACTCCTAGGGTTTAATGGAAAATTTTAGTCCTAGGGTTTTATGGTAAATTTTTCTTGGAAAGTTCTTGATAACATTGCATGTCCTTGAAAAAGTGTAGAGAAAACACTAAAAAAATAGAAAAAATCTTCAAAAACAACAACAAAAAAATTGAACTTGATTTTGTGATAGCAGCCCTAAAACCCTAAAAACAACAATAATAAATAAATGAAAGACTCTAGCTTTCTGTTGATGTTTGTAGCATCAAACAGGTACTTCCGCACAGGTCTAAGTGTCTAGACCTGTGGAAGTCGTCGAAAGCCTTCAACCTTAGTAATTTACTTTAATTAAAGGAATTATTAAAGTAAAGATAAGATAAGATAGATAAGATAATTTTATTAATGTCCGACTAATGACCACAAAAGTAGGTCAAAGGGATTGTTGAGTACAAGGATGTCAATACAATGCAGGAATACCAAAAGGTCTCCTATAAAAGGCGAGATGCAGAAAGTAAAGTGCATTAAGTTAGAGTAGTAGAAAGTGCGATCTACTTTGAGTCATGAAAAACCCTTGACCCCGGGTTCAAATACCTGCACTGATGATAAGGTGCATCTTAGGAGAAGAAGATCCAAGGACAAGAGGAACCAAACGAAAGAAAGTAGATCTGTCATGGAATTGATCCATATCTCCTACCATTCGAGGCCGAATGAAGAAAGATGAGTATAGTCGGTTGCCTCGAGGGGGACCTGGTGGGGTGCTCTTCACTGGTAGAGGTAGTGCACCGACGAGGTCTTGGGGGATCTCATCCGTCTTTTGGAAGGAGATCCGGTCTGGCTATGTCACTGAAATCTCGTGGGATGAGGGAAGGTCCCACGGGTCCGCACTAATTTGGAGTCTGGGGCTGTGCTGGTGTCGGTTTGTCTTTTAGTGCCCCTTCCCAAGTGTAGCACCGAGAAGGAGGTGATCTCCCGAATAGGGTTTGGTCTCGTAGGAGGTTGAAGAGTATGGGCTTGGAGCCTGAGGGCCTCCTGTATGTACAAGGCTAAAGTGTTTTTTATAATTAAAGTGAGTTTAATTTAATGAAATGCCAAGGTTGTTAAGGTTAGTGAATTAAATGAATTTTAGCCATTGATCTCAAGTGAGGTGAGATCTAATCTCAACCATTAATCACTTTGGAGATTAGGGTTATGTTTGATTTGGTCATAACTCAAGATTATAATAGCAAGGCTAGGTGAAGGAGAAAGACATCCACTTGAAGAGTAAAGAAAGACTTTTGCTCAAGTGCTTGACTCACGGAGGATTGTGACTCAAGGGGATCAAGGACAAGAGCAAAGGACTTTGCTCAAGTGCTTGAGTGACGAAGGACTGTGATTCAAAAGGATCTCAGCAAAGGTGAAGAAGGACTTTCATCTAGAGAAAGTCCAAAGGAGGAAAGTGCACGTAGAGCAGTAAGAAGAAGAAAACCCAACAACAAAAAATCGAAGGACAAAATTTTGGGGAGAAAATCTGAGATATCGACAGACAGATCTTGCAGATCTAAGGTACCAACGGATAGATCTAGTGCAAATTTGAGGTACCAATAGGCATATCCGAGGTACCAACGAACATATTTAGTGCAGATTTGAGGTACCAGCGGACAAATCTAGCAGATTTGAGGTACTAGCAGGAAGATCTAGTAGATATGAGGTATCGGTGGATAGGTCTAGTGCAAATATGAGGTATCAACAGGAAGATCTAGAAAATCTGCAGTACCAACAGACAGATCTAGCAAATCTGAGGTACCAGTGGACAAATCTAGTGTATATGAGGTATCAACAGGAAGATCTAGTAGATCTGAGGGACTAGCAGACAAATCTAGCAGATTTGAGGGACCAATAGGCAGATCTTGCAGATCTGAGGACCAACAGGCTAATCTAGTGCAGATCTGAGTGTCCAACAGGTAGATCTGGGAAGAGGGTTTCTTTAGGACCAGAGTTGGCAGGTTTGCTGTAATTTGTATTTTTCCTCAATGAGCCATTATCCTAGTAAGGGAGCCCTTGTAAGCTTGGAGTCACTATTAATGAAAAGCTGATTTGAAGGGTAGAGTTTCTGTGTGCATGTGTGAAGTTTGGTTTCCAGATTGCTTCCGTTTTTATTTCCAACAAGTATATTTTATTCTGCGTGTTGTAATTTTATTGCAAGCAAGGAAATACACAAGGTGGTAAAGTATCGAGGTGCTGGGAATTGAGTTTTCAACATGGTATCAGAGCTTTCACTCTGAGAGGGAGACCGATTTTAGGTTATGCAACAATTTATGACAACAAATCTATTAGATATGATTTGCAACAGTGGGTGTTTAAAGGACCAAACATATATCCACAACAGTTTGCAGTAGATCTGTCATATCTGCAAGGAGATCTATAAACCAACAAATTTGAAACCCCAGTATTAAGGGTTTCATGGGTGCTTGAAGTACTAAGCACAAATTCTTTAGTTTACTATGCCTGAAGGACAACACATATTTTTCCGGCAGTTCAAATTTGAAAAATCGCAGTAGTCAGTCTTAGGCTTGAAGATAGGTTGGATGAAGCACGGGAGCTATTCAACAGTCTGATGGAGAAGGACTCAAGGATCCATGTGGAGTTTGGTGACGACGCCAAGTATGCAGTGAAGGGTGAGGGAACTATTTTGTTCCAGCTTGAGTCAAGTGGTTCGTTGGAAGCCCAGGATGTGCTATATGTACCTGTGATAGAGGACGAGGAGTAGGAGGCTTTGTAGCATTGGACAGGTACTTCCGCACATGTCTAAGTGTCTAGATGTGCGGAAGTTGTCGAAAGCCTTCAACCTTAGTAATTTACTTTAATTAAAGGAATTTTTTTTTTGTGAATAAAAAAGGGGAAATTCCTATTATATAACTTTTACAATACAAAAAAGCCACATGGCTATAGTCTGCGAGCTGTTCCGCCAAATTAGCGGAAACCAGAATAGGTGGCAAACTGTGATGTCATTGTTCAAAATGGCAATCCGCCATCTTCCCTGCCAAATGGAAACCAGAGCAGGTGGCGGATTCGAGTCTTTGCAACACTATGCTAGGCAACTAAGACAGACAGAGGACATAAACTAAAAAGAAAAGACATAACTATAAAACTGCTCTGTGGCAGTGCAAGGAGCCGAGCTGGGAATGCTCGTGATAGCCAAAGCAAGTAGATTACCCATTTGCACTTGAGGTCGTGTCGCTCGGATCACCGCTGAGGGGGCCTCTGGGCTGGAGCACGAATGGCCTTGCGCATGTCGGACAACGCTGGGCTGCTGGTGCGTTCGAGTAGGCCTCATAAAGCATGTCAATTCACTGATGCATGAGGGTGTCCCGATGAATTTGATCAGCCATGTGGCTTCTGAGCTCAAAGACTAGTGCGAGCTGCTCCGGATGGAAGAAGTGTGGTGGTTCTTGGCCGAAATCCGGAAGTGTCAAGAGTGGTGGAGGCGCCAAGACTGGGCAACCCTCCACCTCCGTGCCTAAGACTGTCGCCGCCTCACCTGAGCCCTCCTGAGCCACTTCCATAGCCTCCACTGCCTCGAGCTCCTTCGTTGCAGAGTCCTTGGTTTGAATTGTGTCCTGAGGGTCTAAGTGGAGGAATTCCTCCTCAATTATGCAAGTAGTCTCTTCCCTGGCTTCCTGTGCTTGCTGGGATATGGCTGGGGGGTTGCCAATTATCTGTTACTGTGAAGAGGAGGGATTCCGGAGGGACCTGAATAGGTTCCTCTGGAATCTCCTCCTCCACGTATGCCATTGGAGGTGTTTTGGGCTTCTCCCGGCGCTGAGTCTGGGCTATGGACAGGGCTCGCTCCAGTCTCTGCATCCTCCGCTGTCTAGCAGCAAAACTATACCCGACAGGCCCATGCCGTGGCCTGCCTCTTTTCCTTGGCATGGCGGGGTCAGAGAGGGTGCGAATGAGTAGGGTAAGAATGATGGGAGCCGACTGGATGCAGCGCCAGTGCTCAAAGCATCCGGGCTGGTGGAGCGCAAAGGCGAAATGGATCCATCCTTGTCTGAGCGGGGGGATAATGCTGAGGCCAGACATGACCTATGTACCGAGCTTCCCACAATCATTACACCTTATGACTGCCATTTTACTCACGCGAGGGAACTATCCTCCTCTTCCCGTCGGGCAGTAATGGCCTCCTTCCATTTTAATGGTGAGGGGAAGGGTGCTGACCTGCCATATTAATGGCTTGGGTCTGGGGCAGGCTACGTGGTCTCCTTGTGCAATGTGGCACCCCATCCGGGATAATTAAAGGAATTATTAAAGTAAAGTGCTTTGTATAATTAAAGTGAGTTTAATTTAATGAAATGCTAAGGTTATTAGCATTAGGGAATTAAATGAATCTTAGCCATTGATCTCAAGTGAGGTGAGATTTAATATCAACCGTTAATCACTTTGGAGATTAGGGTTATGTTTGATTCGGTCATAACTCAAGATTATAAAAGCAAGGCTAGGTGAAGGAGAAAGACATCTACTTGAAAAGCAAAGAAGGACTTTTGCTCAAGTGCTTGAGTCACGAAGGACTATGATTCAAGGGGATCAAGAACAAGAGCAAAGAAGGACTTTTGCTCAAGTGCTTGAGTCACGAAGGACTGTGATTCAAGGGGATCTGAACAAAGGTGAAGAAGGACTTTCAACATTTTTACCTCTAAAATTCTTTTGGGAGTAGAGAAATTGTAGGAGGTGTTGTGAAGTCTTGCTGCTGGAGTGTTGGAAGTGGAGTGAACTTGTGATCGTGGAGGTCTTGTTGCTGCTGGACTTTTGGAGTGAACACCTTGTTGTTGTGGGAGAGCCAAAACCCACTTCCTTCGCATTGAAAACCCTAGGTGCTCATGCCCTAAATGTGTAAATTCGTTTTTTTTTTCGAGATTAGGAGAGCATAGGATTTTTTATTGGAAAAAACAATGGAGAAAGTGATTATTTTTTGGGGTTTTATAGATAGACCAATTGATTTTTTTCTGACGTGTCAAGGAGTCAAACTCATTGACCCATCAAATACACATGAGTACTCGGCAAGTTTGAGTTTGACTTACCGATGGGTTGTGTTACCCCTCAAAATATACATGCATTTTGAGAAGCAGTTTCGGGCAGTTCTAATTTGTTATTGCAGCATGGGTTTAACATTTTGAGATGTTCTTGCCACAATATGAAGGTGTGGGTCTATTTTCCTTTTAATCTGGGCAGCAAAGAGGTAAAGGTACCACTGGTCTGATCCAAAAGCTGCCATGGCAAGACTAAATCAGCCTTGAGAGGGCACAATGTGCTGTCAAAATATACAGATATTTTCATCTTCAAACAGCAGATAAAAGGATGTATTGGACCGAGAAGTTTGCCATGTTGAAGTGTTGAAATGTGCATTGAATGGGTAAGGGACAGAAGTGCTGATGATGACACTTCTTATACTGTGGCATTTGGGGATTCAAATGGTTCTGCTGAGGTGTTCAGGGGTATTGCAGGCCTTATGGTTCATTGAAACATTTGTGTAGAGAGGAGGTTAAAGCTGTATTAAACCCAATGCAAATTAGTGACCTTGTAATGTCAAAGAAGCACCCAGTCTTGAATACATGACAATGCATATGCTGTATTTCTTTCTTTCGTGGTAGTCATTATTTTCTCTCTGATTTTGATGCTGAAGCACAGATCTGTCAACAAAGACCTAATGCTGGAGGAATTACATGCCATGTTCAGATCTGTTCCAGAGCTCCTTTAGCAGAAACTAAAGCAGAATAGTCTTGCTGGCCAGGATAAATTGGAGTTTAAGTTCATTCCCAGCAGGTTTGGAGGCAAGCGCTTAAGGGAAATAGCATCAAATCCGTGTTTCATGGGCTGCCATTCTGTCAAAAGCACTGAAAGGACACCTGTAGCAGCAGCCTTGGATTAATTTGGCATAATGGATACCTGAAGTCTATCTTCAGCCAGCAGAGGATCATTTCCAGCAGCCAAGAGAGTGGTTTATATGATTTTTCAGTCCATTATCAGCTTTTGATGCACTCAGATCTGAACATGTAATTGACACAGTGTATGCACAGCAGTTCTGAAAGGTTAGTCCATGCTTGTATAAGGAACGCACTACCTCAAATAAGGACAAATAGCATCCAGAAAATTTAAGAACGAGTCAAACATTCAGCATAGGAAGAGTGCTTCACCTTCATGGCCTTAATTATTTGTTATTTGAGAAGATTATAATGAGGAATGCTGCCATTTTCTTGCCCATCTCTTTAAGGTCAATCCCACTTTAGGAAGGTTGTTATAACAACCAAAAGATCACCCTTGCACATTTTTCTAGGAGTTTCATCAGATCCATTAAATGGGGGAGTTTGTTAGTGCATTGAAGAAGCCAAGATCAAAGGAACGTCCAGCAGCTTTAGATGGAGGAATGCCCAGCATAAAACTGACCTTTTGAAGTTTATCAAAGCATAATTTAGGATAAAAAAAGCATTTCAAAGAGGTTGTTTGGCTGTAGGAGTGATACATGACCATAAAGATGACCCTAAGAGGAAGCATAAAGCACAGTTTCCAAGGAGAACAACCCACTTTGAGGAAATGCCCTAGCCCTTTTACCTCATTTCACTTACTAAGAAGGATTAGTAGCTCAGTTTTCTTTGATTTGGGGTATCTGTTATTATTTTGGGGGAGTTATTGTTGGAAGGTGAGCTCACTTAAGGAGGAATCCCACATTTAGAGGAAGCATGATTAAGCAACGCTTTGCCCATGAAGACTCCAAGGATTTTGTTAATTTTATTATTATCCGTTGGAGGAAAACATGGATCTTGACCTTGCTATACTTTACTGTTACTTGTGAGTGAGACATGGATCTAAAGGTCATTTAATGTTTTTATTTTTTATTGGAGAGTTGCTGAGGAGGTTTTACATGATTCATACCCTAAATGGAGGCATTCACCTTGGGGAGTAGACACATGTCATAACAACCATGCTATTTTATGTATTGTTGACTTGTTATATGAGTTGGTTATGAGATATTGTTATTGTATGGTTTTCCTTGGAGAAAAACATGGATCTTGTTGCCTTTCTTATACACACTTGCAATCGTGCGCTAAGTCCTGCTCACTTAGTGTGTCCTTGGAGGCACAATGCCTAGGTTCAAAGCCCACGCTGTCACTTTGACTTGGACCTCTTCCTTCTAGGCTTACTCCTAGGGAAGCCAAGGGTGGTAGACCCTAGTTACTAGATGAGATTAAACGTTGAGTTCTAGGAGTTGGTTTTAATTAGTTAAAAGGTTAGGGGGAGAGATCTAGCCTATATGCAAAGGCAGCAATGCAATGTGCAACAATTCAAGATGAAAAACAAGCCTTTTCTTAGGACAACTAAGACTAGTGCCTAAGATTGGGCAAGGGGTCAACTAAAGTTTGAGGGAGGTTGATTACACAAGAATTACACAAGATTACAAAGATTACAACTATATCACAAAAATGTTAGATACAAACTTACAATAAGATTACAACAAGAATATCTAAAGAGCTACACTAAAGTTATACTAAACATAAGATACAATAGATACAAAGATACTAACTGAATTTGCTTGTTTGTGCAGGAAATTAAAGATGCTCAAAAGGGAAACAAATACATCAACACATCAAGCCTAGCATTCTCAACAATAGAGTGTCTCCCAAAGGGATGCACAACTCTATTGTGACTACTTTCAATGGCAAACAAGATTACACAAAGTCCAACAAGGAAGTGCCTCCAAAGGATGCGTAACTTCTTGAGGGACCAAACCAAAGATATGAACACACCACTTAACAGAAAAAGAAAAGCTTAAAGGAAAGCCTCCAAAGGCACAACTATGACTACTTAGTTCCCAATCCACAACACAAAAGATAAACTTGCATGAAAGTAGATGAAATTAAATTGCTTGCAAGATCAATTAAGTGCCAACCACAAATGATATACCAAGTTGATGCCCAAAGTTGTAGAGTGGATTAAGGAGTTGATTAAGTTGGTTAAGTTAAGGTTGAATCCTAACTAAGTGTCAACCCAATACTCACCCCGTTTGTACCAAGTAGTTGCTGGGTGCTCAAGAAGTATGGCAACAAGGCCTACCCTAGCTCCACAGGTCAATCCAAGGGAAAAAAATACTACCGAAAAGGACGCTGAGCACCACGAGACCGTCCCCGGCCTATCACCTTCCGTTGCTTCCTTTAGTCCTTGTTTAAATGGCAAAGTTGGGTTAGTAAAGGTGCCCTATTAAGTCTAATTGATTTTATGTCTATGGACTAAGTTAAATTAAGTGAAAAGGTGTGTTAAGGCAAGATATTGCTTGCCAAAAAATGTGTAACTATCCCAAAACCGAAATTTGAAAGTTTGCCAATGTGAAGTTCTAAATCACGAGATTATGATTGAAAAGAAAGTGTAGAACTTGAACAATTGCAAGAATGTAAAATAGATTGCCTTAAACCATTCTCATGCCCCTGATTACTTGCAAGATAAGAGATAAGTGCTTGGAAGTTTAAGAGTGAACTAGCAAGTAAAAGATAGATGAAATATAAAGACATTCTTATACCTCCATGGGCTTAAACTAACATTAGTGTTGTGTTCCTATTTCTAGATAATTTTAATCCATTAAGCATAAGCACATTGGAATCAAAACACCAAGCTAGCCATACGATTTTGGGGGTTGTCTTAGGCCAACTTCACGTCCAAGGTGTAAGCAACAAAAGATGAAATACTTGCTTGAAATGAAAAACCGAAATACAAACCACTCACAATGGCACAAGGTGGAGGCAAGCCTTCCTATTTTGTGCCAAAGAGGGTTGGAAAATAAATAAACTAAAACTAAAGCAACCTAGCCACACAACCTTGTCCTAATGATAAGTGGGACAAAGAATAAAAGTGCAGAAATTTAAAAAGTGATCCTAGCCTTACGATTTTGGGGGTTGGCTTGGCCAAACTCACACCAAGATGTAGGCACTAATACAATTTACAGGAACAGAAAATTAAATACAAGAATGCAAGCCACTTGGGGACCCCCTTTGGGCTTGCTACAATGCTAGAAAGAAGAAAGAGAAGTTGGGAAAAGTTACCCAACCAAGAGGAGGGTTCCTTGTGTGTTTTATGGCTGAATTTGGGCAGCACTTCCCCTTGATCTGGCGAGAACCTGCAAAAAATGTGTAACTGTCCCAAAACCAAGAGGAGGGTTCCTTGTGTGTTTTATGGATGAATTTGGGTAGCACTTCCCCTTTGGGCTTGCTACAATGCTAGAAAGAAGAAAGAGAAGTTGGGAAAAGTTACCCAACCAAGAGGAGGGTTCCTTGTGTGTTTTATGGCTGAATTTGGGCAGCACTTCCCCTTTGGGCTTGCTACAATGCTAGAAAGAAGAAAGAGAAGTTGGGAAAAGTTACCCAACCAAGAGGAGGGTTCCTTGTGTGTTTTATGGCTGAATTTGGGTAGCACTTCCCCTTGATCTGGCGAGAACCTGCAAAAAACAACAAGCTATTGCTTGCTGGAAATGCTACAAACACACACAAAATGTTAAGAAATTTTTTGTTTTTACACAGACATTTTCTGCATAAAAATTTCAGCAAAGTAGATTGATGTATTGACCTATTCTAGAGTGTTAGCAATACCAAAATTTGAATATGTATGAACAAAAAATAGAAGGATAAAAGAGAGGAGTTTCAAGTGGGCTGTGAAGTCAAGCTTCTAGCTCAAAGCTAGCCTTGCAAACCCTTGAGATAATCTGCAACTCATAGAGCAAATTTGTGAGATAAGAGCAAACAATGAGTGAGATAGCTAAATAACATAAACTAATTTGTACTATCCACTACTCTACTAAAATAGATCCACAACTACACTATTGCATAATCTACCCAAGCAAACTAGTTTGCTTGGGAAATCGACTCTATCTCAAAGAAATGCACCAAAGACACAATATCACCTCATATGTATAGATGTACCAAGACTAATCTTTGCTACACCATTTCCTCCAAAGCTCTTTTATTAATCAAGTAGGAAGTTGCAACAACTAATTGCTACAAGTTCCTCTCCAAGAAAGAGCAAGAGTGAGTGAAAGCAAGATGGAAAGATGAGAGGGGTGAGGCAAGAATTTCACAGCATAACAATAACTCAAGAGATGGTGAGGAAATGAGGGTGAGAGAGCCTTCATTTATACTTGGAGAGACAAAGTGACCCCTCTTGGATGAGAGCCAAGTGTCAAACACCAAGCCAAATTGATGATCTCAAGAAGGGGGGCACAACTCTAGGGTTTGGGCATGGATAGATGAGGTGGAATGAGTGGGATGGAGTGGGACCTATCCAAAAGGTGATGTGGGAGGCTAGGAAGGGCGCAACACTTAAGAGAGGGGCCCACAACTCAAGCCAAGTCAAGTTACAAGGTTTTATCATGAGGGGGGCACAAATCCCCTGGGGGGGCGTAGTTGTTTGAGTGAGTTATGTGTCTAGGGGGTAAGCAAAGGTTAGAAAGGGGTTTGGGTAGGCTAGGAAAGGGTTTTCTCATCATTTTCCACCTTTACTTTACTCAATTTGCTCATAATTACAAAAAATGACATTTTTACTATGTCATGACTAGCAATTAAAATTGCTGTTTTGATTGACTAAGACTCCCTATGGACAAACACCTAGTAAATGTTGTCCAATTGAGCTGAAACTTGGTCCAAGGGTATAGGGGGTCTCATTCCATTTCTTTTGAGCACAAATACCCCTAGCAAAAGCCCAAGGACCTAAGTTTTACATTTTTAATAAAAAAATAATTAAAATTAATTAATTAAACTACCCAACCTTAGGCAATTTTAATTAATTAAAAAAACCTATCTAGACTCGACGGAATTCCGCGAAACTTTTAGAGATGTCTTACATGGTCATTTACATCATTCCTAAACACTGGCTACCAGAGGATGAAACCATTAGAACGCCTTTCACCACTTTGGAGGAATTATTTGTGGGAGTGAAAAACTCAAAGGAAATTAATAAGGCCGGTTAGCCCAAATTAATAACCTGAGGAAAAAAACACTCAGTGAAAGGAACCCTCCTAATGAAGAAATCCTAAGGTAACTGACCTAACTATGATCCATGTAGACCCATTACATTATTATCCCATGCAGGGGAGTGGAAATTCCATTTACAAAAATACATGCTGAAGGCCAAAAATGCCTTGTAGAACCAAATAGTCTCTGACTTGGTAGCATCTGATGATGCATATCTTCATGGTACATGGATTTGACCCCCTAGTTGAATAGGCGATCAACAGATCTAAAAGACTCCAAGCTTATATATTATTGTGCTTGGAGAGATTAGTTGATATAGGAAAAAAAATCATATTTTATTGTAAAAGGAGATTGAGCTCAAGTCCATAAAAGGACTAGCTCTCTAAATTATCATTTCATGGTGGATTTGTGGGAGAACTCCTCTCTTGACCCTAATTGAATATCTTTTGAAGGTTAATGGGAAGTTAAGGGTTTCTATACATGTGTAGCTTACATTTTCATTCATCTTGCTGATTTTATGTGCTGGAAACATCTAATAATTCTGCTGCAATAAGAGTTCCATGGTAGGGCGACTAGCTGGATGGAGAAGAAGGTTGGATGAGGTGTTTCCTATGCATCAGTTTGCCGTTTTTACCTTCAAGTTTGAAGCATTGATGTCATGTCATTTCATTGAAGGATTGCATAATGTTTCCATACAAGAAGTAAGATTACCCCTTGTTGTCTTTGGATGTTTATAAGTAGGGCATCATTGTATGGGCCTACATTCTCTCTTTTCTAGCAATTTAATCAAGCATTCATGGTGAGATTTGGCATGTTGTAATGATGCAGACCCCCTACCTCTGCACACAGCAGGGTCCGCTGACCTCTCGGTCAAGGATCGTTCTCAAATTCCCCGAGCCAAAATGGCTCCGTAGTTCCCTGCTGGAATCCTCATGAAATATCCACAGGTCCTTTAGAGACTCAGCCCGCGCAAACAAGCACTAGGCGTGAGCTCCCTCCTCCACGCGACCATGGGATGTGACCACGCGCTTACGAAAAAGGTGCTATCGTGTTTTGGGACCTTGGGTGTTCTACATACAAGTCACCCAATTTTCGAATCTTCCCCAAGACCAAATCTGACGGTCCTGCGCTCTCCTTGATCGATGGCTACGATCGTTTCGTTGTTTCGTGATTTCGGGACTTTTAACGCAAAGCGCCCCAACTCCTCCAGTTCCCAAAACCCCGAAATGGGCTAACGGTCTCTTAGCTCCTCCCTTGACTTCTCTTGATGTGACCCTCGCCTGTGACCCGGGGCCCAACCTTCAAAGCGTTTCGGAACTTCGCGACACGCGAAGTCGAAAGACCCCTCACCTCAGATCTTTCGATCCCTGAAACCCCAAAATTCTCCTGCGTTAGATCAATGGCTCTCACTATCCCGCGATCCAACGGTCCACGTTTCTCCTTTGCGAAGTCGGAACTTCACGACTCGGGACCTTGGGATGGTTCTCTCCTTCGAACCTCTGATTCCCGAAATGCTGAAATGTCGATGCCTTAGATCGATGGCCCACAACCCTGGTTGATCCAACGGTCCAGATCTTTTTGCGATTTCGGCTATCGTGAATTCTCAAGGTTTTGTCCATTGACCCCTTCGAGTCGCGAGTCAGCGAAATACTGACTGCTCACCACGCGTCCCTTCTGATGGACGGTCCTGATTATTTCGCGAATTCTCCTTTCGTGAACTTGCTCTTGTCTTCACCTCTGATCTCCCGGGACCTGGTTCTCCGAAATATGTGGATCTCCGCCACGTGTCCTTCCGGATCCAACCACTGTTGGTCCACGCGCCAGATCCGACGGTTTAGATCAATTTCCTCTTGTGTGTTCTCTTGTGTGTTTGGACGTGAAGTTCAACGGACTAGATCTTCTCCTCTGCAGCTTATTCGACGGCTGCCAACGCTCCTCCTCCTGAGCTTGTGATTTCCTCCCAGACTTAGAAGATTTTCTAAGTGTTCTGAAGGCCTCAGCCTTCGATTCTTCTCCTACAAGCCTTGAAACTTTGGGCCTCGTCTGCGTTCTGGGAACGCTATCTCCCCTGAGCTTTTCAACTACTCAGTCTCTAAGGGACTCGGCCCTTCGGCGTCCTCCTTCGAAGATTTCTGGTGCTCCTCCTGGAACACTTTTGCGCTCAACCTCATGAGCTTCTCGAACTTTAATAGTTCGCTTTTGCGCACACTCCTTGTGCTTGACGAACCTTCAGACGATTGTCTATCAACACTTCACTCGAGTGTTGGCCTGGTGCACTTCTTGCATAGGTCTTCCTCCTCCTTGAGCTTCAACTGCTCGGACTTCAAAGGTCTCTGTCTCTTTTGTCCCTCGAAGAGATGCAAGTGCCCGCCTGGCAACTTCTTGCTCAAGCACGCCTTGCTGAGCCAACAGAGTATTCAGTAACTCTGTAAGTGTCTTCTCCCGGACACTTCAATTCTAATCTGCAAATTTTTCAATGAGTGAGGTATGATTTTTAAAAATGTTTTGGAGCACTTTAAGAGTTATAAGCAGATCTGAAAAGTAAATTTGCAGCAGAGAAATCAGCTTCAAAACTACTTCAAAAACCACTAGAAAGCTTTTAAAAACTAGCTAGAACACCCTAGGAATACTACCCAAATGTTAGAAATAAGAACTAGCTAAAACTAGGCCCTAAAAGTTAATCAAATGCAAGTTGTCCTAACTGTTAATTTTCTGCATAAAAAGCCCTAATGGCTGTAGCTTTTAACCATGTCCCTACAGAAATTTAATCATCCAAAATGCAAGCTAACTATCTAGAATGTTAGATCTAAGCATGGCCTACAAAACCCATATGCTATTTTCCTAAAACTAGTTAGAAAAATGCTAAAACTAGAAACCTAGGGTTAGAAAAATAAAAGAGGAAAAAGTGAGAATGAGGGTTTAGAAAATGGGGAGGCTAGAGGCCCCAAAAAAAATTGCCCCAAGGGCAAGGTGGCTCGCCGTAAGGGTGTGAAAGTGGCCACGAAATCAGAAATCCAATTCGATACTTTTTCACGTCTCCCAATGCAAGTGTTTTACTCTCTGCAATGTAGATCAATGTCTTATTTTCTTGGGAAATAGAGTAAAAAAGGCTTGGAGAAGAACTAGAAGATGTTGAAGTGAATCTCCCTTGAAGGTTGTAGCTTGTCACTATCTTGCAAGAGGGTTAGAAGCAAAATCGTCTAACTCACAAGAGGTCTTCAAAAGAGTGGATATAACCTGCAAAAGGGTTGTTAGTTTTACCTAGTCCCTAGTACAAGAAAATATCCAAGAAAACAACTTTCAAGAGGTGTAGTTTATTAGCTAGCTCTTGAAAATATTTACTTCAGATCCAAAATCATTCAATGAACACTTAGAAGCAATATAAAATAGATCTCACCAAAAATTTACTTGAAGTAGATAGCATGAGCATTCAAAATTCATTAAGCAAGATCCATCACAAAACCCTCCAAGCAAAATGCATCACATCAAGACACCAAGAGAAGAGCCATAGCGCACCATTGGAAAAGTAGCATAATAGTATTGAGGAGCATCACCCAAAAAAACGTCTCCAAAATGAATCTCAAGTGATGGATTTATAATCCTCCACTCACTTGGATTTGTCCACAAATCAACCAATTCTAGGGTTATCCCTTAAAATATTCAAGTTTTGTCCACTTATTAATCTCTCCTAGAGATTTCCTAAACAAAATAATAATAAAATCCCTTAATAAATATTTAATCCACCTAGGGATTATCCACAATAAATATTCCAATTTAAATATCCCACAATAATTAATTTATCAATTTATCCCCTTTCAAAAAATGATTTTGACTTATTTGACCATGTGATTTGGCCAAATAAATTTAAAATAGTATGGAAAATAAATTTCCACAAGGCATCTTTGACCAAGCAAAAGGCCCAACGATTTCTCCTTGAAGCATGCAATCGTCCTCTATCCAAGAAAAAAGTCCATCGATCCATTAAAATTCTTCATGAAGCTAGGGATTATCCTCCATAAGTTCCACAATCTAGGCAAATATTCATTTGGTGATGTGCAGTGAGCCTCCCAAGGCTATTGAATAGTCAAATAATTAATTTTCTTCCTCAATTAAGTTCATTGAGCCTTCTAGTGGAAAAATAAGTCCCAAGACCAAATCAAACTTGATGATGTGCAAAAAAATCCACCGGGAGATGACACGTGGTAATAAATTCCTTCTAGAAGACTTCCAAGTGGCTTATATATCATAAAAAATGCTTGAATAAATTGTCATCTACCTTTCTAAGGCCCAAAGTCGTCCAACGATCCAGAAAAACTGGCCAAATAGGGGTGACGTTAGAATATAATGGATGTGCTCGTTTAACCATAGACAATATAGCAATATTGTCACCCAACCATAGGCTGAAGCCACCCCCAAGCACCTTAACCTTGACAGAGAATCATTCCGGAAGCAAACCCTAGACTGGATAGCCAAACAAAGGTGGCACAACTTTCTCCAAGGATAGCGCACCAAGCGAAGGTAACAAGAGCTGATCAGAGAGTCCAAACCATAACCAAGAGAGAGTCCAAGCCAAAAACGAAATCTATTAGTTGCAGCAGCTGCAACAACAACTCTCCTCCAAACTTGCGCACAAATTACCCAACTGCAGTGCGCACAAGTGTTGCTTCTGCAGTTCTGAGAATACTAGCCAGAATGAAGACTAGCCTCCTATATTTATACTAATTCTGGCAGACTACCTGGGTCGACTTCTCATTCTGGGTACTAATTCTTTAGTATATAACATTTCCTTTAGCCGACTTCTTCTCTTGGAGGCTAATAACCTAATGCAAGTCATTCAATTGAGCCGACTTGTCTTCTAGGGTTATTAACCAATTAATTAGGGTTTCTTCTTGCTTCCCAGAATATTCTATTCCCGTCAGGTTTACACATGGAGGTAAATACCTCCCGTAGCTACCATAATATCAACACTCCCTCCTAGCTAAGGAGGTATTGAAGGTAATGGTCTTGAGCACAAACATACCATTCACCCGATAGCATCAACATAGTCGTATAGATTATGTTATGATTAGATCATGAGCACCCTCAACACTATCAGTGTCATCAGTTGCATCATCTCTCGAAACCATACTCCATCTGAGTAATCAGACATGATGCTGAATAAGTCACTCACTCCACAGAGTGACATAAGAACCATTCTTCTAATCCAGACATATGTCCTAGAAGAATAAATGTCCTAGATCATTTTCCGTCTGGGGAATCTTCTGTCCATTATTCATCCATCTGGTTGATAATCATTTCCAACACTACTGATAGTCTTCAAGGTAATCAGAACAATGTCATTCAATAGAACACAACTGTGTCTATCCATAGTAGTACACAACTACAATCCAGTGGTACACTACAACACCAAGTAGCACACAGATACTTGATCAGTGATAGATAGTCACAATCAGTGGAACACATCCACCACAGTAGTATACATTTACTGTCCGGAGACATATAGTCTCCATAACAATCATATCATCTGATATCAATTTGCACAGAAAACATTGTTATGATATAAACTGAATCATCTGGGCCATTCTTCCATTCTTGCTGAGAGTACCAGGAGATGCGCTAGGCTAGGGCGCACTAGTCTATGCAGGAATTAGGTTAATCTCTTCACTTAAGGTGCCTCAACGAGAGGGTTAGGGTTTCGTTGCTGCAACAGAAACTGGCTGTAACTGCAACTGCAACTGAGCAAATCCTCCCAATCTATCTTCCAACGGTTAGGCTGTCCGAAGATAGTGTGGGCCCATAACCTGTTAGAATATAATGGATGTGCTCGTTTAACCATAGACAATATAGCAATATTGTCACCCAACCATAGGCCAAAGCCACCCCCGAGCACCTTAACTTCAACAGAGAATCATTCCGGAAGCAAACCCTAGACTGGATAGCCAAACAAAGGTGGTGCACCTTTCTCCAAGGATAGCGCACCAAGCAAGAGTAACAAGAGCTGATCAGAGAGTCCAAACCATAACCAAGAGAGAGTCCAAGACAAAACCAAAATCTGCTAGTTGCAGCAGCTGCAACATCAGCTCTCCTCCAAAATTGCGCACAAACTGCCCAACTGCAGTGCGCACAAGTGCTGCTTCTGCAATTTTGAGAATACTGGCTAGAATGAAGACTGGCCTCTTATATTTATACTAATTCTGGCAGACTGCCTGGGCTGACTTCTCATTATGTGTACTAATTCTTTAGTATATAACATTTCCTTTTGCCGACTTCTTCTCTTGGAGGCTAATAACCTAATACAAGCCATTCTCTTGAGTCGACTTGTCTTTTAGGGTTATTAACCAATTAATTAGGGTTTCTTCTTGCTTCTCGGAATATTCTATTCTCGTCAGGTTTACACGTGGAGGTAAATACCTACCGCAGCTACCATAATATCAACAGACGTCACCCTAGAGCATGCAACGACTTGTCTCAAAATTCATCTGAATAAGCTGGGAATTGGGTCGAGTCACTCAAAAATGGTGATGATGTGGCATATGAAATATCTCGGGCATCTGTCAAATGCAAATGTGTCAACCAACTGAGGGTTAGCTAACCCTAGTGATGCTCGACAATAACTAGAATAATAATAACACCTTTAAGAAATCCTGGAACATCCGAATGGCATGACACTTGGCGAGAAACTGCAAGACAAATTAAAACATGTGTGTCTACAAGGAAACAAGTCACGTCAGCACGATAAGATAATCAACGTAATATAAAAGTCATCTAAACCAGACCATTAAGCCCCATATTCATATTTCGTCACAAGCTCAAGAAGGTTATACAACTTACTAACTCAAGGTATGAAATGCTATTAGAGACCCAGAGAGACCAGACTAACACCTAAGTATTAAGAATATTTCCCAAAGATTGTCTCTTCACTGTCATGTAATGATTGTGAAATGGTCATGGGGTTAGACTTCAAGGTTAGGCAACTAACATACAAGGGATCATAGTATCTCATTTATGGGTGCCTTTGATGAGGGTAGACCACACAGTTGGTTCCTGTTATTTGCGAGGTGATACTTTCCAAGCCCTTTTTTTGCCTTTTTCCATGTCTAGCCATAAGAGATAACCCAGAGAATATGTAGCGCTATGGCGATATTCCTATGATTGACGGTCTTTTATTTTTCTTTTTTTCTTTTCTTTCTTTGGATAATTCATTTTATTTTTCTTTTGTCCTCTCATGTTGAAAAACACCTTGCTTAAATGCTTCAAACACCCCAGAGACTATGTAACACCCTGGCGATGTATCCGCAAGTGCTATGGGACTGGGTGAGCCTCTGAGCATGTAACCAAAAAAGGCTTTTGCTAGTCTCCCTCTGAGCCTAAAAGCTCCTCCTTCCCATAGAATGAGGAACGATCCCTTCTTGGGTCAGTTTATATAACCTAAAGAAATGGATATGACAGGGATTGATGAGATGGAAAGTGGTAAGTATGATTGAGAACGATAAGATGACAGATTCAAAACAAACCCCAATAGTGCTCGATTTTCCCCAAGAGTAACTTAATCCCCCAAGAACCTAAGATAACAAGTCAAGTTATGACAGAGGAAGAAGTATAACCAACGAGCTAACAACTAGTAGTTAAAAGGGACTCTCTGGGACAAGCTTAAATGCCTTAGATATTAAATTGATACTCACCATGATGACAGACTTACCAACTTGCAGCATGCTTCTCAAGGATCTCTGACAGGCCCATCCAAAGTCATGGGTGTCATATGCTGCTCATGCCACTGAGTGATGCTTACACTTTGAAGGAGGATCATGGGTTCAAATTTACACATACATGCACATCTTCCAACTTTCCATGTCTTCAGCCTGGGCGCTTCTAGATGTTCTTTCTGAAAATAGTTATCCACCAGTGGGGGGATAACAGGTCCTAATGCCTACCTCAACTTGGCATCTACAATGTGGTGAATATCAACTAGTTGAAGTTGTATGAACTACCTAATTGGGAGGTATTTGTTCTAGTAACACATCTAGAGGCCATAATTCTAGATTTTTATCCTCCCTTGCTTGAAGATGCTATTTTTGTTGTCTGCACCATACCCACTATGCATTGTCAAATCATTATCTACTTGGTGAGCCTCAAAGGCACTTTGCCCACTCAATCCAAATGGATAAATTGATCAACATTTGAGCAATACTTTTCCCATCTTCAGTAGAAAATTCCTCCTCTAAGTAGAGAGGAATCGATGAGACATAATCTAGTGAACATGTATTATATTTGTACCTTAGTATACATTATACTTTATTCTTATCTCTTTTTAGTGACTTAGTTAAAATTGATCACTCACCCACTTTATTGTATTTTATTGGAGACTTTGTCAACTTTGATCACACTGCCCACAATTTTTGTATGCTATATAATAATAATACAAATGAATGTACATCAAATGTAAGATTTTGGCAATCTACTCTCATACTTGCATACTTCTTCTGTTATACTTTCTTGTATGAGTATTTTTGACATTGTTGATATTGTGTTAATATCAATTTCTTAATGATCATGGGATTTGTTAGACTTTAGTAGCTTAATAATGTACTTTTAATAAAGTGATGTGCATGTATCTAATTAATTAATATCCAAAATTCCTTTTTAAATCTAAGTGATTTGGTTCATGTGGTTAAACGGGGTCACCTAAGTTGTACTTGTGATTTAGTAACTTTTGTCTCCTCTCATCATGCACTTTCTGTAAGTATCCTTCCCTTTCATTTTGAAAGAGAGGAGAGTTGATGGAATATAAAGGAAGCGATTCTCTTAGATTGCGTGTTTCATTCCCATTTATGCTCTAACATGTGCACCTTCATGGTCCTTAGTTTGAAAGGGCCCCTCTCCAACACAAAGTGACAAAACTCTTCATAGTGTAGAGACGTCTTTCTGTAATTCCTTCTTTTTTGTTTGATCCCATTTCACAAGTTTTATGAATGATCACAAATTTTGTAAATGTTACATGAACAGAGAAGAATTAGTTTCCTTGCAGTGACAAAACTCTTCATAGTGTAGAGACGTCTTTCTGTAATTCCTTTTTTTTGTTTGATCCCATTTCACAAGTTTTATGAAAGATCACAAATTTTGTAAATGTTACATGAACAGAGAAGAATTAGTTTCCTTGCACTTATCTTTCAAAGTAGACGTCTTCTCTCTTTCGTAACATAAAATATAAATTAATATTCTTGAGAGTGAAGTTTGGTGACCCTTGTAACATAAAATATAAATTAATACAAGACTTTCCTCATTGCTTTTGATCACCTTGTAGAGTGTTGGCTTGATGACCTTTTATCATTCCGTTGCATGTTGTAAGATTACATACTCCAGTTGATAATTAATCAAACTGCGCTCTACAAACATGCTCTTTTAAGACCCCACTTTAGGAGTAATTAATTGGAATATGATCTCCATGCCCATGAATGATTCTTGTGTTTTGCAACCATGTTTAATGTATCTTGATAAACTTGAAGTCCTCGTAGACAATCTTGGTTACTGATGTCCTATGTTCCATAAGCCATCAATTTATCCAATACACATTTTCACACATCTTCATACACGGCTCAATATTGGGTGCTTTCACCAACCAGAATTAGAATTTCCTTTCTTATTAGACTCTAAACTGGCAAGGCAGTAAAGAGAAAGGAGTATGTGCCTGACTTAAATTAATAGGAATGAAAGAAAGATTGATCACAACAACATTCATGAGGACACGGGAATGTCATGAAGCTCTATTTCATAGACACAATTTTATCTACATATATACGTGTCATCAACAGAGATGGAGGTATGGCGCACAATATACAATGACATAGCTTTCACTCATGATGATAACTCACAAAGTAATAAAGTAATTACACCATATAACATTCGCTGATCTCACGTGTAGTCACTAAAAGACAAAATACACTTGACGGCAAAGTATATCATGACGACCATTTTCATGTTAATATTAACCATATGAAGTTTGGCCACATGGGAGGTTTTTTTCCTTGTTTTTATAAGATAGTTATTATGATCGTAATGGGGTATATATGTGATTTCATATACGAGTGATGTGATTAAATGTTTATGTAATATGGGTTATGGGTCAGTCTAATATCAGCCTACATATGCATATGTAATCATTCCATCTATATATATATATAATTAGTTTATATATATATATATATATATATATATATATAACCCTATCATAAGTCCATATATACATTAATGACTATATATAGTCATTAATGTATATATGGACTTATGATTTGGTTATATGTATTATGGATGTACATGGGTTATTTGAAAGTCTCCTAATTTATAAAGAGTTATTGTGTAACTCATCTCTATTATGACTTTGGGAGTTGTGTTTCATGCTCATATTTGGTGTGCATTGTGTATGTTAGTTTATCATGCTATTTTAAGTATTGGGTTTATAACATTTGGTATTAGAGTGATTGATCCTTGGTTGGCATCTTCAAAACAACACCTTGTTCAGGTTTCTTTGTAACTTTTGCTAGACAATTTCAAATCAAGTGAGACTTGAAGGGTTGGAAAGAGGACATACCCAACAATATTTGGTTGAAATGTCAGCAATAGAGGCATGTGCATTGTAGAGTGGCAATGCATATAAGCTAGTGCTTCTGTTCAGTGCTAAAAATTGGAAAACAATAACAAGGGTTACTAAACAAGCATATCTGAAGTTTGCAAGGTCCAATTGAAGTATGAGACTAGTTCCACTAGAAAATAAATGATACCTCAGACTATTATAGGTCAAAAAATGGCAGTGGTTAGTACATGTTAGAATATGAAAGATGTGTGCTCGTTTTACCATTGACAATACCCTTGTCACCCAACCATAGCCCGAAGCCACCCTCCGAGCACCTTAACCTTGACAGAGAATCACTCCGGAAGCAAACCCTAGGCTAGATAGCCAAACAAAGGGTAGCGCACCTTTCCCCAAGGATAACGCATCAACAAAGGCTGATAAGATGTTTCAAACCCTAGCCAAGAGATAGTTCAAGCCAAAACGTAACTGCTAGTTGCAGCAGCTGCACCGACAACTCTCCTCAAACCTGCGCACAAGACTGGGCACTGTAGTGCGCACCAGTTGTTGCTTTGCAATTCTGAGACTGTGACAAATGAGAGACCGATGCCCTGTATTTATAGTATTCCTAGCTAACTGCCTGGGCTGACTTCTTATTCTGGGTATCTATCTGTTCATTATATTATTATTTCTTCTGGTCGACTTCTTCTCTTGGAGGCTAATAACCTTAATATAAATTATCTTCTTGAGCCGACAAGTCTTCTAGGGTTATTAGCCAACTCATTTGGGTTTCCTCTTGCTTCCCGGAGTATTCTATCCTTGTCAGGTTTACACGTGGAGGTAAATACCTTCCGCAGCTACCATAATATCAACACTCCCTCCTAGCTAGGGAGGTATTACAGGTAATGGTCTTTGAGCACAAAACATACCATTCACCCGGTAGCATCAACATAGTTATATAGACTAGATCATGAGCACCACCATCATCATCAGTTGCATC
>ML777848.1:1833333-1852065 GCA_009831015.1 Picea engelmannii | reverse complement strand
TGAACTCTGTGAGGTATTCCTTTACTCTTTCAACTTCATTTTTTAACAGATTCCCCCTAATATCCTCATAACTAGGTCCCTTGAAGCCCGATCCACATGAAGCTACAACATCCAACATAGGTTGATAATAAACAGACCTTGCAACATTGAAATGTATGTTTGCATCATACCACCACCTAGCAATGCATTCCCAAGCAACCTCCCTTTCTATCTTCTTCCATTTGGCATCAATAGTGGGCTGAGAACCAGGGGTAGTGCGGGGTAAAAAAAATGATTCAAGGTTACCACAAGGCCTTTTGGATCTTGATGCACCAACACCACTTCCACCAACATGTTCTACTTCTTCCCTAGGATTGGTATAAGGATCACGCCCAGGGATTGGGAAAGCAGAGGATTCCTCAAAACTAGGCATTCTATCTTGAGGATCACTATCAAATCTAGTTCCGCCGCTACTTCTTCCCACCTCTTTTCGAACCTTCTTATTCTTGGCTTTATCTACTTGAAATCTTTCAAGAAGGCCCATCATCTCAGGTTTTAGTTCATCAGAAACTTTCAAGCATGGTTTTATATTCCCCCTTGCATTGCCTAGATGTTGTTTGATCCTATGAATACCTCCCCCACCAACCTCCTTTTGGCAATAATTACAAACCATTACCCTATCAATCAATTGGCAATGAAGCCATGCTAGATCCTTCTTTTCTTTAGGAGCCATGGAAACAAATAAAAATCTGCAAATAAAAACCCTATGTGTTTTTAATTGCTAGAGCCTAGGAGAAAAAAACAATACTTTTTTCGGAGAAAACAACAACAATTTTAAGGGGAGTAAGTGCATAGTTTACATACCTTGAAAACAAGCTCCAAATCTGCCCAAGAAATAAGCTCCAAATCTGCCCAAGAAATATGCTCCAAAACAGCTCCAAATAAGCTCCAAATATGCTCCCAATCTTTTCCAAATCTGCTTCAAGAAAAGAGGCAAAATAACTCTCCAAATGAGCCCAACGATCACCTCTCCAAAGTAGCCTAGCAACCTCTCCAACTCAACCCTGCAATCAACTCTCTAAACTCAAGAAAAACCCTTAGCTCAAAAACTCAAGAGAAGCCAAATGAGTAGTGTGAATGAAAGAGAGGGGGTGGGGTTGCCTTTATAGCTTCATTAGGGGCTCTAAACAATTCTAGAAGCTTCCCATGCATGTCCCTAACCCTAAATTTTAAAAAAAATCTAATTTCCCCCTACATTTTCCGGCCGCGGGCGTCTTCAACAAAAAAAACCAGTTCCGTACGGAACCGGCCGGTTCAGGCAAAAAACACCGGTTCCATATGGAACCTGTCAAGGGTGGTTTGATGAGGCGGTTCAGACCGGTCGGGGCTCAGAACCGGTTGGACCGGCCGGTTTTACCGGTTCCGGTTCGGTTCTTGTAACATCGGATCAAATCCTTTAAAGGTGTAAACTTTACCTTTACTTTTTGCATCCTCAAAAAAGTTTGCATTTGAAATGATTTTATCCTTTTCAAAATGATAAATCAAGAAATAAATGGTATTATTTTACAATAAAGGGTATTAACAATTCTTTCTTTCAATAGCCTTATTTCTTTTATCCAAAAAAATCAAAGGAACTATTTGTGTGTTTACTCTTTGAACATTAAAATGGATCTCGTGGACAAATAGATTAGATATAATTAGTAAGTTTTGGTTATGTTGAAATAGAATTATTCAACTGTTCTAAAATTTTAGATCAATATTTCATATTATTTAAAACTAAATGAGCTGGCCTAACATTTAAGAATATGTGTTTTCCCCTTAGAGACCAGATGTTCAAATCTCAAAGTTGTAGGATATGTACACCACCTTAAACTAAGCAATGAAATTGTTCTGTGGAGGGGGTTCCTTGTCCCACAAACAAGAAGGTCTCGTACATTAATTTGGTGTTTGGCTGAGATGTCACCTTAAATTAGATTAGTATTATTAGTATCAACTTAAATACATCTTAACTCTAGATCTATCATGTGATGAACTAGATCAAATCCTAGAGGTACAAACCTTTCCTCAATTTTTGATACCTCTCTGGGCATGATAGATCCGGAGTTGAGATTTATCTACACAATATATATATATATATATATATATATATATATATATATATATATATATATATGAATTAGCATAGCCCTCGTACTAAGCAACACATCACTCAAATGTTTTAACCATAATATTTTTTTTACTTTCAATTGCTATATATATATATATATATATAAAGAAAGAAATAAAGTTGATATTGAAGTATTTTACTTAAAGTGGACATTGAAATATTTTATTCATGGTCTACATTGAAATTTATTTTTTGTTATTAAATTCTTTTTAATGTGAGGTGTCATCTCGAGGTTAAACATTGAAGTAATTACACATCTCCCTCAAATTGAAAAATAAATAGATATATCTCTCTATATATCTATAAAGTTGATATAAAATTATTTTATTTAAGGTGGACAATGAAATATTTTGTTTATGATAAACATTAGAATATTTGTTTTGTTATTAATATTATTTTTTTAATGCCACTTGTCAACTCTATACTAAGCAATGAAGAAATTACATATCTCCCTCATATGGAAAGTAGAAAGTAGCTGTAGATTGGATAAAAATTTTTTTATCTCCCTCATGAAAAGTAGAAAGTAGCCTATAGTACTTAAGGTAGACATACAAATATTTTATTTATGGTCCACATTGAACTCAATAAAGATTTTTTACTTTCAATTGCTTTAAACTTTACACACACATATTGAATTATTTTACTTAAAGTTGATATTGAAATATTTTACTTAAAGTGTTCAAATATTTTATATATGACTCACATTAAAATATTCTTTTGTTATTAATTTTTTTTAATGTCACGTGTCAACTCCATATTAAGCATTGAAGGAATTACACATCCTCCCTCATACTATCTACAGAATAATAATTTTTTTTACTCTGTGTGTATATATATATATATAAAGCTGATATATAGTTATTTTACTTAAGGTGGACATTAAAATATTTTGTTTATGGTAGACATCTAAATATTTGTTTTGTTATTCCATATTAAACATTGAAGGAATTACACATCTCCCTCATATGGAAAGTAGAAAGTAGTTATCTATAGAACAAAATTTTTTTTACTTTCAATCACTTTATCTCTCTCTATATAAAGTTGATATAAAATTATTTTACTTAAGGTGGACATTGAAATATTTTTTTGTTATTAATATTTTTTTAAGTCCATGTGTCAACTCCATGTTGAGCGTGGACGAAATTACACACCTCCCTCATATTCAACTGTAGAAAGCGTCCTCAGGAGCAAAAATAATTCTTCTACTTTATATATATATATATATATATATATAATGTTGATATTGAAATATTTTACTTAAAGTGGACATTGAAATTTTTTTATTTATGGCCCACATTAAAATCTTTTTTTATTATTAATTTTTTTGTAATGTCACTTGTCAAATCCATGTTAAACATTGAAGTAATTACACATCTTTCTGATACTGGAAAGTAGAAAGAAGCTATAGATGGAATAACAAATCTCTCTCTCTCTCTCTCTCTCTGTCTCTCTCTCTCTCTCTCTCTCTCTCTATATATATATATATATAAAGTTGATATAAAATTATTTTACTTAAGGTGGACAATGAAATGTTTTGTTTATGGTAAACATTGAAATATTTTTTTGTTAATAATATTATTTTTTAATGCCACTTGTCAACTCGATATTAAGCAATGAAGGAATTACACATCTCCCTCATATGGAAAGTAGAAAGTAGCTATCTACGGAATAAAAATTCTCTCTCTCTCTCTCTCTCTCTATATATATATATATATATATATATATATATATATAAAGTTATTTTACTTAAGGTGGACATTACAATATTTTGTTTATGGCAGACATAGAAATATTTTTTTGTTATTCCATATTAAGCATTGAAGGAATTACACATCTCCCTTATATGGAAAGTAGAAAGTAACTATCGATGGAATAACAAATCTTTTACTTCCAATTATTTTATATCTCTCTCTATAAAGTTGATATAAAAGTATTTTATAAAGGTGGACATTGAAGTATTTTGTTCATGGGCAAACAATATTGAAATATTGTTTTGTTAATAATACTTTTTTTAAGGCCACGTGTCAACTCAATGTTGAGCATGGAAGGAATTAAACATCTCCCTCATATTGAGTTGTAGAAAGCGCCTTTCGGTGCAATAATATTTTTTCCAAGAAAAAAATATGTATATTTTATTAATAAAAACAAAGTACATAACATGTTTGCAAAAAAACCCCGGATGGGGTGTCTCCATGAAATGACGAGTGTTATTTGGGACGAGGTCACATGGCCAGGCCACATGCCACCTGGCGTTCGTCCATCGCCATCTCCCTTCTTCATTCACCTCCAGAATTTAAAGGCCCGCCGCCACCCTCCATTTCTCATTTGCACCTCGCAGCTCACACGAACTAGAAGCTCCGTGCCCTGTGTGTCTTCATGGCGCCGTGCAGAGGGCCTTTCCGGTCACTTCAACTCCATCTTGTTCAGCCTGCTCCTAAAGCTGAGATGTAGTTTCTTTTTCCTCACTCGCTCGCTCATAATTCACAGAGCCTAACCTCTCGGGTGTACCCCTTCCTTCGTTCTATGACAGAGTTCTGGTGCGACCTCTTCTTATTTTCAATTTTTCTCTGGGGCTCCTACCTTCCAAGCTCGCTGTTCTTTAGAGGTCTCCTCCTTCGGAGGCCGCCAACTATCATCATGCCCCGACCCCGGGGCAAGCCAAAGCGAGGAGCAGCCTGGTACGAGGCTCGGGGAAGGAAACCGCCTGCCTCTGACTCTCCCTGCGAAGCTGCTAACCCCCCTGAAGCAGATGCCCATCACCCCCCTGAAGCGGTCTTTCCCTCTCCTTTGGCTCCCATAGTTGACCACCCCCCTGAAGCGATCTTTCCCCCTCCTTTGGCTCCTGTAGTTGTGCCCGCTCATGCCCAGCCACCCTGCGACCCCACCCCTGACCTCACCCCCCTCTCGAACCCCTACGCCTGTAGGCTCAAGTGGTTCGATCTTCTTGGCAATTCGCTAGGATATGCACCACCTCCCCCTTCTCCCCCTCGACGTCCCTCTTTTCCGCCCTCCCCTCGACGTCCCCCCCTAGCCACCTCCCCTCCCACCTCCCCTCTGAGATCTTCCTCCTCTTCTCCGCAGTCCACCCACCCCAATCCTTTCTGTGACAAGTGCGAAGATCGAACCGAGCTCCTGAATACTCTGAGCAATATTAAAAAAGACCTGGAGGATATCAAATTGGCTATGCTCGACACATAGAACAGGGCCGTCGACCACTGATGGCTTTTCTTCAAGATCTTCGACAGGCCATGGCCGACCGCGACAAAGGAAAAGCACAGGGGAGACAGGTTTACGCCGGGCCGTGGCTAGGACCAGGTTTCTAATGTTTTCTAATGCTTTCTATTTCTCAGCTCAACACCACTGGCTTTGTTTTTTTACACTGTTAGTATTTCGGCCCTACGTGGCCTCGTAGCATAGCTTACCTCCTTTTGCATGACACTTGGCAACGGTGGTTTCCCAGATGGGCACCGTTGCCACCTTTGAACTTGGACACTTGGCAGCGGTGGTTTCCCACAAGGGCACCGCTGTCATGTAGGTAATTGCATCACAGACAGCTGTATTTTTTGACAGGAATTAATACAAACCCTAATTTACAAAAAAAAAACATGTTTGCAAAAAAACAAAATGAGCATTAGAGCTTTCTCGTAGATGATTCACTTCAAACATAGTATGAATCATCAACATCAATTAATATAAGGTGTCAACATGTAAAAACTAAGCATATTGTCAAAGCATTAAAGAAGACAAAACTATGGGGCATCTCAATCTTGGTATATATTTATGTCTTCCAGCACCTAGGCAAATCCACCACTCAAATTTGTCATCCTAAGAATGCCAAATGGGAGACTTGTTACTTCCTTGGATAGACGATTCATTGTGTTGTTCTCTCGTCCAGTCCGAGAGTAGATTAAGTGAAGGAAACGTTGTCTGAAGTCCACCACCTTCCTAAAAAAGACCACACAGTTGCAAGTTCCTACCTCAAAAAACTCCATTCAATCAATGCACCACCAACATAGAATCTCCAATTATCTATAGTCCAACCCCATTTATTTGGCCAAAGACATAAGTATATATGCAACAAAGAGTTCAAATTTATTGTTAGACACTATGCAAAAGTCACAACTAAAGGAGATCCATCTTTGTTAGTTCATGTATAGATTCCCACCATTTCCACTCTGGTTCGGGTTCCCTTAAGAAGCACTATCAAAGAGTACCCATGGGAAGGATTAATCCACCTCCAAGGGTCTAGTTGCCTTCATTTTCTTCCATTTTATGGCTGAGTAACATGATGAATAAGTATACTGAACTAGGGAGAATCGTCTTCCTTGGAAGATTGCCTCATTCCTTGCTAGCCATATTTCCTAGATGATAAAGGGGGGAAGGGACTGATGTTTATTCCAATTTCCTTATCCCCTCATCCTTCATCCATCCACTCAAGGATTCTACTATAGATAGACCCTCCAGTCTCCCTTTCCCATCAATTATAACCTTTGATGCTTACCACACTTCACTAGAAAAATTACAACCAACAAAAAGATGGTTAACTAGTTTCTTCACAGGCCCTGCATGACATGCGCATCCTTGAGCCTTGCCAATTCCTCCTCTGCAAATTATCTCAAGTAGGAACTTGATTAACAAGAAAGAGCTATAATAAGCAAATGGTTTTATGGGGCAACATTAGTTTCCAAACTAAATTCCACCACCACTTGTGTTAATTGTTCCTTGCCTGAATGCATGCAACCTTGTAGTCTAGTCATAGTTTGTAATCCCCTCCAGTGTTATTGACATTCCATACGAGGGAGTCTTCTCTATGAAAAATAACAATGGATTAACCACTAATCTAGATTTGTTTATATTGTTTCCACTTCTTTTCTAGCTCACCTTTTAACCCCTACTCATTCCTTGAATTTCACCCACTTGACTCTAGAGCCACATTATTGTTATTGAATGAAATTCCCAGTACTTGAATATTTCTGTCATGAAATGTTTGTAGTAGAGTTGCACTCTTCCTAAAGGATCCATTGCATCCGACCCACACATCTATGCCAATCATTATTTGTTGTCCATTTCCCACAAAACACATCAAATGCTTGCGAATAATATGATAAGAAGTCACCATGGCCTTCTAGATAATAGATCCTCCAATGTGTTTTTTCATGGGACCCCTGATCCATTCCTCATGTGTGTTAAGATAAATGTACTCTCTTATAAGTGAATGTTCTCTAGATGTTTTAGCATTGAGGGCCTATGTAAAGATGTGTAGATTCTTGAGGCCTCATCCCTTGAAAGCTTTTTGTTGTGCCAACCTCTGCCATTGAATTAGTGTTATTCCTTTTGAGTTCTTCTTCCTTTCCCATAGGGAGTGAAAACACATTTTCTTAATCTCATTGAAAATTCTCTTTGGGATAAACACAAGGGACATCTAATAGATAAGGGTGGCCTTTAAGACTACCTTGACTAAAGTGAGTCGACCACTAATTGATAGCCATTGATTATACCAACTGGTAATTTTTTTTCTCTACTTTTGGACTAGCCAATCCCCAGCCCTAGTGATTTTTTAGTCATTGGCCCGAAGTTCAAAATTCAAATATGTCATGCTGCTGTCAAAATCCATTTTCTTATAGGGAAATAAAGTGAGCACATGTTGAGTCTATGATTAAACCATACCATGACATGATTTGATATATTTAAGTACATGCACCTTCATACCCATAACTATGTAGCATAGAGTTATTACCTTCTCAACTGCTTTGGCATCCTAAATAGTGCCATCCCCAAGCAAGAGAATATCATCCATGAACAAAAGATCTGTGATTGTGACATCCTAAAATATTTTAACTCCTTTATAAGATCCTTCCACATGAAGTTTCTTCAAATATCGATCGAGCCCTTCTACAACCAACAAGAATAATAAAGGAGAAAGAGGACAACCTTGCCTCGATCCCTTGGTTGGCTTGAAGAAACTACTAGTTGAGACATTGATGAGAGCTTTAGATTAAACTATTGAAATACATTCCTCCACCCATTGTACAAGTGGAGCCCTGAAAGCTATGAGAAGAAGAATGATCTTGAGAAAAAACTAGCTAGTCCTATCACATTCTTTCCAAAGGTCAATTTTGCCACAAATGCTGGATATTTTTACTTTGATGGAGTGTAATGTTTCATGTGTAGTACCAATGGCATCCATTCTTAAACACCCTTCCAAAAAAACAAATTGTTCTTATGATATTGTTTGTGAAAGGATAGGCTTTAATATATGGGCAATGATTTTGGTGATGATCTTATATATGTAGTTGCACAAGGAGATGCACTTATAATCATCAAAAGAGTTAGGGTTATCCTTCTTAGGAATATTAGCAATAAAAGTGGAATTAAAAGAATCAAGCATTTTCCTTTCAATTCTTGATTCCCCCACAACTCTTAGTATCATTCTTAATGAGTTAAAAAAGAACCAAGTAGAATTTAATAGGCTACCCATCCGAACTAGGGACTTTGTCTCTTTGAAAGGATTTTAACACAACATGAAGTTCCTCCACAGAGATAGGAGATTTAAGATCATTGTTTTGTTCCTCCCTTACTATCCTCTCAAAAATAGGAAGACAAAGCCATAACCTCCTCGGTATTTTCCGTCTTTGGTTTAGAGTATATTCCTTTATAATGGGAGATAGCCACACTAACAATATCCTTAAATTTCACCCCGACCATTCATAATTGGCCACATGGTATTACGTGATTGCCTCGCTTGAGCAAACCAAAGTGCTCAACTTTTCATTTTCCATTTTGCTTCCTCCCATCCGAGAATCCATTTTTTCTCCTCCTTTAAGACTCTCATCTCTTGACAATCTCCTTTTGACAAAACAATGCCTCTTCTAATATCCAATAGGGATTCCAACTTTCCATCAATCTCATGTAATTTTAGCTCTAAGTCAACAAAGGGAACTTTAACCCATTCCTTTGGCTTACCTTTCAAATGTAACAAATTTTGATGGAACTACTTTATTATATACCCACCTTCCCTAGGATTTAAATGCTTCCACTTAGATTTGACCAACACTTGGAAGGATTAGTATTCCATCCATATGGGTTTGAACTTGAACGAGGATAGTGGCTTTTAGTTCCCTAGATCCATTTGTAAGAAGATAGGGTGGTGGTTGGATAATGTATTTGCCCCCACCCAAGATCCATACCAACTAAAGCTGGACAACAAATTCACAAAACATAGAAAATGATATAGACACTTGGCAATAGCATTGAGTCTGCTTTCTTATTTCTCTAGGTAAGGTTTAGAACAAGTGGCCTCACATCCAACAAATGCCTTTTCTCAATAAGTTCCTGAAATAATTTTCCAAAAGATCTGATCTAACTGAATCCCCTTGACATTCTCCCTCCTTCATAGTTAAATTTAAATCACCCCCACATATCAATGACTCCCTAAAAATGTTTGATGACAATAAGTTGGTCCACAATTCTTTCCTTTGTACATGTTATCCCCGTTTTCTAGGGATAACTAGGAGATCATGTCTCGAGGCCCGTAGGTCCTAGACATGGAGTACCGAGAGCAGGATTGACCTGAGCATGGCCCTGGAGGGCCCATCTTTCTTCTCCTTCATCAGACTTGTCCTGTTAGCAGCAGCAACATCCATCACCTTCGGCTTGGACTTGTATCAGAGAAGACTCTTGCTCCATGAGGTAATTGGTCCAGGTATCATGGTATGTGTTGTATTTGATCATCATAACCTTTAGATATATGCATCAAATTCCTTTTATTTCTGACAACTGCTTGGATCTTACATTAACCCACTTGACCATGGTTGGGGGGATTGACAGGGTACCCTAGCAAGCTTGTACCCATAGGTTTTGGTTTGCCACTGGGGGATTTTGAAGGGCCATCGTCCATATCATCACTCTTACATCTTATCTCCCACTCATCTGCCCCATTCCCCTAGTTCGGACATTAGGATGATCTGTTTGTGGGGTTACACCTTATCTCGTGGGAAGAAGGGGCTAAAGGCCCAGAAGGTAAAAGCAGCTGGTAAAAGATAAAAGCCATAAAAAATGAAACATAGAGATGCCTCGCCCAGGGATCCCCGAGAAGGCAATAAAAGGCCTCTCAGCAAGAAATAAGAGGGACCCGAAGAAAAATAACAAAACAAGACCTAGCCAAGAGGATGGGGGGTCTCATCACGAGCCAGCCCATTATGTTCATGGGTACCTAGCAATATGACACTGCCATTATCTGGTTACCACGCCAGGGCAGTGACCTTTGGTTGCATGGCCAAGGGAAAGGGGGTCTCATCGCGAGCCAGCCTTACCATCTCTGTGAAAGTGCTTGTGGGTAACACTATCAGCTCTGGTCACCATGCCAAGGCAGTGTCCTCTAGTTAGACCTTGAAATAAATAAGAAAAAGCAATAAAGAAAAGAAAGAATAAAGGCAATAAAGGGTTTGGAAAGAATTGCATCCATGATGGGTACAACTCACCTTCTACAAAGGCACCCACAGGTAATATCACCCCTATCTTTCATTCTACCCGTATGTCTGGACATCCCTTGACCACATCACCTCATATTACATGGCTTGGATGATATCCTTTGGAAACTTTCTTTCTCCTATGGATGCTGGCCCAATAGAGTATTTTGTCTTTTTCTTCGGCTTTGTATGGTAGGTCATTGTAATGTCTTTGAGTTATTGCATAATATATCAGGGGTTTTATGCATGTATTTGATAAAATTGATGATGAAATATGATTGACATTGCTTTGATCCCTGTGACTAATGAGCCCATGGAGGGCGAAGTTTTTGATGTGCAGGACCATGCCCGACGGACAGGTACCAGTTGGACCAGTACACATGGGGAGATGATTAGTTCAGACCTCCATGGGGCTGAAGAGCCCATCAGATAGTTGCTGGGACCCCATTAGGGGCAGAGACAGGACAATGATTGGATGAGCCTTTGCACATGAGAAGAAGAAGGATGTTCCACTAGGACACTTTGGCTGAGCCCAGCCCAGGGGGGTTGACCCACTTCAGATGGAACGTTCTCCTTTTGATGACCAGGACGTCACCCAGGGTGTCTTGATGTCTCCTTGAGTGTGTAGCAGTTTGACAGGACGGCTGGCACGTGTGGCAGCTTGGAGGAGCCTAGAAAGGGCTAACGTCTGACTTCTGGATGCTGGACTAGCCCCAAAAGGGCCAACGTCTCCCTCAGAGGGGCTTGACGTCCCACTTTTTGCTCACTTATGTCATTTACTTAGCAGTTAATGTAAAAACAGTATGATTTTGGTTTGTAGCCTTGTCGGCTATTTTTAATAACCTAATTTTAAATTAAAGGTCATGAGACACTATATATTGAGGATTGTTTTTCCCTCATTTGAACATAACACAACAACTCACACTTGTGAGGTTTGATTTTTGCGCCCTAGTTTGGGTATTTGGTCTTTTAAAGGAGGCGCACTTGTTGATGGAAGGCTTTTCTTGGCATATTTTGGCATTTCTCTTGAGGAAGGTTTACAACTAGGGTTTGCACATGCTTTTCTTCATGATATGTAAGTGTTTTTCCTGCAAAACTTCTTGATTGAATGGTTGTAGGTTAGTATTCTTGCATTTACTTATAAATTTGCTGATTTTAAAACCCTAGGTGGCAAGCACACAAGTAGGTCCTTGTCATATGTCCCCTTAGAGTGAAATTTTCAGCCATTGAGGAAGGAAGAAAGAGCCTAGCCTTTGCTACACTCTTCTTACTTCTTCCATTAAGCTAGCTTTGATTTTAAAGGTTAAAAGGAGGGTGACGTCCTAGGCCTAGGTTATCTACACCTAGGGCCGTCCATCTTTTAGGGTTTTAGTGATAGAGCCTTGCCATTGCAACACTCTCCCTCATTAAATCCTCTTGTTTTCAATCTTTTCCTTTGCTAGCCGTTTTGCTAAGTTTGACCCAAAGGAGGAAAGAGCACGAGGCCTTGCTTAAGCAACACCGGAGTGAGCCTCTTTCCCTTAGGGTTTTGATTCTAGGGCCCTGCCATTGCAACACTCTAGAACCCTTTCCTCTTGTCTTTAGCCTATTGCTCCTTCAACTTTGCGTCCTCTCCTTGAATGACTCCATATACCCTTAGGCACTGATCTTAGACACACAACGTTGAAGTCCAAGTGTCCAAAACAACTCTCAAAACTTTGAATTTTGAAACCCTAACTAACCAAGCTAACCCTAACTAGGTTGATGTCACAATTGGTTATCTCATCTTGATGCAACAAATGTTGATCATAAGCAATTAGATGATGGTTAAAGGCGTTTATTGAATAAATGGTTGATTGGATATATTGTTTGCTGCATCATCTCAATAGTTATTGGTGAATTGATATTCTTACATTGCTATATTGACAAAACGTCGAGCTCATAAATATCTGTTGTTTCATTGCTTATATATAATTGTCGGATAGTCACATGAAGTACTAACCCTTTGAGTTATAGCCTGCATATATATTGTATTGCTGTTGTCTTGTTCTGGGCAGGTGTTTTCATTTGGGCATACACTTCATTTATTGGCTGATTAGCCGGACTTTCTGACCTTGGTGGCAACCTGTGAGGAGGAGCTTTTCCCTTGACCTTTATACTTTGGCCTCTTCAAAACCCCAGGTTACCGGGGACGTCTCCCCTGGGTTAACCTCCCTAAATAGAAAGAACCTCCCCATTGAGGTGACATTGGGTGGGGAAGGTTCCTGTTACGCCAGTTTGGCCTTTATCCTTTAGCCTTTTGACCTAGCTACAAACTGTGCGATAATAGTACACTAGGCTCGTAGATATTTACAATGAGAATCTCCTTTAGCAAATCCTTTGGAGTATAGCTTGGTGGAAATAGTTTCCTGCATCACCACAACCTCCCCGCACAAAATTCAAATTCCATCCAATGGCCACCAAGCTCAAAACAACAAAGTTGCACCGAGGGCACATTTTATACAACATCGCCTTTATAGACTGGCTTTTAAGCATTGTTTCTTGAAATAAAATTACCTTAGGTTTTTGATGCATAACCATCCTTATTAGGGATTGCTTCTTATGAGACTATCCCACATTGCCCCTTATATTCAATGAGAGCGCAATCATTTTTGCACCTTCTTCAGAGCATGCATCACTCTAAGGGCTCCTCTAATTGTCATTTGCTTCCCCTATTGAACTTCAACACTGAGTTTATCCTTTGCTACTTGAAGAGATAGTTTCCTTCCCAAAGGAGGATGCCGATGAGGGGGGATGCTAGCTTTTAAACCTATTTCGTCATCCATGCAAAGTTCAGGCTTTGCCCTCTTGCTAGATGACCTCAACAGATACCTTCTTGATTCAAGTTTTCTCTTCCAATCCCTCCAACGACAAGGTATTTTCTAGATTTCATCCTTCTCAATATTGTTCGTTTCATAACCTTCACTTTCCTTCGTAGAACTATGGTCTATGTCCCCAATAGTTTCTTTAAACAACACCTTCTCAAAACAATTTCACATTCTCGAAAGGATGGAAAATGATAAGATTTCCTCTTTGGAATTCATTTTGAGAAAGATAATGATTCACTATATCTATGTCTTGTTGTTGTGTCGTCTTCCTCACAGTGTATGCTTGTTCCAAGGCCCTCCCTCACTCTCCAAGATTGTCATCCATGTATCATTTCCATTTCTTGATTTACACTGAGATCCTTAACTATTTCCCGAGCATCACCACCACATTGAAGATGTGAAAGAGATTGCAATATTCTATCAACAATGTATGATGATTTATCTTCATGTCTTTTGGAAGGTTCTCCATGAGTATTGGGTGAATGCCTTTTATGGCTACCCCCCTATCCTGATCCAACTTGCTTGGATCAATCCTTGTTAAAGTTTCATTACTAAATCCAACATGACTTAACATAATATGTGTATCATCCAATTTTGAGCCTTCCCCCTGCACGGGACAAGAATTTTTGCTCCTTTGGGTTTGAGGTTGCACTTTGCCCCGCACCTTGCTCTTCCAATCCCTCCAACGACACCAAGGAGGAAGAGTCACCTTTGCCCAATTCTCTTAGCTTCTCACATAATTCGTGCTCATTCAGTTTTTCAAGGAGAAAACTCACTATAAACGACGAAGTCTCATTGGTAACCCCAAAACATTGGTCCTCAAAACAATAAGTAGCAATGGACTATCCCAAGTTTTGACCCTTGGATTGTTTTGAACCTAATTATAAATAGGTGGATATGATGATGGGAGTAAAGTTATATAAATGACCTTGAGTGTAAATGATGTAATAACTTTTATGAATTCCTAGTGTAGAGCTCAAGGCCAAGGCTTGACAAATGAATGAATAGGCATGTATTTTTGATAAATATGCTTTCAATATACCATGAGATAGACTTTCCATGGTATTCTCAAGATCTGTAAATGTTATTCCGAAAATATTATAAAAGTTCCATGACTGGTTGTGAAAGAGCATGAGAGGCGCTATGAGTCGACTAGAGAGGAAGAGGAAAGAGGGTCCAAAGAGATGCTAAATAATCCCGAGTTGCCTCCGTCTCCTAACCTTCATCTTTTCACCATGTGCCTTATTAAAGACCCCAACCCCTAATTCATCGAATGCAAGTGGTGGTTGGTGGGGAAGACCACCTTCGTTAGTTATGAGAGCATGGGGGTTGAGTACAATTTGGAGGAGTTTAAGAGACTCCATCCCCATAGGGATTCAAACCTCATGGATATTCAAACCATCTCTTTTCCCATGCAATATATAATTGTGTCATATTATTATTATTATGGGATGTCGGGCCTCCTCATCTTAATTGATCCACTTCCTATTATTAAAAGGTGTCAAGACCAACGCTTTAGTTTCTTATCTTTAGTCTGGCGATGGAGAAGAAATTTGCAAGCCTACCTATTCATTTTCGAGCCTCTCCCTTGGCAATAATGTTGTCGGTTGTTTGGCATTGAGCCTTGGTTATGTATGTGTGGAGTTCTCTCTCATTGGGCATGTTGCCGCCTAAACTAGCATCTAAGTGGAAAATCCCAATCGACGGATGAAACCTTGGGGTAACAAATGGTAATTGTATCATTGTCACCTCAACACAACTTTCCCTACACTTTTGGCCGACTCAGAAGGCCAAGGGGGGTATCTGTAAGGCCTCTGGTACCTAACTCGAGCATGCACAATCTGCTCCCTGCCTAAACCGAAGTTTGGGAAGCGGACACATATGTGCGACGTGCTCAAACAAAGTGAACAAAACATATTGAGCATGTGATGCACCAAGACGACAGTAACGCCTCTGGCACCGAGCTTGGGTGAGCACAATCTGCTCCCTTCCTAAACCGAAGTTTGGGTAGCGGATGCATATGTGCGACGTGCTTAAACAGAGTGAACTAGACATCTTGAGCATGCGACGCACCAAGACGACCCTCGACGAAGTCTTGGCAAGGGAACTCGACACACATTGACACAATGCTTATTTGTATCGATGAGTAGGAGCACCTTGGGCACCTGACGTACCAAGGTGACTCACCTCGACGTCTTGACAAGACCCCAAGTATGCAACGTGACACCTTGCGACACAAGTGACCTTGGGCATGGGTTGAAGTGATGGTTCGGCGTGCAAGAGGGCGAGCTTGGGTTGCGGGCAAGGCAAGTGACCTACCTGGATGCACATTCAAGAGCGAGTCAGCTAAGAGGAAGCCTGGTGTAATATTCCACTATAGAATCCGTGCTAAAAATCTGATTTAGTTGGTTGGGGAATTTCGTCAAACACTTGGCATACAAGCTCCCAACTCCCTTGAAATCACTTCAATATTTGCTGTCCCAATTAACTCAAGTTTAAGGGTTGAAGATTATGTCAAGCACATCAAATGCAACACCTAATCCCTTCCAAATGAGTGGCTGTTCTGAATTTATGCTTGATGTTATGTTTATTTGCAGGTGGCTGGTTGAAGTGTTTTGTCAAACACTTTGCATGCTAATGCTGTAGATTTTGATTTAATGTGTTTTAGAATTGTTAAGTGTGCAAGATATCATGAAATGTCAAGGAAATACATAATAGACATATGAAAAGACATACCCAAAAGAGATTGCAACAATAATAGCAAAATACCTCCAATCCTTGACTTATTTATATTAGTGTTGAAAAAGTCGCCAAAAAATCGCGATTTTTTCTGCTTCACTAAAAATCGGCCCATAAAAATCGTGATTTTTGCTCTTTTGAAAAAGTCATGACAAAGTCGGCGTTTTTTTGGTAAAAAACGCGAGTCGACCATAAAAATCGTGGGACGCGCCCAGGTCGTGGGGATAAACATGGTTTCCCCTTTTTCTTTTGCTCATTTCACTTGTTTGTTGTTGGAGAAGGAAGGAGAAGGGTTTGTGGTCTTCCTCAATCATTGTGGAGGCAAGTAAACAACCATTTTCATCACCATCAAGGATTTTTAAGTGGAGCAAGAGTTCATTTTCGTTTGCCAACCGATGTTGAATCTTCCATTCATAGTTATGTATCTAAATCTCTCCATGTTAATGCTTTTTCCCATAGATTTTTGCAAGTTTGCTTGCCTACGTTTTGGTTATTTTTTTGGTCATTTTTCCATGATTTTCATGCCCATAAAATAATGCAATATTTTTTTTTTTATGGGACAACAAGCTTGAGCCTTATGTTAATTTTTTTCCGCCCTCTTATTGTCATTTTTCATTGCTAATAATCTAATCTAAAGGTCTGATTTTTTTTTACCAATGGGCTGTTATTTTTTTCTAGTGGGGTTTAATATCATTTTCTTGTTTTTTTGTGCCTTAGGGTTGAATTTTGATGCTGTCAATTTCATCAAAAAATATGCCGAAGCCTTTGGATCCATTTTGGGTGTATGGGATCCCTGAATATGGGACAAACCGACAACGATTGCGTTGCAAACTCTGTGGGGTGAAAATGTCAGGAGGGACTTGTAGGTTGAAATATCATTTAGCTAAAATCCCCGAGCATGATGTTGAAGTTTGTCTTAAAACAAACCCGAAGATTATGAGAATTGCATTTGATTCACTTGAAGCAAAGGATAAAAATAAATATGAAGCAGCCGCAAGGAAGGCCGAACTTTCAGTTAGAAGTTCAGCGACATCTACCCCAGAGGGATAGTATAGTGGGAGGGGCTCCACAGATTCAGGTACTGGGAGGTTTGCACCTTTTTTTGTTCCACGAACCACCCCTAGAGCACAACCTTCCATCAGGTCAGTGTTGAAGAAAAAGGAGAAGAAAGAAGCATACAAGGCTGTGGGGAGGTGTCTTTTCTAGAGTGACATACCTCTCAACATCACCAAGAACAATCTATTTTGGCAACCAATGTGTGATGCCATTGCTGTTGTTGGCCTAGGGTATAAAAGCCCTACCTTTGAAGAGTTGCGGGGACCGGTTCTTCAAGAAGAAAAGAAGGACATCAACTCCAGATTAGAAGAGTTCAAGCAGCCATGGGAGATCCTAGAGGTACCATGTTTATCAAATCAATAGATGCATCAACACATGTGAAAGATGCAACATTGTTGTGTGAGTTGATGGATGCGTTCATCCAAGAGATCGACATGCATAATGTGGTGCAAATCATAACAGATAATGCAGCTAATTATGTGGCTGCTGGTAGGGTTCTTATGGAGAGGCGCCGTTCATTGTTTTGGACTCCATGTGCTGCACATTGTATTGATTTGAAGCTCGAGGATATGGGGAAAACCTCCTTCATCAAGGAGGTGATTGATCAGGCTAGGAGCGTTCCCAAGTTCATATATAACCATATTTTTGTTCTTAGCCTCATGAGAAGACACACCAAATACAGGGAGTTGCGACGTCCTGCAATCACTTGTTTTGCCACCAATTTTCATTAATCTTCAGTGTTTGCTTCGATGTCAGTTTGAGTTGAAGCAAATGTTTGTTTGTGATGAGTGGCGAGATTCTACATATAGTAGGAGAGAGGATGGGAAAGCCATTGCTAGATTGGTGTACAATGACTCCTTCTGGGAAGGAGTGGCAGAGGTGTGCTCAGTAAATGAACCTTTGGTAAAGGTTCTGAGATTGGCTGATAGCGATAAGCCAACTATGGGCTATTTGTATGAGGCCATGGATAGGGCCAAATAAGCTATCCGGGCTTATTATGTGGGAAAGGGTAGCCATGGGTTTCGTAGACAGATGCTATTATGGGATTTGATTGATACTCGATGGACCGAGATGCTCCATCGACCCATTCATGCAGCAACAATTTTCCTCAACTCTGCATTTTCCTACAAATGCAACTTTTCTTTTGATGGCGAGGTCATGGAAGGGCTCCATGCTTGTCTTCAGAGGATGGTATCTGATATCGTGATTCACCTCGATATTAATCGCGAGATAGAGATGTATCGGGATGGTACTGGACTATTTGGCTATGAAGATGCTGTTGCTTCAAGGAACATTTTGTTGCCACGTAAGTCATTAGAATTTAGAAGATAATTCAACTTAGAACTTTATGTTTTTAAAATTCAAATTTCAAATATGTATTTTAAATTTCAATTATGTTTTCTTTATGTTATATTTCTTTCTTATTTGTTGTAGATGTTTGGTGGGGAAACTATGGTGCAAGGGAACCAAATTTGCA
>ML777848.1:1809874-1828001 GCA_009831015.1 Picea engelmannii | reverse complement strand
CTTGAAATCCTGAAAACTGTTAAGTCTACTGAATTTTGAATGAGACCTAAAATTCTACTTTCTCCATATGAAGTCCAATGAGGTTGGAACCACTCTCAAACATCCTGAAACAATTAATGGTAATGTTAAAAATTTAAGTAAAAAAAGGAGAATGTCACTTTTACTTTAAGAATGTCACATTACCATTAATTACTAGGGTGGGTGAAATGTCACATTACCATTAAGGAGAATGTCACATTACCATTAATTACTAGGGTGGGTGAAATGGAGGGGGTGGGGACCTCTTTAAATAGCCCTAGTAAGGGCAAATAACCCTCACCTGCACACCCAAACATCTCATTCCCCCTTGGAAGCGTGTGGGCCTTCCTTGGAAGCACCTGTGAAGCGCCCTTCGAAGTGCGCTCCAGAAATTTGGAAGCGCGCTTCGGAGGGGGACACTTCAGAAATGGCAGGAATCGTGCTTAAGAGCCCCGAAGCGCGCTTCCAAAAATTGAGTCGCGCTTCAGAGGGCGCTTCCAGGACGCACCCGCCCGGATTGAGCTTCGGGGCTTCGAAGCGGGTGGGGGGGGGAGCTTCCGGTAACCCTGATGGGCTGTAAGGATAGAAGACTGGGGGAAGAAGGTGCTCTGAGTGAACTAATGGAGCAGGCGATACCTCCCATTGCCCAACATGCAAAGTTGGAATCCGAGGTCAATGGGGAGGATTTTCTAGTCTCCAAGGCAGGTGTTCTAGATGGCTCTTTCGAGGAGATTATTGAAGATTTTGTAAACGCATTAACATCTGCCCCTGATGAGCTTGCTGTCTTAGATCAAAACGATGGAGAGGTAGTTGTGGAAGAAGATTGTTCTCTTTTCCTTCACGAGATTTCCCATGATGTGTTTACATTCGGGGTCAAAACGAAGGAGCGGGGAATAGTTCCATTTCTGCAAGTTGGAGAAGCTTTGTTTCCCCCCGACTTTGATGATTATCTGGAAGAGGAGCAGCAGAACCCCACATCACCTTTTGCTTATCAGAGCAACCAGACTACTTATGACAGTTACGAATCAGAGTCTGAGCTCGATATACTAGATTTCCAAGAGCAGGTCGCAGAACCTTGTCCTTTGCTCACTAAGGAAAATTATCACGAGGAAATCAGCCATCTCAGTCTTTCAGGAGACGTTGAGTAGTACGAGGAAGAGCAGAATTTAGCCGGGGGTCCTGTTTATGATGAATACGAATCTGACCCGGGGGAGAGCCAAGAAGAGGAAAAAGAACCAGAGGAGCAGTCTGCCCTTTGTTCAGAGCTAGTCAGTGAGCAACCACCACCTGAGATCAGCGAGCCCACTTCAGTTATTCACCCGCCTGTGCTTATCAGAGATATTTGGCCGCATGTGAACAATTGTGTAGCAGAAGAGGCTATCTGTCGCCAATTTCCTGGAATTGGCCACTCATTCGATGACCCTGTCGGCAAATACATGGAGTGGCATTTCCCTTATGCTTTGGAGCCGCCATATCCCATCTCAACTTCAGCTTGTAAGGGGAATTTGAAGAGTGTAACCGTTCTGCTGTCACGGTTACATCAACTGTTTGTGATCACTGACAGAAGGAAAGAGCTTCCCTTCAGGAAGTTACTTGATTGGCTATGGTGGAAGTCTGCTTTCACCTAGCCCCATGTAAAGTGTTTTATTAGTTTAGGATTGTATATAAATAAGCTCCTTTGAGCATGTGTCTTTATTTCATTGCTTTTATTTTTCGGCCTGTATTTTTAGCAGCGGGATGTTTTGAGCCTGACTCCATAGCCCAACAGCAAGGCATTGGATCTGCAAAAAGAGTCCTTAGAGCATCGCAGGGACGACTCTATCCCCCATGGAGCCTAATGTTAGCGATTATTTTTGTCTTAGGCACAAAAGTACCCAGGCCTGCAGGTTGTACGGGAAGCGCCTGAGCACAGCGCGAAAGGACCTCTGTTCCGGTTACGAGTCAAGCGAGCGGGCGAAGTTTTGCTGTCAGCGGCCGAGATCCATCCACAAAGCAAATCGACGGTCATCGGGTTTTCGGGGCTGTCAAGTTGCCCGGGATTTAGCAAGAGGGAGCGCCAATGGTTCAAAGCAGACTTGGGTTGTCCAATCAAATTGGGACAGGTGGCAGCCAGTCAGCGTATCGGGGATCGGTGTTTCGCGAGTCAAGGAGATGTCCGTTCATTGCAGTTGAAGTCGCCGATCGGCGAAACGCCGAAAGCGCCTTTGGCGCCGAGCCCACGGTCTTATCCCTGGGTCATATCAAGCGAGCTTGTAAAGGGGGACAACCCCTTTTATAATAGCGAATACTATCTAGGCCGTCCATCTGAAGGACGCGTGGCACGCATCCGTGTCATGTCGGCATTCGGGAGTTCGAGCGGTGAGCGCTCGCCATTTCACATTTCGAAACCCCGAACCCCGAAAGCGTCGAAAGCGTCGAAACTCAGGCCCACAGTATTACCGAGTTAGTTTGGAGCCATCAAATCAGTGGGGAACGCGTGGCGACCGTTAGGCCCTTCTGACATTTCGCCCATCGCGACTTTGAAAGAGAAAGGTCCTACTCCTTTCTCATCCGCGAACCCCAAAAAGCCGAAAGCACTCCGGGAGATAGGCGAAGGGTCACGGCCCGTGGTCACTTGAGGGAGTAGAAGGGGTTGTACCGAAAAGGCCAAAAGCGCTAAGATGAGTTTCAGAAGGGGGGCACTGTGTCTCCAGATGTTGGTTCGACGTGATCTAAATCCCGATGCCTGCTTGGGATAAATAAGATAAGAGATAAGGTGGTTGAAACCTCGCTTCACTCATTAATTACAAGGAATGAACGTCCCGGCTGGAAGGTCTACCTGAGACGGTCCTCTGTACTGGTTCTTTCCATGGAAGCCACGCCGAGTCCTCGACTCGCCAGGGAAGCCTGCACACGCTAATTCAACATTTAAGGGCTCAGCTACCCCCTGGCGCGAGCCATGCAGAATTAAGGTGGCGTATGACAGGAGAGTGCAGGCCGGATTTGATTGAGGAGACACCATACATTGAAAGCCCTGAGACGCCGCTGCTAAGCGAATTTTTCTGAGTATATAGGCTCAGTCTTTGTATTTTGTAATGTATCGATGGTAGAGCAAAGCTCCCGATTGTAAAGTTTTAACAGATATTCTAGCTTTCTGGTTATGCATCTGTATGTGAAATTTCTTGTTTTATGACAGACAGTCTTTCTCACTTCATCTAATTTTCGTCTCATGCTGAGAGAGTTCATGATTGACTGATTCACATGAATTATTGCGACTATGTTATGATAAAGGGTTTATTGTGGCATTATTGTATTCTCTGGTTTGTGCATTTGAATGTAAGAAGATCTTGCGTTTAGATGTCTTCTTCTTCAGTCTGTTAGGAACCTGATGTTAACAACAGACCTCTGCTTTTCTCTTAGACAAGTCTTCCCCCTACTCACCCTTACTACAACCTATTGTCTGAAGTTTATCTAAGACCTCACTTGCCTATGCATGCCTGACCTAGTTTTGGTGTTAGAACCACATTGTGTTGAGTTAACTTCCATTCGATCACCCTATTAAACAAACCGTGACATAAGCTGATGGGCGTCGGGCTCTGCTCCTGCTGCAATCCAGGGGTGACTTCCGTCGCCAACAGTCCTAATGATGAATAATGGAAGATAAAATAGTTGGGCCCATCACTTACAATAATTAAAGTGACTTCTATTTTCTCTATTAATCATAGAGTCACTTTATAACCTTATTTTAATTAACTAATGCCACCTTTATAATTTAGCTTTAATAAGCTAGTGACATTAATTAATCTCCATAGTCTCCCCTTTCCCACTGATTATAGCCTACGGGGAGAGTGTATAGGCTAATCCCTCATCCTCCATGTAGTCATTTAGAAAGGGACATTATAGTCCTCCCTTCCCAAAATTGCTTGTCCTCAAGCAATCGCTGACCAAGGTTCTACCTAATGTGGCTTTCTGTCCATGTAACATCCTCTACGAGCCTACCTCCTACCATGAACATGTGCCCTAAGTCTCTGACCGATGGTCTCGCAGCTCGCTCCCCCTGTGATAACCTCTACTGGTATGCTCCCCACTAAAAATGTGCACACACTATCTGTGACTGAATGTCTCCCTAAATGAATTGTACCCTGTGCCCACTGTCTCTTCCTGGATATCCCCTCATAAGATTGTCACCTCTTCAATGGCTGTGACTCTCTAACTGTTGTGCTATGTATATCACCATGTCCCAACACCATCTCCATCTGTTGTGTTGAAGCAACCTTAGGAGCATTAGTGGTCATGCCCCTTAGAACTACCCTTTTTCGTTTTGCAATCCTGAACTCCATCTTCATTTGTTGGTAGTCCTGAGAGATCGTTCCTAATGTTTTGAGCCACTGTGTCTACTTGTCACCGATACTCTGAAATCTCCAACCTCAATCGTAGGTAAACCTAGCCTTCAGACTAATCCTAAGTCAATGAAGTTGTGGGTGGCCCCACCATTAATCAAGATCATGACTCGCTGTCCTTGTACTCCTCCCCTAATCTTGAATGTATGAAAGCTAGGAATGCGAGGTAGGGGGTGATAGTCATGCCCTTAGCCTCTCATCACTGCTACACCCTGTGCCTTGAGTCTGTCTTGCTCTTCTGACTCCATAACTGTCGGAATGTACTCGACCATCCTCCAAACACCTGTGACCCGGTTTCCAAGACTGTCTGCAACTGAAATAAGGATCCCTCTGTCTTAACTCCCTCTGAGTCTCTCTGTCTATCCGGTCTCTCCCTGACCTCTCTATCTGTAAGGATCTCCTTTCTGTTCTTTGTTGATGTGCAGGACGTCTATATGTCTCATGGACTGTGTGCGACGTATCATCCATGATACACTCCCTCCTCCAAGGTTTGTTTGAGCTCTTGTTTGTGCTCTGCTGATGTGCGGGAAATCCATCTGTCATCTTCTCTATGGGTGATATATCGTCTGTGCCACGTGCTCTCCTCCAAGATATATATTTGAGCTCTTGTCTGGTCCTCCAAAAGTGGTAGTCTCTAATCTCCTTTCCTCATACCCTACGTCATAATTCCGTTTTTCTCCACCACGTTTCCTGGGTCCGAGTTCGCACTTAATGGGGAAATAATCTCCTAATGATACAACACTGCTGAAACTATCACTCAAAGCCTCATACTCCCTCCTATACACCTCAAATACTCCCTCCTATACACCTCAAAGATACTCTCTGCTTTTGACTGACCCGACTGTGGTGTATCCAAGAAACTCAGTATAGATGGCCTAAGTGACAACCTGCTGTACGAATGCCTATGTGCCTGTGCTGCCTTGTGTCTACTGTCGCCCACTGCCTGGTACCCATCTCCTCTATGTTTGGCGCTCGCTCCATCATCTCTCATGCCTCCACCAATCACTACAAATGTTTCCTACAACTGATAGTCAACCCTGCTCACTGCTCCGTCATCCCTATCAACCACTGTACCTCTTGATAACATCGTGTAACTGTGGATATTGCCTACCACTATAGATCCTGCAACCCCTAACACTGTCTTGTGTCCCGGTTGTATCATTGTATCACTCAATCCATGAGTTTCAACTAGCTCCTGACCTTGAATGGAAGTATCGTTATCACTAGTGTCGTCTAATCCTAGATCCCACATAAATGTGTCCTCATCTGAACTGACCCCAGCTCTGGTATCCGCATGTGTATGCTAAACTGTCTCAGATCTCTCCAACAATGGTGACTCCTGTGACACATGTGTCATGAACACCCTCAATCATCTTTGGGTCACGTCCCTCCCTATTCATCTCTGATCCCGAGTGCCTCTCTAGCTCACGAGACTCCAACAAATTATACATGTCGCTAACATCTCCTTGTGATATGGCTGATGCAAATGATTGACTCCCCACTGAGATGGATGTAGTGGATACCTGATTCGACTCCTCAAGGAGCTGCTCTACTCTTGACTCTGATCTTTGAAGGGCCATTTGTGTGCTCTTCAAGAGTCCCTGTGTGCTTACTAACTCATGAGTAAGTCTGTCCACCTCATTCTCTTTCTCCTCCAATGCCCCATGGTACATCTCAGCAATCTCCAGAAGGTAATCTCTGTCCATAAGGAGATGCTGGTAGTTGGTCTTCATCACCGTCACTCTCTCTCTAAGTGTCTGAAAGTCCTCAATGGAGAACTCTCCACCCAAACTATCCTGTGCCATTGTGGCTTTCCAACATTACTCAGCCACTAATGCATGTGTATCATCTAAGTGTCTCATGGATGCCACGATCATATCCTCTCTGATCTTAAGCTGCCCTGCCAAATAATGTGACTCATACAAGCCTACATCTCTACCATGCTGACATGCTGACTCACCAGTACTGCTCCTAGGATCAAATGTGGAACACTCATCATCATAGTCACTGACATCCGCTGCACTACTCTAATCATCGCCCATATGCCCATCTTGTAAGATGAGTCCTTGCTCCAAAGATGACTCACCTTGTGTCAATGCTCCATTGCCCTTAGGTGTATCCACACCCAAATCATCCCGAACCTCATCACAAGACGAAGATGCTATCTCCTCCTCATGATCTGATGTGCTATTCTCCTGTCCACCACATGTGCTAATGTCACGACCCTCTGATGGTCTGTCCAATGCTGCCATCCTGTCATCCTCATCGTACACATCCTTAGTATGCTCATTCCTGGAGTCAATCTGTGGCCCTGTCAACCCGCTAACCTGCAATGACGTCTCCACTACCATGGCTGCTTTGGCTCCGTTTTCCTCTTTCTTTTTCATAGTTGCCTCTCTCCTCTATAACCCTTCGTACCATTCTGATCATTCTGATCTTCTTCTCTCATTGTATGCTGCAATCTTCTTATGTTGTTTTTTTATACCATTCTGATCTTCTTCTCTCATTGTCTGCTGCAATCTTTTTATGCTGTTCTGACATCTGCTCTTTTAATGCTGCAAATTCCTTCTTATTCTGCTCTATTGTTTCTGGCAAGTCTTGCAACAGTTTTACCCTAAGATTTTCTGGGATATACATCCTCCTAGACCACCGAAAGTAAGTTCCACTGTTCAACTTGCAATCAGAAATCTTTCTCCTTATTGAAGACCCCTCAGGCTAGGAGGAATCTTCGCTCTGATAACACTGTAATATTCCACTATAGACTCTGTGCTAAAATCTGATTTAGTTGGTTGGGGAATTTCGTCAAACACTCGGCATACAAGCTCCCAACTCCCTTGAAATCACTTCAATATTTGTTGTCCCAATTAACTCATGTTTTAGGGTTGAAGATTATGTCAAACACATCATATGCAACACCTAATCCCTTCCAAATGAGTGGTTGTTCTGAATTTATGCTTGTTGTTATGTTTATTTGCAGGTGGCTGGTTGAAGTGTTTTGTCAAACACTTTGCATGCTAATGATGTAGATTTTGTTTTAATGTGTTTCAGAATTGTTAAGTGTGCAAGATATCATGAAATGGCAAGGAAATACATGATAGACATGAAAAGACATACCCAAAAGAGATTGCAACAATAATAACAAAATACCTCCAATCCTTGACTTATTTATATAATATAAGAGATCAATGCCAAGGCAATTTCCAGATTTGCATACAATGATATGGCGGTTGTTCTATGGCTGAAATGGCTCCAATACAATAGAAATCAGCAACAATAATCTTCCACAAGTAATCTCAATGACGGCGACCCAAAGGATGAATCTCCAACATGAAATAGTAGCGCCAATGAAGAGAAATGTGCCCTGGCTGTAGCAAATTCTCCCTGCTGACTATCAAGTCGATCCAAAGGAGAAATAATTTCAAATACACGCCAAAACTCGCCCAAGATGTATGCAATCCGGTCCCAACAAGTAGAAACTGATACAACCCCAAATTATGAAGTTCTCCACTACTAGATGCGCCCCTCCAAGCAATATCTCGCCCTTGCAAATAAAAGATTTGTACCACAAGAGAATGCAATGATAACTCCAATTTCTGTAGAAGAACACTTGTAGAATATTTGGTTAGAGTGAGATCTCCCCATTGAAACCAAACCCTCTAGCTAGAGTGGATCTCTCACCACTAAAACTAGATCTAGGATTTTACTCCAAACGATAAGCCTCCAAAGCTCCTTGAGCTCTCCACAATCTCAATTCAAAAACATAACATGCATAATCAGAGGAAATGAGCCCCTATCTCTTCTTTATACCCTTCTCACCTTTTTCCTCCTTAAGTGACTTTTAATTCCTCTTTTAATATTTTCTCTAAAATCACTTTATTAATTTACTTACCTTTTTAACCATAGAAAATGATTAATTTGTGTTTATGACTTCTCCTGCCATTGAAAGTCACTTTTCATCATCCCATCCTATAGATATTTTCGCCCCAGTTTGTGGTGAACCAAGCCGGTTCACTATGTAAACATCCAATATAAATAGGACAGTACACAATAATCCATTGAGGATAGTAAATATATTTAATAATAAATGTATAAGAATGAATAAGATATAAGATGAGCTACAATGGGGATGAGGGCTTGTATATATACCCACGTAGGGGTGCCCTTTCATAAGAGACATGACCTTTCATATGTCATGTCTCTTCATAATTAATTATCACTTATTAGTTATTTATATTTACATATTATATATATTTATGTTTGTTACATTGTCTTCCCCTTAGAAATGCTTTGTCCTCAAAGCATGCTTATGGAGAGGCTTACTTCTTCGTTCTAGCTTGCAATGTCTTCGCATGACTCTATGTTTTTGGTGTTGTTAAGATCGATGATACCAGACTATATGAGTGACAAAGAGTTGAGAAGAACTGTCGAGTTGTGAAAGAGTCTGCCCACCCTAGTTCGATCTTCTGCGAAACTAGGTGTTTATAGGGTTCTCGTTTTGGATAATATTGATATTCTAACTGGTTAATATATCTACTCTTATGATTTGAATGTCGAGAGGGAGTTCTCATATCATGATTTCCCTTTATCATACTTGTAGCATTTTCTTCTTTTGACTTTGATATATGATTTTCTTCATGCGACGGTGTTGCCTTGATAATGGCTGAATTTTGATTAGTAATTTTATCTGGATCTTCCATCGTTTGTACTCCAGCATTTTTATAAATTTTTTCTTCAATTGGATTGGCATCTTCTTGAGCTTTAATGTCTAGATTTTCAAGTTTCTCTTCTTTCAATTTTTTGATTTGTTCTAGTAACTCCTGATTAAGGTTCTTCAAATGAGAATTTTCTTCTTCTTTCTCTAAGAGGTTCTTCTTGAATTCTTTTTCGAGATCCTCTTTTTCTTGTTCTAATTTTTTTCCATATTGCTTTGTAACCTTAGCCTTATTGATTTGGGCGAGTAATTTTTTATTGTGGTTTTTTAAACGGGCAATTTCTTCATTTTTTTTTGTGATAACTTCGTCAAATTCTTTCTTCGTCCCTTGCATTGCTTTTTGATTTTCTTGAAGTATTACTTTTGAGATATTGTTAAAGTCTTCTGGTGTTACGGAATCTGGCGCCAATGTGGTATCTTGTAATGTTATCATTTTTTCCTTATAGGGGAATGTTACAAACTTTTTCTCCATGTTTAGCATGAAGGTACCTAGAATTTTAAGCCAGGGTAATCCGATGACGATGTCAACTTCTTCTTGATACATAGTTGTAACATAGAATTGAGATGTATACTCATATTCATCAATCGTCACTTGTAACTCCTTAATTCGAAAATAATCTTCTTTTTCAATTATATCCGGCTCTGAAATTAATAATTGATTTGCGAATTCGATATTCATGTAATTTGTATTATAGTCCAAGCTAATAACAATGTTTGCCTCTCTTCCTTGAATATTTCGTTTTAATGTCGAAAACCCGCAACATACGGTTGAAAAACCTTCATAAGTAAATCTTCCTTTCGTCATTTTCGAATTATCCTTTTATAGTAAATATATTTAATAATAAATGTATAAGAATGAATAAGATATAAGATGAGCTACAATGAGGATGAGGGCTTGTATATATACCCACGCAGGGGTGCCCTTTCATAAGAGACATGACCTTTCATATGTCATGTCTCTTCATAATTAATTATTACTTATTAGTTATTTATATTTACATATTATATATATTTATGTTTGTTACACAGTTCCAACAAGTTATTACACTAAGGTATTTCTCCAATAAACAAGCTCCAAATAGTACCTTTAGTGTAATTAATTAAAATATGCTCAATAATAACCCCGTTTTACGAAAATCGTCGGAATGCAACAGAACCAAAGGCAAGCTGTGTGGAAATGGTCTTGATGATGAATAATGGAAGATAAAATAGTTGGGCCCATCACTTACGATAAGTAAAGTGACTTCTAAGGTTATTTTCTCTATTAATCATAGAGTCACTTCATAACCTTCTTTCAATTAACTAAGGTCACCTTTATAATTTGCTTTAATAAGCTAGTGACATCAATTAATTTCCATAGTCTCCCCTTTCCCACTGATTATATAGGCTAATCCGTTATCCTTCGTGTAGTCATTTGGAAAGGGACATTACACTAGGGCATATATGCACCGTGACGAGTCAGGCGGCGGCGTGCGCCCAAGTCATGTGTCTGCTAAACAATATGTGGGTACTCGGTTGGGTTGGCGCTGTTAGAATATTTCTATGTGCTTGTTTAACCATAGACAATATCATAATATTGTCATCCAACCATAGGCACGCAACCACCCCCAAGCACCATAACCTTTGCTAGATAGAATGATTTCGGAAGCAACGCTAGAACCAACAGATAACCAAGCACATCTTTCTCCAAAGATAGTGCACCAGACATAAAGTCCCAAAACCACAGAACAAGGACAATGCTCAACTGCAACAGTTGCAGTTGCACTTACCAAGAATACCACCAAGAATATCAGAATACCACCAAAAATATCACCACCAAGAGATACTAGAAGGTAAGGCACATATCTTAGGCTAGATAGTGCTAGAGAGAGAGACCAAGAATCACCCTAGAAGATCCACCTTCCATTCTTGCAACTACAGCTCCAAACTTGCGCTATACTTGAGAGAGTGAGTGAGTGTGAGTACAAATGAGCTCAAGCGCCTCCTATTTATAGTGCTCCTAGTCACCTGTCTAGACCGACTTCTCTTTTTGGAGGGTAATATGTTAATATTATTTATTCTACTGCGTCGACTTGTCTTCTAGGGTTTTTACACATCTGTTTAGGGTTTCTCTTGCTTCCAGAATATTCTGTTCTTGCCAAAGGTTACACATGGAGGTTAATACCTCCTGTAGCTACCATAATATCAACACTCCCTCCTAGCTAGGGAGGTATTAACTGCAATAGTCTCAAACACATCCATCCATTTCACATGGTATGGGCAAGGCTCACATAGTCTTTCAGACCATTCTACAGGTAGCATCATCATAGCCACACAGGCTATCTCATGATCACCAAGAATACCACCAAGAATATCACCACCAAGAGATACTAGAAGGTAAGGCACATATCTTATGCTAGATAGCGCTAGAGAGAGAGACCAAGAATCACCCCGGAAGATCCACCTTCCATTCTTGCAGTTGCAGCTCCAAACTTGCGCTATACTTGAGAGAGTGAGTGAAGTGAGTGTGAGTACAAATGAGCTCAAGAACCTCCTATTTATAGTGCTCCTTGTCACCTGTCTAGGCCGACTTCTCTTTCTGGAGGGTAATACTTTAATATTATTTATTCTATTGAGCCGACTTGTCTTCTAGGGTTTTTACACATCTGTTTAGGGTTTCTCTTGCTTCCAAAATATTCTGTTCTGGTCAAAGGTTACACATGGAGGTTAATACCTCTTGTAGCTACCATAATATCATCGCTCCTAGCTAGGGAGGTATTAACTGCAATGGTCTCAAACACATCCATCCATTTCATATGGTCTGGGCAAGGCTCACATAGTCTTTTAGACCATTCTACAGGTAGCATCATCATAGCCACACAGACTATCTCATGATCACGTAGATCAAGTCACGAGCATCATCATCACTATCCATCTAGCTGGAAATCACCTCCAACACTACTGGTTGGCACACCAGCCTAGGAAACACCTTCAACACTACTAGTAGTCTCCATGGCAATCTAGTAGTAGTACACAGTTACTACAATGCCATCCAATAGATCACAACAATGTTGATTTATAGTAGTACACAACTACTATCCAGTGGTACACAACCACTCCTAGTATCGTACAACTACTATCTAGTGACACACAGTCACTTCCAGTGGAACACATCCACCACAATAGCACACAACTACTGTCCAGAGACATACAGTCTCCACTGCAATCAACTAATAGCTACACAAGCTATCACCATGCAGTACAACAGTCTCCTGGCATCAAATCATATCATCATTTGCATCATCTCTCAAGGCCATATTCCATCTGAGTAATCAGGTATGCTGCTGAAAATAAGTCATGTATTGGACTTAGTGCACTCAACAAAGTGTCTCAATAAGTCACTCACTCAACATAGTGATACAGGGACCATTCTTCTAATCCGGACATACGTCCTAGAAGAATGATTGTCCCAACATATGTTGAATGCCCCGCAATGGGATACAAGGACCATTCTGTCCACTATATCATCTCTAAGCCGTAATAGCATGATGCAAATGCATCATATCTAAGTTGTACTGGCATGATGTGGAGTATCATCTACATCATCTCTAAGCCGTACTAGCATCATGCAAATGCATCATATCTAAGTTGTACTGGCATGATGTAGATCAATGTCTTTGCATCATCTTTAAGCCGTACTAGCATGGTGTCAATGCACCATCTCTAAGTTGTACTGGCATGATGCGAGTCATTTGCATCATCTCTAAGCTGTACTAGCATGATGCCATTATATCATATCTAAGTTGTACTAGCATGATGCAAGTCATCTGCATCATCTCTAAGCTGTACTAGCATGATGCTATTGCATCATCTCTAAGTTGTACTAGCATGATGCGTCTCAAGACATCTGTATCATATCCAACCTGAACTAGCATGATGTTGAAGCATCATATCTAAGATGTACTAGCATGATACAAATCAACACTCCCTCTCAACCAAGGGAGCAATCTACACAAGTCCCAGTTTGTCCCTCAAGTATGTAAACTTTATCTTGGACAGAGTCTTTGTCAAAATATTAGTTGTCTGCTCATCGATGGAGATGTACTGGAGAATCACTTCTCCCTTTTGGACTTTATCACGGATAAAATAGTACTTGATCTCAATGTGCTTCGACCTGTCATGGAACACGGGATTCTCTGAAAGCTTCACACAACTTTGATTATCACAATATATCACTGTCGAATCCAACACCTAATCAAATAGTCTAGAAACTAGTTTACAGAGCCATACTGCTTCCGTCAAGCATCACACGCTGCAATATACTCTGTTTCTGCAGTGCTGAGTGCAACAGACTTTTGTTTCCTGCTAGCCCATGATATCATAGTAGAGCCCAAACTGAAACATATACCATAAGTACTGTTTCTGTCATCTACACTCCCTACCCAATCTGAATCAACAAATCCATGCAGTTGTACGTCATTGTTTGAGGCATATCTCAAACCATAATTTAGTGTCCCACGAAGATATCTCAAAATGTGTTTTGCAGCTATCCAATGCTCATGTCTAGATTCCACCTGGAACTGGCTCAACATGTTCATATCAAGGAAAATGTTTGGCTGAGTATTAACCAAATACATCAATGAGYCAATCAATTGTTGGTACAGGGACAAGTCTACCAGATCGGAATCAAAGTCTCTCAACTTCCTCAGATCTATCACCATGGGAGTTACCATGGATTTGCAATCCATCATCCCAAACTTCTGAAGGATCTTTACAACATACTTCCCTTGCCCTAGGAAGATTTCACCATGCTTCTGCCATACTTCTAGTCCCAAATAATAATGCATGAGACCAAGATCCTTCATATCGAATTCGGAGGCTAGCTCCCTCTTACACTGAATAATCGGAGGTTTTGCACCTGTCAAAAATAAATCATCAACATATAGTAGTAGGATCATAGGTGCATCAATCACAACCTTGTAATAAAGGTTTGGATCAACATAGCTCTTTGGAAATCCAAGTCTCGTCAAGTAACTGTCAATTCGTGCATACCAAGCTCTTGCAGCTTGCTTGAGTCCATACAAGGCCTTCTTTAATCTGCTTACATGGGTTTTTCTCAGGTGTACCTCAAAACCGTGAGGTTGCTCTACGTATACTTTTTCCTCAATTACTCCATTGAGAATTGGATGCTACAAGAGATATGATTGCTCTAATAGAGCTGTATTTGGCAACTGGAGCAACGTCTCATCATAGTTTTCTCCCTCCTGCTGGGAGAACCTTCTAGCCACGAATCTTGCCTTGTATTTATTGATACTTTACAGACTTTCCTTCAGGTCTAGGCTCAATTTCCCATACATCATGATGGATTGATATTCTTCCATCATAGCTTTCTTTCATTCTTTCTTCTTGACTGCTTCTTCAAAGGTGGAAGGTTTTGCATTGACAAGACTTGTCATAAGTGCCGCATAACTAGAGAATCTTTTGGGCCTCTTGCTTTCCTTGAAGGTGCCACTAGGAGCTTTATATCTTTCTGCTTCTTTCTGGTCTCAGGTACAATAACTAGTTTCACAAATTCAAGTGGTTGTTTTGGATCTTTATTGGAATGTTCTGGAGAACATTTACTTTCTTCCTTGGGATCTTCATGTTCCTCTTCATCTTTGGAGTCCATGGAATCTTCTATAGATTTCCTGAAGGAAACCTTCTCATCAAAAGTCACATTTTTGCTGATCTCAACCTTCTGTTSGCCTGGAACATAGATTCTGTAAGCTTTTGATGACTYACTATATTCAACGAATATGCCCTTCTTTCCTGAAGGTTCCAACTTTTTTCTTTTGTCCTTGGGAACATGGATATAGACAGGACAACCAAAGATCCTTAAGTGTTCAACAAATTCAAGTGGTTGTTTTGGATCTTTATTGGAATGTTCTAGAGAACATTTACTTTCTTCCTTGGGATCTTCATGTTCCTCTTCATCTTTGGAGTCCATGGAATCTTCTATAGATTTCCTGAAGGAAACCTTCTCATCAAAAGTCACATTTTTGCTGATCTCAACCTTCTGTTCGCCTGGAACATAGATTCTGTAAGCTTTTGATGACTCACTATATTCAACGAATATGCCCTTCTTTCCTGAAGGTTCCAACTTTTTTCTTTTGTCCTTGGGAACATGGATATAGACAGGACAACCAAAGATCCTTAAGTGTTCAACACATGGCTTCTTTCTGGAGAAGGCTTCTTCTGGAGTCATGTTCTTCAATATATAATGAGGACTTCTATTCTGAACATATACGACCGCCATATGTGCTTCTCCCCATAGAAACATGGATAGATTTTGGTCATTCATCATTGCCTTAACAAATTCTTCAATGGATCGGTTCTTTCTTTCTACCACACCATTCTGTTGAGGATTATGTGGGACAATTAGCTCCCTCCTAATCTCGTCTGCTTTACAAAAGGCAACGAGCTCCTTGGAGGTGTATTCTCCTCCATTATCAGATCTTGATTTTCTTGTATCTGAGTGAACGATGTCCAAAAATTCCTTTTTCTTTCCATGCTTCCTTTCAAATTGGTACTTGGTGAGATCACCTACCTCACCACTTGATGGAGTCATCTGCTCCATGTTTGCAAATGTCATTGTAGCTCCTTCTCAGAGCTATTGCCTGTGACCTGCCCGAAACAAGAACAACAAGAGAAAAAGTATTTCCAATAGCATTTTCATAAGAACATATCTATAATAACAAGGATGGTAGTCATTATAGAATTACCAAGGTGATCTGCCCGGAAGCAAAACAAGAAATTTCTCCTAGAGGAGATGTTAGTTCAGTTTGCAAACAAGTGCAATACACATCTATATCAATAGTTATAGAGAATAAGCTCTATAATCTCAACCTTAATCAATCTAATACTTTGACTTTAATTTTGACCAATGGTTAGTATGATAGTCAATAACTTGAACAGATCAAAATACAACCTAGATGTTCATAAGATCACAATAATGCCATAACAAATAGAGGCATATCAAATTAATCAAACTTGGGGTGCATTGTTCCTCTGAATGTGGTGGATCTAAGATCCTTCTGGATCTACGATTATTGTTTAGACAAAAGATCCTTTCTCCTACAGATACCCTTTAAAATAATGATACAGTTTAAACATATGTAAGTACATATCTTTGACAATATCGACATGTAGTGGCACCAACAGGGAGCAGTGGCAAACAATAACAAACCTTTGAAACTTCAAAGGTGCTTCAACTTGTAATTTAAAGGTAGTTGTAGATTTGCTAGGGTAAGGCGCACTAGGACAATAAAAAATCAATCCCAACATTTCACACAGACTTTCACTGCAACTGGTACTGCAACTGGCATGAAGGAACTGACACTGCAACTGCAACTGAAAACTTAGGGTTTTATGAGGAAACCCTAATTTCTCAAACTTCAAATTTCAGAATTCTTATCCAGGGACTAGGTGCGCCCTCCTAGGGCGAGCTCCTAGATGGTCTTACTTTGCCCAACGTCCTCCAACAAGGGGGATGATGTCACCTTTTAGGGTTTGTGCAGAAAACCAAGTATGCAGAAACCCTAATTTATGAAATTTGTCCAAAACTGAAAACTGTTCCAGGGAAAAGGTGCGCTAGGGTTAGGAGAGTCTTCCTATGCCCTTAGCTTCTTCAGCGAGTTCTTCTGTGCTATGAAAATGCCTTCTTTTAGGCCCGCTCCGATACCATGTTGATTTTTCTACTTAAGTAGTTAACTAGATTAATGTTCCTTTACTTTTTAAACCATTAGCACAATAATTGCATATAAAGGATCACTAAAAGAATAACATTCACAACATGCACAAGATTTACCCCGGGAAAACCCCTTAAGGGGAAAAACCCAGAAAAATTCCTCAATATAGATTTGCCGACCAAGAACAATGCTTCTCTCCAAGAGAGAACTAACAAAGCAAAAGATCCTCTAACCCTTGACTAGGGAAGAGTAGCGCACCACTTAACCAAGATATATCCAAGAGATAGACCAAAACCCTCCACCAAGTCACCTCCTAGCTGCAGTAGTGTCTCCCTCTCAAACTTGTGCACTTTTCCTCTTGGCTGCAGAGCTAGTGAGTGAGTGTGCAAATGAGGCACTGGCCTCCCTTATAGATAGTGGTTTGGCCAGCCTAAAATTAGGTCTGGGCTGACCTGTTACTTTACCCTTTTATTTTCTGTTTTACATGTCAAGGCACAATAGGGATGACTTTTACAAAGGCACAATAGGGCCTAATTAACAAATATAATATAATAATATTCTTTAGGGTTTGTCTTGGTCAAATACAATAAGGATATCTTCCGAAGCTACTCAATCTTCAACAGTTTGTTCATGGTTGAAAAGTGCTAAGTGTTAAATGATAACAAGTAAATTGTTATAAGATTTAAAGTGTAAGGCGTAGTTTGGACCTAGTACGCTCGGGCTGGCCTTGCCACCGAGTTGGAAGGTCGCAGTGTCACATGGTCTCCAAGCCACCGAGAGACTTACCTGTACTTACCTGTACTTACCTGTACTTACCTGCTGGCTGCATGTTGGTGTAGTCAAACAACCAATGTAGCCAATCCAGCAATGCTCCCTGATACCTGCCTTTGTGCTTCATCATAAACCAAAACAGTGAAAGATCAAGCACGAAAATGTCATGAGTTAGAAAATATATCATATCATTGGAAAAGTCAGGATCTAACTCATGGAGGCGGGTGGGAGGGACAAAATCTCGCCAAGTCCATCTCTGAGAAAAACACTCAATCCTATCCAAGAACGGGTCATGAAAAGTACAAGGTTCAGAAGACGGACTCAAAGGGCCCGTAGACTGGTTACCTAGGACATTCTCACACTCTAAGGAAAGGAATGACGAAAGTTTAGCAGATGTCCGGCGAATCATCAAGAGTAAGTTGAAAAACTGATTGGAAATAGTATTACCCAACCGACCCTTGGAATCTAAGGTTTGCCCAGGAGAAAACTCAACACAAAAAAGGTACTTCCCAACTACACCCTGAATGGAAAAGCAAGGCAAA
>ML777848.1:1763444-1804727 GCA_009831015.1 Picea engelmannii | reverse complement strand
CACCAGCTTGCTAAGCTACCCCATCAATCACCCCAACAGTGGTCAAGTGGATTAGTGTAAGATCCAAGCAGTTATCTGAAATGAAAGAGATCTAATCCATACATAAGATGGTTATAATGATCAAATGTGACACATACCATGATACCTCGGACCAATTACCTCATGGAGCAAGAGCCTCTTCTTTGCAAGCCCAGGCCGGTAGTGATGGAGGCTGGTACTGCTGGCAGGACAAAGCTGGCTGAGAAGAAGAAGATGGGTCCTCCAGGACGATGCTTAGGTCGCTCCTGCTCTCGGTACTCCATGTCTAGGACCATGCGGGCCTCGAGACATGATCTCCTAGTTATCCCTAGATATCGGGGATAACAGTAACTATTAAGCAGTCTTGAGACAGTTGATTGGCATAAGACATGTGATGTATGAAATGAGCAACAGTCACCAGATGGAAAACAAGGTTAATGACAGGGAGGGACAAAACATTGAGGATGAATGGAGGGATGTGGAAGTAGCCAATTGAAGCTTGGAGAAGATTAGAGACATTGTCACACGATGGAGTTTTTGGGACGAGAAACTGAACTCTCTGCTAGCCGACATTGAAGCCTTCCAAATACTAGAAATGGACTTGTCTGAGTGGAAAGAAGCCATGACCGCTAACACTACCATCATAGGGCAGCCTTACATGTTTGAGGAAATCTGTTCCAGCAAATGCAATGTATGTTCAGTGAATCATTTCAAGAAGTATTGTCCAAAGAAGGTGGTGGATCGAGAGAACAAGCTTGGGGCAGTTCAAGCAACTTCAAACAAGGATGGACCAAGTACCTTGAGAAGCAAGGTGCAAGGTCCATAGCCATTGTAGACTTTGGCAAAGGAAATCGAAGTGACCCAACTATCGTCATCGGGAATGCTCGAGGAGGAGAGCGCTCAACACAAACAAGAGAAGGTCAGTACAATGAAACAACAGTCCAAAACCAGAGGCAAGAATGTTGTATCCCTTCTCTGCACGAAGAACCACTTTGCGAAAGTCTGTCCACAAAAAGGAAGGCTCACTTGCTTGGTCAAGGAGGATGAGGCCCAACAAGGATCAAACAAACAACAACTTGAAATTTCAAAGGAGATAGTCTAGACTCTAGACTCAACAACCTTCAAAAGAAGCCTTGGAGGCATTGAGAGCATTGGGGGACTTCATGCGGGAGAGTCAAGAAGGAAGCAGAGAACCTTCGCAAAGGATGGCTGAGACATGTCTTCATTTTGATAATACAACGTTATGCGGGTTGAAGGTTGCAACACTTGTTGACACTAGCGCAACGCACAATTTCATAGGAGAACAGATTGTTAAGTCACTTCACTGTAAAACATAGGTTGGCACGGGTTTGTATAAGGAAGTCAACTCTGTGGCAAAGAAGACAACATGGATAGTTCGTTCAACAACCGTGGGGATAGGAGCCTAGCTTGGCAACTTGGATCTAATAGCTATCCCGTTGAACGATCATGCAATGATCTTGGGACAAGACTTTTTCAAGTCTGCCCAAGCAATCCGCTTGATCTTCAAAAATCGCGTGGTATTTTTGGGTGGAGCCGAAGTATTGAGTATGCCTATGGTGAGGAAAAGCAAGCTTGGATGGAAACTGAGGATCTCTATGATCAAATTGGTAGAGGCAGTTGAGACGGGTAACCCACCTTAGAACACGATGCAACGGACAAGAATCTGAACTTAGCTTCTTTAAACAGTGTGGGTGGAGGAGGTTGAAGCTTGGTGAGTGTGGAGGCTTCTGCGAAAGGGATCGTGAAGAAGATAGGTTGGAAACAGGTTCAAGAAATGCCACAAGAAGGAAAGGACATAGAGATCATTGCAACACTTGTGGAAGACGCAAGACAGAGTACTCGGCCGAAGTCATCATCGAATCTAGGAAGTTGCGGAGGACAATCCAATGATCTACATGGAGCAACTAAGCCAAGTGGTAGAGCCGTACAATGCACAGATGAATTCACCAGTTTTGACTTGGATGAAGATGCGCAAGTAGGGTGGGTGGATCGTGATTTCACAGTGATTGTTAATTTTTGTTGGAAGACCATTGGGATACACGACTTCTAGTTGACAGCTGAACAACTTAAACAGTTGGGATGTTTTCCAAGGGAAGTTAGGTTGACCCTGAGGTATCTGCGAACTGAGCATAGGTCAGACACGATGTTTTCCCGTAGCCTTGGAGGTGGTTATTGGGCTTACACCGCGTACTAGACGAAGAAGAGCCTGGGCATGTTGTCGGAAGAGGAAATGCAACGCTAAGTGCCATGAGAATGGCACAACACAATGAGGAAGACAGTAACATGGGAGTTTGGATGTGAAGACATAAATGTAGAGAGAAAAGAATGATTTGTTGACATGGGGAAGCATGTTCTCATGGGATGCACGCGATGGTTTGATTAGCTACCCGATCAGTCCAAGACATGGGGGAGCTCAATGTACGGATGGATGCTAGGAACATTTGAAGTATGGAAGCAATAATATGTCGTGAAGAACCAATCACTTGGATGAAGAGAACTTCTCAAAGTTGATATTGGCAACCGCAGTACGAGTAACAGTGTGTGAGTTGTCGGGATGAAAATAACTTGGAGTGGAGGAGGATGTAAGGCCTCAGGAACCAAGCTTGAGCGTGCACAATCTGTTCCCTGCCCAAACTGAAGTTCGAGCAACAAACTCATATGTGCGACGCACTCAAACAAAGTGAACAGGATGTCTTGAGCGTGCGACCCACTAAGATGACCCTCAACAAAGTTTTGGAAAGGGAGCTTGGCAGACATAGGTGTAATGCTTATTTGTATTGTTGAGTAGGAGCAACTTGGGTGCCTGACGCACCAAAGGGACTTAGCCCGACACCTTGACAAGACACCAAGTATACAACGTGACACCTTGCGACACAAGCGACCTTGGGCATTGGTTGAAGCAAAGGTTAGACGTGCACAAGGGAAAGCTTGGGTTGCGGGCAAGGAAAGCGACCTACCTGGATAGACATTCGAGAGCGAGTCGGTTAGGCAAAAGCTTAGGCATACATGCACTGTGAAGAGTCGACTAGATGAGTCAGACGGGTGCGCGTGCCCAAGTCATGGGTCGACTAAACAATATGTGGGCACTCGGTTGGGTCGGTGCGCCTAGAGACATGAGTCGGCTAGACGACATGTGGGCGCTTGGTTGGATTGGCGCGCCCAAATGTCCAGAAGACGCGACGGTCCACAGAGGGCGCAAACGTGTATATAAGGACGAGTGGGCAAACCAAACGAGAGGGGGGGGGGAGAAGACATTTGGACGAGATTCATTCAGACGAAGAGCACTGTGCAAGGCACAACAACACGACAGAGTTCGACAAGAGAGAACACAGGTTGCAAAGATGAAGCATTAGGGTGAATTGTTCCATATATGTGGCATGCAAGTGGTCTAGACTGAAGTTTGGCAAAGTGTTGGTCTGTGGGCAGGTGAATGGGCACATCTAGGATTGTGGTAGTGTTTCCGTCCTTATACACACTTGCAAATGTGGGCTAAGTCCAACCCATTTAGTGTGTCCTTGGAGGCACAATGCCTAGGTTCAAGCCCATTGTCTCCTCGACTTGAACCTCTTTCGTCTAGGCTTACTCCTAGTGTAGCCAAGGGCGGTAGACCCTAGTTACTATGTGAAATTAAAAGTTAATTCTAGGAGTTGATTTTAGTTGATTAAAGGTTTGGGGATCTAGCCTATATGCAAACGAAACAATGCAAAATGCAAGATTTCAAATGCAAAAGAAGTCCTTTCCCTAGGTCTACTAAGACTAGTGCCTAAGATTTGGGCAAGGGGTCAACTATGTTAAAGGGAGTTTAGATTTTACAAAGATTACAACAATATTACAAAAGAATACCTAGGTACAAGATTCTACAAATAAGACTAGATACAAAAGAATGAAAGTAATAACTATCTACAAAGTTAAATTGTAAACTAATAGATACAACAATGAAGATACAATAGATACGAATTATACAAAACAAAGCTACTAACTTGCACTAACTTGAAATGAACTTGAATGTGCAGGTACAGAAAGATGCTCAAGGGAAAGTACAACACAACACACCAAGCCAACTATCCCAAACAAAGAGTGCCTCCAAAGGATGCACAACTCAAAGGGGAAGTTTCACTGGCATACACAACAACAAGCCCCAAACAATGAAGATGCCTCAACAAGCCCCAAACAATGAAGATGCCTCCAAAGGATGCGCAACTTTAAGGGAGGAGACCAATTACACCAAAACACAACTTAAACTCAAAATAAAGCGTTGAAATGAGGCCTCCAAGGGCTAATGCACAACTTTAGTTCACTTAGTTAAACCCACAAGATGCTTAAAGTAAATTGCATGTAGATGTGAAAGTGAAGTGCTTGCAATGTAACTTAAGCATAAACCATAAAGATACCAATGTAGATTGCCCAAGGTTAAGGTGGATTGATTAGGATTAGTTAAATTGTTAATGTTAAGTGTGAATCCTAGACTAAGTGACAACCCAAGAAGTCTCCTCGCTTGTACCAAAAGAATTGTTGGGTGCTCAATAAGTGAGACAAATAAGGCCACACTCTAGCTCCATAGGTCAATCCAAGAACAAAAGTACTCCACAAGGGGGACACCTACTGTCGTGAGACCGTCCTCGATCTAGCACCCCCTGCTTCTTCCTTAAGTTCTCTTTTTGTTGGCAAAGTTGAGACAGTGGTTGGTGACCTTTTAAACTAGGTAGATTTTAGGCCCTAAGAGACTAAGGTAATTTGAGTTTAAGTTAGTTTACATTAAGTTAAGTTAATGGTGAATGCAATGTAGTACTTGTATGAAAGAGTGCTTGCAATGTAAATAAAAGTACTTGAAAGATAAAGACTTGAAATGTAAAGCACTTGGATGGAAATTGCAAGAAACTTAAAGAGCTTGAAAGTAAATAACAAGATTATACAATGCTTAGAAAAGTAGATTGCAAGACATAAATGAAAGTACTTGAAAGATTATAACTTAAAAGCAAAGTACTTGAATGGAAATAGCTTGCAATGAAATGAAAGAGCAAGATAAACACCATAAACTTGTTATGCCTCCATGGGCCTAAGCTAACTTAAGATGACTGCTTCTAGATCTAGATCATTTTAAACCATTTGGCACATAAAAGAAGCAATAACCATACACTAGCCTAGCCTTACGATTTTGGGGGTTGGCTTAGCTAAGCTCACTCCAAGGTGTAGGCAAACAAAAGAAAAAGAAAATATTGAAATGAAAACTAATATAACAACCACAAAAAGTGCACAAGATGGAGGACAAAGCCTTCCGGTTTTGTGCACAAGTGGGTGAAAAAAACTTGAGAGTAAATCCTAGCCTCTCAACCTTGTCCTAATGACAAGTGGGGCAAACAATGAAAAATAAATGGCTGAAAAATAAATCTAAATCCTAGCATTACGTTTTTGGGGGTTGGCTTAGCCAAGCTCTCACCAAGGTGTAGGCAACTTGTAAAAGAAAAATAAAATGTAGAAAATTAATTACAAGAGAGAAGTGCAAGCCCTTGGGACTCCCTTGGGCTTCCTTACAATGTGTAGAAGAGAAGAGAAAGAGAGGGTACTTGTTACCCAACTTTGGGAGGCTGATCTTTAGCTTCTTGTGGCCCCAAATGGCCTCTTGGACACCTCCTTGGTCACTAACCTGCAAAAAACCAGCAAGCAAAAGCGCAAAAGCTTGCTGGAAATGCTGCACAAGTGACACAAATGTTAAGAAAATTTCTGCTTTTTACACAGAAGTTTTCTGCAGAAAATTACAGCAAGTATATTATATTTAAATGACCTATTCTAAGTGTTAGTATGCCCAAAAACTCAAAGGAAATGAACAGAAATAAAGTGCAGAAATTTTAGAGGTGAAAATGGTTGGAGAAATGGTATTTTCCAGATCTGAAAATGCCTTTCCAAACACTAGAAATGACCTGCAAAATTGTTAGCAAGCTACAAGAAAGAGAGAGGGGTGAGCATATATGTTAAATCCACAAATACTTTGCTAGATAAACAAGATACTCAATATAGATTAACAATAATACTATTGCTAACCTACCCAAACAAAAGACTTTGCTTAGGATCTCTACTCTAAGCAAATACAATGCATAAACAAATAAAGAACAAGTTACCTCCCAAAATAGTAGATGCATAAAGAAGACTCTTCACACATCAATGTCCTCCAAAGATTTTCTATTAATCCAAGTAGGAGGTTGCTGCAAATACTTGCAACAAGCTCCTCTCCAAAAGAAATGAGTAAGAATGAGCAAGAGAGAAAGATGGGAGAGATGGGAGAGATGGGAGAAATTTGGGCATAGTAATAGTAGCAAAATAATTGGTGAGAAATGAGGAGGGGAGGGGTTTCATTTATACTTGGAGAGCAAGACCTACCCCTCTTGGATCTCTTCCAAGTGTCAAATCATGAGCTAGAGTGAACATCTCAAGGAGGGGGGCGCAACTCTAGGGCTAGGGTTTTGGATTGTGAGTAGGGGATGAGTTGGAAAGCATTAACCAAGTCAAAGGTGTGAGGTGGAGGCTCTAGGGAGGCGCACTAGGGGAGAGAGGGCCCACTTTCTTTTAATTTTGACTTTCCTTAGTTTCCTCAAGGAGGGGGGCGCAACTTCCCTAGGGGGAACAACTTTAAGTGGTAGTGGCTAGGTGGAAAGGGGTTGTGAGGGTGAGAAAAGGTTTAGGATGGCTTAATTAAAGGTTTAGGCATCATCTCCCATCTTTTCTTTAGCCATTTTGCTTAATTTTACAAACATTGACATTTTGACTATGTCAATACTAGCAATTAAATTGTTGTTTTGGACTGACTTAGACTCCTCATGGACAAACACCTAGCAAAACTTGTCCAATTGAGCTGAAACTTGGTCCAAGGGTGTAGGGGGTCTCATTCCATTTCTTTTGAGCACAAATACCCCTATCAAAAGCCCAAGGACCTAGTTTTTACATTTTTTTATTATCAAAAATTAATTAAAATTACCAATACTTAGACAATTTAAAAAAAATAAAAAAAAACTATCTAGACTCGACGGAATTCCTCAAGACTTTAGGAGATGTTTAGCATGGTCATTTACAATATTCCTAGACACTAGCTACCAGAGGGCTAAACCATTAGAACGCCTTTCACCACTTTGGAGGAATTATTTATGGGAGTGAAAAACTCAAGGGAAATTAATAAGACTGGTTAGGCCAAATTAATAACCTAAGGAAAAAAACACTCGGTGAAAAGGACTCCTCTAATGATGAATTCCTAAGGAAATTGACCTAACTATGATCCATGCAGACCCATTACATTATTATCCCACGCAAGGGATCGAAAATTCCATTACAAAAATACTTGCTGAGATCAAGATTCAAAACTGCCTTGTAGAACTAGTAAGTCTTCAAACTAGTAGCACCATCAGGTACATATCATCATGGCACATGGAGTTGACCCCCTAGTTGAAATAGGTGGTCAACAAGTAGGAAGGAGCTAGAACAGTGCAGGTCTATAACCGATGATGGTTGGTGACAGGTCTGGCAAGTCTGCGACGAGGGTTGCGTAAGTCCAATAGTGAGTTCAATGGAACCTAGTCTACGACTGTGGAGAGGACTGACGTGAGTTGGGGTAGTGTGCTATTAGCAGCATGGTGAATCGACGAAGTGCGTGGACGACTGCAGGGCACCTTGAGTCAAGTGGCAAGATAGACTGACGGGATAAGTGCATGGGAGTTTCGACGAAGGTGAGTAGACTACCCAACGAATGCGGAGCACCTCACTTGGTGAAGTTCAACATGATTTTGATGCGACGAAAGTTTGTGACAAGGAGTAGGCCAACCGTAGGTCGGAAGTGACATCGTCAACAGGGTACACGAAGGTGAAGTCTTTGTATATGTTGTTGAGTCGTGTGCTCCATGTAAACTGTTTTGTTGTATTGCGCTACTAGCTCGGTTCATTGTATGATAATAACACAACGGGTGTTAGGTCGTGTTGAGGCCACCCGACTACACATATATTGGACTGTGTCTTGTGCGCATTGTTTGTTCATGGTTGAAAAGTGCTAAGTGTTAAATGATAACAAGTAAACTGTTATAATATTTAAAGTGTAAGGCATAATCTGGATCCAATATGCTCGGGCTGGCCTCACCGCCGAGTTGGAAAGGTCATAGTGCCGCATAGCCTCCAAGCCACTGGAAGACTTGGACAAGCCAAGTCTATTCCGCCCCAGGCACTTGGCTGTGGGCTCATGACAGTATCCTTTTGATATACAATTGATTACAAGGAGAGGCTAAGTAGATCTTAACTATGATTAGACTTAAGAGATGCAAAGATTTACTTCAATAATGAAAATGTATGAATCCCTGAAAGATATAACATGTGAAACGTAAAGAATTCAATTACTTAATGATATAATGCTTTAAAATGATTAATCCTTATTGAAGTGAGCATATATCATATCAATCCACTTAGATGCATAAGACAATGGAGAAAAAAATGTGGATTAAACTCAAATCTGGTTTATTATATGTGTTAAAGGAAAATTTCTAGATGTAAGCCTTAGTGGTGAAAACCATTTGCACAATCTCTTAAATAATGTGATGTTAAGATAAAAGAGATAAATTACAAATCTAAATTAATAATATGCAAGAGCAAATTCTAGATTTGCATGATATTAGTTATCAACCCAAGTAAATGATAAATTCTTGAATATACCAAATTAGGTTTAAGCAAGAGTTTGGTAATAAAGGTGAAGCTTGAAACTAAACCCAAATTATGCTTTAAGGATAACTTCAAGTTAAAGATAGAACATAAGAGATGCCAAAACTTGAAGCAAAACACAGCTTGATGAAGATATATGAAATCTTAAGGGTAATTCCAAGTTTGTGTTTTAGTGAAGACAAGTCCAATGAATGATTTGGCTTGTCCAATTACTAAATCTGATTTATGGAATTAAATTGTAAATTTAAGATTTGGAATTAAAATGAAACCAACCCAAGATAAGATAAAGGTTAAACAGTTTAACTAAACACTTAGGGTTAGATTACTATTAGGAATTGAAAGATACTCAATAAATAAATTTCCCAATATAATTGAAATAAGTCTAAAATGAAATATTATCAATGTAATAAGTAATAGACTTAAATCAAAAGGTAAATCCAACTTATGCTCTTGAAATGTTACTTTGGATTTACTTGGATCACCCAACTATTTCCTTGGACAAGGGAGGTTACCTCACTTTGTCCCTTCAGTCCTTCAAACAAATACAACATTAATTCCACTCGAGTAACCATTATGGCTCTTTGTGGGCAAGGGAAAGACCAGTCCATTGTAGCCATGATTGCTGAAGGAGCTCGACAAGGGAGATGTGTTTTGTCTCTGTTATCCCCTAGCCTAGGGATAACTAAGGAGATTATGTCTCGAGGCCCACAGGTCCTAGACATGGAGTACCGAGAGCCATATTGACATGAGCCTAGCCCTGGAGGGCCGATCTTTCTTCTTCAACGCTTCCTCCTGTTAGCAACAACAACATCCATCCCATCAACCTAGTCCTTCAACATCAGTGGGTCTTGCTCCATGAGGTAATGAGTCCGGGTATCATGGTATGTGTCACTCTGATTCTCAAAACATTTGAATATGTGCATTTAATTCTCTTTTACTTCATGACGTGTGCTTGGACTTTATGCCTTTTGACTTGTCCACACTTGGGGGGGTGACAAAATGCCCTAGCAAGTTGGTTTCCTTAGGAGTAAGTTGCCACCGGGTGGGTTCATGAAAGACCATCGTCCATTCCCACCATACTTATCACTTTCCACCATCTTCCCTCTCATCCATCCCCTACATTGGTTCGGGCACTGGGTTTTCCAAACTAGCAAAGGGTTGTACCTTACCTTGTGGGAAGAAGGGGCTAAAGGCCCAGAGGGTAAAAGTAGCTGGCAAAAGATAAAATCCAAAAAAACAAAACCTTCAGATGCTTCGCCCAAGGATCCCCGAGAAAGCAGTAAAAAGCTTCTCAGCAAGAAATGGAGGAACCCATAAAATAAATAAACTCAAGACCTAGTTGGAGAATAGGGGGTCTCATCACGAGCCAGCCTATTAGGTCCATGGGCATGTAGTGGTATGACACTACCATTCAGCTGGTCACCACGCCAAGGTAGTGTCCCCCAGCTATTCTCTTGAAAGAAAATGCAATAAGATAAAATGGTAGAAGGCATTGAATGGGCTTGGAAACATTTGCATCCATGACAAGGTGCAACTCACCCTCTTCAGAGGTGCCCACAGGTAAGCCATACATTTCCCTGTCATCACTGCACCCATTGCTCAAACATCCCCATACCACCTCATCCACTTACATGACCTGGATTGGTCTTCACTTGAAAACATCCCACATCCAATGAGAATTAGCCCAATAGGACCTCCTGAAACCCTCTCCAAACTTGGCTTGTAGAATAGCATAACGTCTTTGAGCACTTGTCTGGGAAAGGGGGGTTTTATGCACATTTTTAGATAACTTGATTATTAGACATGATTGACATTGCTATGATCCCTATGACTTATGAGCCCATGGAGGGTGTACTTGTTGTTGCTGCAGGACCATGCCCGATGGACAGGTACACATGGGGAGATGATTAGTTTAGACCTCCATAGGGATGAAAGCCCACCAGATGGATGTTGAGACCCCAACAAGGGGTAGACATATACCAGAGGCTTGCACCAGAGAGAGAGGAGGACGTTCCAGTAGAGACATCCTGGCAGGCCTAGACCCAAGGGGGGACTTGCCCTCCCACATGATATTGGCCCCTGAAGGCCATAGACGTCATCATTCAAAGCCTTGACGTCACCTAGTTGAGGTGTCCATCTTGAGGACGGTTTGGGTTGGCACGTGTGGTAGCTCCTGAGGGGTTTTGAGCCCCAACGTTTCACTTGGAGGGCTAGCGTTCTAGCAGAGAGGCTAACATCACCCTAGGAGGGGCATGACGTCACCCTAAAAAGCTCAAATTAGGGTTTTATTTGTCAAATTTATGTAAAATTGGATTTTCTCATGTAAACTGGCCATGTCGACCTTTTTGACCTAATTTTGTAATTAAAGGTCATTTTCATTGTATAAATAGGGGATTTTCCCCTTGTATTTTTTCATCATTCATTCACTCACTAAGTGAGGTCTGAAATTTGCGCCCTTCTTAAGGGTTATTGGCTGAAATTTTAGGTGCACTTCTTGGAGGAGGCTAAATTTGGTGTTTCTTTGCATTTTTCTTGGTGGAAAGTCTTCAACTAGGCTTATTGCCAGATTATTCTTGGTGGATGTAAGTGAATTTCTGCAATCCTTCTTTGCTTTGAATGGTTATGATATATTTACTTTGCATTTTTTCCAAGATTATGAAATTGCTAGCTTAAAACCCTAGGATAACAAGCACATGTTATTGTCCTTGTCTTAACAACCTTTCACCTACTAGATTGTGCTAGAAACCCTACCTTTTGAAGCATTGTACTAGAGCCCTGCCATTGCAACACTCTAGTATCATTTGCTTCATCAAGCCATTGTTTATTTCAAGCTTGAGCTAAAGAAGAAGGAAAACCGCTAGGGCCTAGGGTTACCTACTTCCTAGTAGCTGTTTTCCTTCTAAAGCTTGTTGATAGAGGCCTTGGGTTACCAACACCTCATCCTTCTTTGTCCTTAGATCTTACATTATCATTTGTTTCCTTCAAGTTTGCTGCTGCAAAGTGACTCCATTAGCCCTAAAAGGCACTGATTTGGACCTTGAATTTGATTGATTGATGAAACCAGCCCTTAAATATTTTACCTCAAGCAACCTACTAACCTTTCCTAACCCTAGATTAGACTAATTCACTAACCTTCTTGCTGCTGTTACAAAAGTACGCTACAACCAATTATTATAGCAGTAAAAGCACTTAAAAGCAATTGCAAAAGTTGATTTTACATTGCCTAATTAGCTTTTGACAAGTGTGAGTATATTGCTATTATTGGGTTATTGTTTTTGGTCATTGTGAAGCTCTTTTAAGGAATTTATTGTGAAGCTATCATCTTGTATACATTGCTGTTATAAAATTCTGTTTGCTTCATCTTGCATCAACTTATTGCTTTTATTTGACAAGTCCAAGGTTTTATGAAGCACTAACATCAAATTGTACTTGCAAAAGATATTGTTTTCTTGTTGCTTTGTTCTGGACAGGTACATCTAAGCATATCATTGCTTCATTGATTAAAACTTTGGGACTTTCTGATCGGTGTGACTTGTGAGAGGGGATATCTTTTATCGACACTTTAACCTTTGCCTTTTCAAACCCCTAGGTCACCGGGGACGTCTCCTTTAGGCTATCATCCCTAAATAGAAAGAGGTATCTTATTAAGGTGACAGTGATAGGATAACCTCCTGTTACGCCAATTTTCCTTTCCTTAGCCTTTCCCTTCGGGACAAGTACAAATTGCGCGATAACAGTCCCCACAGATTAGTTTTCTTGGTTATTGTTTTGGTCGATTTCGAGCTTTTGCGAAGCTTTCTATTTAGTTGGGGTTTAGCCTATGAAATTGGTAGGTCTGGGTATGATCTTGCAGGGATAGCTTGGTCAGGGGTTTATTCATCCAAAGGCTACATGGTTTTCAGGGAGCAGGGGGACAACATGGGCTTGTTCATTGGTGAAAGTCGACATTCTCCAGCATGGTCTAAAGGACTACGTTGGGTAGGAGCTATTGAGATTCTAAGCTACCTCCATTCCTTTGGGTCCTCTGTAGGTGGTTGCTGGAAGGAACAGTATCAGCCCACAAATATGAATGGCAGGGATGACAAAGAGAAAGTGGAGATGGTTGACAGTGAATCTTCTAATCCTACCAGACGAGGTTACCACGAGCATGTAGGAACCCTGAGAAGACTAACCCCTTCACCAAACCTACCAAGGATGAAATGGAGGCCAGGGGGGTAGCAATGAAGTACCATAGGAGGTTTTCATCTAACATAAAAGCTGAGCTTGTGCGAATAGAGAAGAAGGTCAGGGAGAGACGAGTCACCATTCTTTCAGAAGACACTGATGATGAGCTCAAGATCTGGATACCTGATACTAGCTTCTCCCACAGCTGCAATACCAAGTACTTTAGGAAAATTGATATTTACTGGAAAACACAAACAAAATCCATAGTGGCTCAGGTCATTGAAGAACAGGGTAAGCAACAAAATGCCATCCTTTGTAAATTGGAATTTCTGGATCAGAAGTATGAGGCTTTGATCAAAATACTCTGGGACATGGAAGTAATGGGGAAGGAGAAGAATCAACCAAAAACTAGTCATTTATGTAAACTCCGAATATGAAGAGGAGGACTAGGTGCTACATTGTCTGATCCTAGTGCTACTTTTCTTTTTAATTTTTCTCTTTATTCCAATTATCAGGAGAAGCATAGTCTCTACTAGGAAACTTTTCAGGAGAAGCATAACTAGTTTAGACTCTTATCATGCTGTTATGTTTCAACTTTATACTATGCTCCAGCACATGGTTATGTTTATACTCGTATGATAGGCCTAGAACAGCATAGCACAGCTTTGAATGGACATAATGCTGTTTTTCTTTTTGAGCACATGGTTATGTTTATACTCGGATGATAGGCCTAGAACAGCATAGGACATCTTTGAATGGACATAATACTGTTTTTCTTTTTGAGTTTATGAACATCACTGATATTTTTGACCCACTGTAGACCTGGTTTCCCTTGTGGCAGGCTACAGTGGGGGTTGCCTGTAACTTTTACTGTACAATATTAATAAAATAGTCCTACTAGCTTACAAAGAAAAATCTTAGTCCAACTCAAAACAACTAGCATTTAGTAACTAGTACTGAGTTGCTAAACTGCAGACCTCACAGAAACGTATGAAAAATCTTAGTCCAACTCAAAACAACTAGCACTTAGTAACTAGTACTGAGTTGCTAAACTGCAGACCTCACAGAAACGTATAAGAGGGGTAGCAGTCTTCATTTCCATGCTTTTCGACTTCAAAGAACTCATGGATCTAATGAAAATTCCTACCTAGCAATATCACACTAAATAGAATATGTATGTGACCTGGGCATAGCTAACCGATGCTTACCTGATAATAATCATGCAACAGTAGAAACTAGAAAGTATTATGACTAGTTGATGATAACCATAATCTCTCTTCATGGACTTACTGATTGACATTGACGCCACTCTACAGAATAAGAAACTAGGGTTTGCAACTTTAGGTGTAGAACAAGTACAATTACCATATATGTAGAGCCTATAAAATCATACACTCATATTTTTATGACTACCCAGCTAATTACTCAAACACATTCTTTAGTATTTAACTTGGCCCTTTCACAACTACTTGGTACAACATCTCTAGAACGTGTTCGGAAAACCACTGAAATTAACTCTCTCTAGCAGCTTGGTGAACTTCAGTAGCAAAAAAACTATAAAATAGGAGCATTGGAGACAAATTTTTGATTCCATGTCTCATCTTTGAGCATTTTGATCCGATCTGCACCATGTTTCAAGATCTTGTGTTTGTTGATTGCTCCAGCTGTGGTCGACTGGAGAGCTTGTTAATTTTATCCCTAACTATTTCCATTCTGTATCCGAGATATATTTTCCATGTTTCAACTTCTAGCAGCTAAACCTCATAACAGAACCAAAACTGCTTGCATCGGGTTTAATTGATAGCAAGGGTTATCTATTGAAGACATTATAAATATCCAGTACAGTACACTTTTATTGGAAAAATTGGATGGATGGGTAGTTAGTGATTTTTGTACGACAAAGGTCACCTCTTAAGTGAATGGCTCGAAAATATGTTTTGACAATTGTAAAGAGAAAAATAAGCATTGTTAAAATAAGAACAAATTCTTATAAGCTTCATATTAAAACTGGACATCGGTCAATTCTTAAAATGCTGTGGGATGAAAGAGTCTGTCACCTTTGTGACACTAAAAGGGTCGAAGATGAAAAGCACTTTCTCTTAGATTGTCCAGTATATACCTAGATTAGATCTCAATTTCAAAAGATTTGTCACAATACCTATAAAATCATAGACTCATAGTTTTATGACTATCCAGCACATTCTTTAGTATTTAACTTGGCCCTTTCACAACTACTTGGTACAACATCTCTAGAACGTGTTCGGAAAACCGCTGAAATTAACTCTCTGTAGCAGCTTGGTGAACTTCAGTAACAAAAGAAACTATAAAATAGGAGCATTGGAGACAAATTTTTGATTCCATGTCTCATCTTTGAGCATTTTGATCCGATCTGCACTATGTTTCAAGATCTTGTATTTGTTGATTGCTCCAGCTGTGGTCGACTGGAGAGCTTGTTAATTTTATCCCTAACTATTTCCATTCTGTATCCGAGATATATTTTCCATGTTTCAACTTCTAGCCTCATAACAGAACCAAAACTGCTTGCATCGGGTTTAATGGATAGCAAGGGTTATCTATTGAAGACATTATATATCCAGTACAGTACACTTCTAGTAGAAAAATTGGATGGATGGGTAGTTAGTGATTTTTGTACGATAAAGGTCACCCCTTAAGTGAATGGCTCGAAAGTATGTTTTGACAATTGTAAAGAGAAAAATAAGCATTGCTAAAATAAAAACAAATTCTTATGAGCTTCGTATTGAAATTGGACGTCGGTCAATTTGTAAAATGCTGTGGGATGAAAGAGTCTGTCACCTTTGTGACACTAAAAGGGTTGAAGATGAAAAGCACTTTCTCTTAGATTGTCCAGCATATACCTAGATTAAATCTCAATTTCAAAAGATTTGTTACAATACCAACCTTCCTAACCTTTTAACTCAATAAAACTATGGTGATCTTAGAATGCTTCTCTTAATGCTTTTCGAGCACAGAAATAAAATTTTAAAGAATTCCAAGTAATCTCTTACCTTCTTAAGGTCCGATAGATCAATTCGGTCTCAGTGGCTGTTAATCATCATCATCACGTGGATAATAATGATTTTCATATATGAATTATGTTGATTTTATAACTTAAAAACATTGTCAATTGGGTCTAGCTTGAGTAATTGTTAGATTAAGTGTTATCCTCCTCACTCAGGTTATATTCCCTAATATATGTTATACAGAAAAAAAAAAAAAAATCTTGAAATTGCAAAAAATAAAATCATAATCACAATGGATGTTGTATATATGGGAAGTGAAGTTTGCAAAGATAAAAAAAATTATTGAAATGATATTCTATTTCACTGATGCGTTTTTACTGAGACGTACAATTTGGGAAATATAATATTAAATGTTTTGATTCCATTGTAATTTGCGTCATAAAATTTCCATTCGACATTTTGTTTCTATCTGCTAATAGAAAGACAGTGTTCTGACTAGTTGCTATAATGATTTTTCGCATCAGTGTCCTGAATTACTCAGGATATGACGAAGGCATCGACATTCTTCCTGTTCTTAAGGACATCATTCAACAAGGAATACGTGTTTGGATTTTCAGGTAAGCGTCATCAAATAACAGAAGACAATGCTTGAGAAGTTGGATTTATTCTGCTTATCAGAAGCAACTAGTATTTTTGATTCCGTCGCCTTAAAATTTCTAAGAGTGATGACCGTCCGTCTTTTCCTTAATATGCTCTCTCCTTCTCTGTGACCAAAAAAATTGCAAAATTCAAGTATATAATTCTGTTTTCTGATTGAGTCCACTACTCTGTTAGCCTACTGAATTGATTTACAAAAGCAACTTTGCCTTTAGGGTAGGATTACCACAGTTAACCTTTGGTACCATAGGCTTTTGGTATTCTCACCTTGTGTTGTGTATATGGGAAACATTACAACTGAGGTACTAGTTAGTGAAATACCATTTACAATTACAGCATAAGGGAGAAATTTGAGTCCTATTTATAACATATTGTGGATTGTATTATTAGTATCATTTGCAGCTTCAATATGTTCTATTCAAATTTCACATACACATTGCTATTTCACTTTGCAGTGGAGATCAGGATTCTGTAGTGCCATTGATGGGTTCGCGGACTAATGTTCGTAATTTAGCTAATGACTTAAAGATGTCTGTCAAAGTACCTTACCGTGCTTGGTATCATGAAGGGCAGGTATATTCTAATACACACACAATCTTATTTGGATTTTGAAAGAGCTTCATAGAAAGGGATATCCTTCTTGGATAACCATTTTAAGTTTTTCATCATGCACTTGTGAGAAGATGGTGAAAGGACAATGATGCCATATTGATGGGTAAACAGGTGGCTGGATGGACAACTGTATATGGAGACTTGCTGACCTTTGCAACAGTGCGAGGGGCATCTCACATGGTTCCATATTCTCAACCTGCTAGARCACTGCATTTGTTTAGAACATTCCTATCTGGTAAAGACTTACCAGACCAGCAATGAATTCTTGCAAAATAAAGCGTCCATGAAATAAAAGAAACTTGTTATCAGAGGCCAAATGTGTCTCGAAAACTTAAAATTTCAAATCTTCCATTTATAAGTAAAATATTTTCTGCAAGAATGTGTCGTAATCGACCACATATATCCAACCATGCTTATGTATTACTGGCTTCATCTGATAAATAAATGGACAAAAAATGGCAACGTCTAAGGAGATTGTTGATGGGATATTAAAACTTTTGTCCGGAACTCTGCTGCCGTTGTGCCAATGCAAAAGGGTTGAATTTCCAATGTTGAATTACCCTTCATCTTCTAAGGACCTTCTTCAGAAACCGAACAACCCCATCTCTGTATCATTAGAAGTTAGAAGCCGCCAGTATTATATGACAATTAGAAGCTATTAATAATATAAGCACATTGCTTGAAGAAAGTCTTTCCAAAGGAAGCAGTAGTGTGGAAATAAGGCTTTTCGGTGACCACATGAGGGCTAAGTGTAACATTGGTAAGTTCAAGGTTTCGTTTGCTCGTGCGAATGATTAGAATTGAGTTCAAATTACTGAACTTTATAAGTGTCATTGTCTATTGATTGAGTTTGAGTGATAATGTTTACGGTAGAGACTTAGTTTTGAATTTTGGAAATGAGAAGTTAAAATCTGATATAAAAGTAAAATTTGATATAAGTATTTAACATTAAAAATTGAAAAATAAAAATTTATCTGAAATTGAATATTAAAATTGAAGAATTAAAAATTGTATATTGATGATTTTAATGTGAAAAAAGTCTTTATGAAATGGATTTTAAGATTGAATATAAAAAATTGAAAAGTTATATATTGACAACATCATTAATATTAAGATGAGAATAAAGCTCTTATAAAATGAGTTTTCTAGTATACCCTATATAATTTAGAGTGTGCACACACTTTCATATTAGGAGGGTGGGTGGTGTGGGTGAAGGTGTGTGTATATAATTTAGAGTGTGCACACACTTTCATATTAGGAGGGTGGGTGGTGGGGGTGAAGGTGTGTGTATATAATTTAGAGTGTGCACACACACTTTCATATTAGGAGGGTGGGTGGTGGGGTTGAAGGTGTGTGTATATGCATGCACACACACTTTCATCTTTCAATTTTACTTTGCACATACACTCTTTCACTCCCAATTTTTATTTAAGTTGAATCTTCTTTAAAAATAATTTCTTATATAAGTAGAGCCACACTCTACCGATATTGAATTAATGAAGGAATTCTTTTATTGCCAATTTTGAATTAATGATGAATTCTTTTGTGATCCATCATTTTCTCATGTTAACTCTTTTTTAAAAAAGCTTTTGTCTAAGATGATGAAGATAAGTTGTAGCCTTTTCATGTTTATTTTGTGCATGTGAAGGAGGACAATGGGGACCAATATAATGTGGAGAAAATGCTTGAAATCTCATATTAAGTTTAGTAGGTCAATGGTCCATTGAAGATTGAACAACTCAATTAATATTTGATTAGTAATACTTGAATAAAAATCCAAAGTGTTTGAATAAGAGTATGTTTCATAACTTTGTTTTGGTCATTAAAATCCTTTAAAAACTTAAATGTTTAATAATCTTTAAAAGTGGCTACAAGTCTAAGTCTTTCATTGGAAATGATACTTGCATGAGCTTTGAAATTCTCCTCAACACGATATAAAAGGAGTTGTGACAACTTAGTTGCATTTTTGTCTTTACCTTGGAGTAGGGAATTGATTTAACCATCTTTCTAAATGACCAACCACAATACAATTGTTTTGTTAAAAAATGGTAGGATCTACCTCTAAGATCCATAAAACTATTCTCCTAATGTTCAAAAGATTTAGACAACCAGCAAATTTATTGATAAACTTTTTTAATACTTTATAAATATGTCTTGTAGTATGATGTCCAATTTGAGAATGTAGATTTGAAGGGGAAAATAGGTAGTATGCATGGTAGTTTGTACCATTTGTTTTTGTAAGAGATAATGACTTCCATATTTATTGCCTTCAATTATAAAATTATAGTGCTCCTCATACATAGCTATAACTTGGGAAAATGTTTTAGAAAGGTAGGCAAAGGGATGATCATTGTACCTAAAAACGACTTCAAAGGTAAAATTGGAAGTATCAACGTCAATTTTATATGTTTGAATTAAACTAGCAACATAGAAGTTCAACAAAAGCTTTGATTAAGCAACTAAAAACTTCATATGATGCAATCCATTAAAATAATATTAAACTGTGCTAACTAAAGTAAAGGAAATGCCACACTTGAGTCATTAAGTATACACTTAAAATAGTATTTGACTAAGCTAAAAACACTACAAAGTTCATACTATTTTATTGAGTGGTCCAATTAAGCACATAACATCAAGGGATTTGCTTTTCATTCCTTTGAAATCAACAAGAAACCCAAGATAAACTACTCTTTTTGTCAAAAATGCTTTCCTAGTTCATTATTGAGAATCTGCTTATGGTATAAAGTGTGTGAAGAGATGAAAAATTGACGATGTTTCCTATTCTTAATTGAGACCCATACTCAAAGCTTGAAGAATGAGTGTTGAGAGAACAAATGAGTTAATTGCTTTGTATATTCTTGTCGAAATGATGATCAAGTCAACGTACTTATGATATTAATAATTGGTCTCCAGTTTTCACTTAGCATGAGGCTATTGCCCCTATTTAGATTATTGTATTTCTTCTCAATTTCCAAGTCTTCGTTGATCAATCTCTTTGAGCGATGGTTTTCTTTGACAATGACTTTCGTGTTTTCAATGTAAATGTAGTGATTAGATTTCTGAGAGTGTGTAACTAACATCAATTTTTTAATTCTTCAATCTTGTATTATGTGTCGTGTTTGTTGAGTTTTGTTTTACTTGAGCATCGGGTCTATTCAATGTAAGAAAGATCACAATATCAAAGAATCTCATATATACTTTTCTATTTCAAAAAGAATATAAATAAACTACTTATATATTTTCCAAGAGATCAATTAGATAACTTAGCAGACAATTTATCTTGCCACAAGGTTTCACAAGTTGACAATTATATTGTGGAGATTATGAGAATCTTGAGCAATGTTATAGAAATATTCATAGGTTTCTAAGAAATAAAAGTTATATTTGCAAAAAGAACAAAGAAATAATCACATTTTAGGATATATTCTTGGGTGAAATTTCGTAAAATATCTATATTTCATCTATTTTGATGATTTCAATATTGAATTGTAATTGGTGGAACACATTTTTTATTGAATGATGTATTTGATGCTATTTTAAAAATAAGTTTATGCAATTTGTAGAGTGTTTATTTAAGAAAATGTTATCTTCAACGAAATTTAATTGATTTAAGAATTGGCCATAGCTTAAAGTTAGACATGAATCTTATTTTCCATAAATTCTTTGTTGAAAATCACTTAAAATCATTAAGAGTTCCTTCAACATGATTCAAAAAATACAAATAACTTTATTAAACAAATAATTAGCTTTCATAATAATGCTATTGATTTAAAACAATATTGCTTCATTTTGTTTAATAAAAGCACCACCTTGCATTGTTCTCATGTTCTTCATACATCACATTCATCACATTGCTTAAGACAATAGCTCATTATGTGAATAAGGCTAGAGAGACAAGCAAAATGTTGATATTTCCTAGACTTGGCCTCAATTTATAGACACAATAGAATGCTTCAAATAAGAGCTCATCAACAATTGCACAAGCCCAAGAAGCTTTGTATAGGTGCAATAAAACATAGAGTTGGAGACACGGGTCTTGACTTGAAAATTTGTTGGCAGCTAAAAATTGGAGAGAGTGCTAAAAGTTTTAGGTTCATAAGTTTTTACTTGAAAATTTTTCTGAAACATTAGACTTTGGTTCATTATAAATCCTAAATACAAAGAACTATGGAAGTCCAAAATAACTAGCTTTCATGAAGATTTCTTTTGATATTAAAAGTCTTGTTTACTTCATACATATTTTGTTAATTTTTCCTAGTATCACTCTTAAGGAATTGGTACATCTCAATACATGAAAAAATGACTTGTTTCAAAGAGAATGTTAGAGAGACAAAATAGAAGTGATGATATCTCCTAGACATGGCCCTAATTCATCCACATAATGTTCATAAAGCAAAGGCTCACCAATGCACAAAACTTAGAAGATATGTGTATAGTGCACTTGAAGAAACAAGTTAGGAGACACATATCTTGAAATAAAAGGATTGCATGGCAACCTAGTTGATTTTTTAATTTTAATCAACAATCCTAACCAAGCTATCCAAACTCCTAAATCTAAATCCTGATTGGCCAATATTGGCAGCCTAATTTTGCTCAGGTGTGTAGTTTGAGTAGTTTTGCCTAGATACATCACTATTGCACTCAACCTACATTATGCATCTCACTTCATCATCATATGACCTTACGGTTCCTTGGCTGAGTCGACCCATCATTTCAACATTTTTTTAGGCATGTAGATTATCCCTCTTTTCTATTAAATTTACTGTGACTTTTGTCAAACACTTAGTCAATAACTACATTTCAACCTCCAATAGTCATTCACTAATATTGTGTGTAAACCATATGCATTCAACTAGAACTATGATAAAAAATACAAATAACTAAGCAATCTAAAACTTAGCAGCGAAAATAAATGAACAATAGACAAATATCAACCACACTTTTGACAAGAAGGTTTCTCAACAATGCCACTGGAAAAACCCCAAAGGGAAAACTAGTACAAGAGAGATTCTTTTATTGAGCTCATGGGAAATTTTTTTGAGTTTACAACAATAATATTTCTAGCATTAATTACAACAGTACTTATCTTGATATTTGTGCCAACATTTCACCTCAATTTTTGTACCAAAGTCCCTTGATTTCTGTGCCCAAAATCTGCTATACGTCCCTGTACTTTTTTGCTGTATGGTTGTATGGACTTGACTACCTCGATTTTTGTGTAGACTTCCTGTACCTTTTTGTACGATTTTACTATAGCATTAAATGCCTCGATTTATGTGCATTTCCTCTACTGTACGACCAACATTAAATGCACTGTACAACCTTCTCTAAAATCTATACTATATGAAATGTCCTTTAACGGCTGAAGCTTTCTTAGGATGTGTGCCCCCTCTCCTTGGGATTTGGGCCAATCCTCTTTGCTGCTCCTCTTTTTTCTTTCAACGCTTTCTCTCAATTTCTCTTGGAAAAGTGTGCCTTCATCTCCCTCAAATGCTTCTTTTATAACTCATAAATGAGTAACTACCCTAACCCTATATCTCAATGGACGAGATTCAATCTTGCACCATAAGATCAATAGACGTGACTTATTCCCACATTGAGTTCACTTAAATAATTTAAGTGACCCAAACTTTATAAAGTCAGTTTTACTCATTAAATAATAAAAGACACCATTTAACTTTATAAAATTACTTTATAAATTCAAGTCACTAGAGAAAGACATTTGCTCGGTCACTTATGCATGCTTGGCACCACCAATGCATAAGTACCTCTGAGCTACAAAAACTAACATTCCCTCTTAGGGATGGAGGTACTTCTGGCACCTCCACCACCTGGATTTGTCTCCAAGCTCATCACACCATCCATGACTATTGTAGCTTCTCCCTCTGACGTTGAAGCCTGTCCTGCCACTTGCTCTGGAACCTGAGCTGAGAAGTTGTACCAATCACCCATGCTCCAAGGAGTTTCCTCACTCTCTTGAGCATCCAAATGTGTCATCGCATACCGGCTATGTCTCCTGACTGTACTAGAAGAAGCCTCACAACTACCGGTCTCTGATATTGACACTGAATTTGAATCCGAATCCAAGAATCCACTGGATTCAACCACAGGTTGCCCAACAACCCGTATAACCTCTCATACTTGACACCAAACACTAATGTTGTGTCGGGAGTAGCTCCCTCTGGATATAGGAACACCTATCCATGAAAGAACACAACTCCACATACCTCATCCTCCAAAGATGAAGCTGAGAGAAAATTCCTGGTATCTCTGGAACAAACAACATCTCGGTCACCTCCAGAAATCCTCCTAACTCTAGCTCGAATCTCACACATCCAACCCCCTTGACTGCATGTCTGGTGCTATCCCCACAACCTAGACAACAATTTTCTATCTCTGAAAAACTAAGGAACACCGACCTCATTCTTGTCATATGCAAAGATGCACAACTGTCCACAAACCATGCTTCAATGTCCTCACACACTAGACAACCACTGCCTGAAAGACAAGTCATCAGAGAAAATTCCTTCTCGAACTTCTCAATAAACTCATCAAACTCAGCTTGTTCTCCATGAGAACAACTACAATCATCACCTTCCATTGTAGGTAGTTAGATATCCCCTCCAACCTATCCTCATACCTAATATTGGAAGCCATCCTTTTCCAAGTGACCAAGAATATTTTCCCTTCTTTCTTCCTAGCAAGAACCCTTGCAAGTTACTGTTATCCAAGTGCCAAAATCTTGTCCATTGAACCTTAGAGCCCAATCTCTGATACCATGTTAAATTTACTGCGACATTCGTGAAACACTTCGTCAATAACCAAATTTCAACCTCCAATAGTCATTCAACAATAATGAAAGTAAACCATATGCATTCAACTAGAACTATGAGCATAAATACAAATGACTAAGCAATCTGAAACTTAGAAGCAAAAATAAATGAACAATAGACAAATATCAACCACACATTTGACACAAAGATTTCTGAAAAATGCCCCCAGAAGAAACCCCAAAGGGAAAACTAGTACAAGAGAGATTCTTTTATTGAGCTCACAGGAAAAATTTATGAGTTTACAACAACAATCTTTTCAGCATTAATTACACCAATACTTATCTTGAAATCTGTGCCAACATTTCACCTCAAATTTTGTGCCAAAGTCCCTTAATTTCTGTGCCCAAAATCTATTGTATGACCCTACTTTTCTACTGTGTGGTTGTACGGACTATTCAAACTTCCTGTATGTTTCTGTACGATTTTACTACAACATTAAATGCCTCGATTTCTGTGCATTTCCTCTGTTGTATGGCCAACATTAAATGCACTGTACGACCTACTCTAAAATCCATACAGTACAAAATGTCCTTTAATGGCTAAAGATTTTTTGGGATGCATGTCCCCTCTCATTGGGATTTGCACCAATCCTCTTTGTTGCTCCTTTTCTTTCTTTCAACTCTTTCTCTCAATCTCTCTTGGAAAAGTGCACCTTCATCTCCTTCAAATGCTTCTTTTATAACTCATTAATGAATAACTCCCCTAACCCTATATCTCAATGGTTGAGATTCAATCTTTCCCCACAAGAACAACATACACGACTTATTCTCACATTGAGTTCACTTAAATCACTTAAGTGACCCAAACTTTATAAAGTCAGTTTTACTGATTAAATAATAAACGACTCCACTGAACTTTATAAAATCACTTTATAAATTCAAGTCACTAGAGAAAGAAATTTTCTTGGTCACTTCTACATGTTGGGCACCACCAATGCAGAAGTACCTCCGAGCTACAAAAACTAACATTTTCTTGCATGTGATATGCAAAAAATCCCTTGATTTCAATGTAACCCTTCATAAATATAAAAATGGCTAATTAATAACTTATTAATGCGCTCATGCTTGTTTGGGCGTTGTAGTGGGTACATGTGGACATTGACAAACCCCTGCTTCATTGATAGCATTGATTTAGTCTTCCATGTTGTCCACTAAACTTATGGATTCTTATTAATACATTTAGAGAGTTCACATGCAAACTAGATGTAAGAAGGGGTTTCACTATTCACCTCTAAATAAAGGTCATTGTGTTGAATGTCATAACACATAATAAAAGAGTAAGGTTATGCTATCGAACTTCCTCCTGAGAGATTTGAAACCATTGTTCTTGTCCCTCCACCATTTAGAATTTCCTCAGATATTCCAACTAGATCTTGGATTGGGAGCACACAAGGAGACAAAGGACCATCTGAAAGAGAAGCTTTGGGGCTCTCCTAGCTACGAAAAAATCCATCTCTCTAGGTGTTGATTGTAAGTTCTCAAGCTTTTCAATTGGATAATAAAGTATTTCTTATTTTTTCCATTGAATAGTTTTGCAAATAGTGATTAGTAAACTTTACATGCTTTTCATTACTTGCATTATTGTTGTAGGATAAATAATATTATTGCATGCCTATTCCTTGTCTTTCATTTTATTTTATATTCATTGTTGTATGTATCCAGTTACACAACCAACTAGATTAGGTTTTTGGTACACTTGTTCAAAATACCACCAACATATTGGCAAATCCACTGGCAAATTTGAGCCATAATCTCTCTTCCGAGTTGTGTGTGTTTCATTCATGCATCTTGGTAGTTAGTCGCCTTAATTTTCCTATATTCTTCCTCTTCTTAGAGTCACTCAGTTAGGGTAATATTGGTCGAAAAGCCTAGTTTTAATCCTCGACTTGTGTGCAACTATTGTTTTTGCTTTGTTTGCAATGTGCACTTTTCCTCTAGAAATCCATGCACACATAGTTTTTCATCTTTTTACTACGTAACCATATTGTTTTTACATTTTTCAATTGGTTGTTTATGTTCTACATTTTTTCATAGACTATTTTGTTTATTCCCTTAGATATATGGACTATCTACTATTGTTTTGCCAGGTTTTCAAGGAAACATTGTAAGTAAGCAAATAATTCCATGCATTTCTAATACTTTCTTCTTTTAGGATTTTTCTTAGTTGCTTGGCTATTTCATTTAAACATTAAATCATAAGTTTATATTGTTGGTTATTTTATTTGAAGTTGTTTTAAGTTAAATACAGTTTGATAAGAAAAAATCCATTGAATTTTAGTACTTGCCATTTCTATTGCAATTTCATTTAACATTTAATTTTCAATACTTTACATTTAATTTCTAGCAATTTACATTTAAGTTTTCAGGATTTTGTTTTTAAGCAGGTCACATCACTCTTGCAAGTACTTCACACCTAAAGTATATGCTTAGTTCATGATCTTGAGCTCAAATTTAAAATCAACAACATAATTAATGAGCCAACTAAGATTCCTTAGTTGATGGATACAAGGAATATTTTAGTTAGGTTAAGATTGTGGACATAAGCATCCAAACAACTCACCACGCTCACTCAATTTTGGGACATAGTTGTTGTCTTTTAGAGTTATTTAAAATCATTTCTAACAAACACAGTTCAATACTCGTTTGACAAAGGATGTACTGTTTTTGAGTGTTAATGTTAAGACCGTGACTAGAGGTTTGATTGAGTCACTTGGCTCTTTCAAGTTAAAGATCACCTAATTGTTGGATGCAAGATAACCCTTTGTATGAATTTGTGATGAGGTAGCTCAATGACCATTCATAAGGTTACCACCTAAGGTGGTTCTCTTAGGCAAGGGGGTACTTGAGACATGTTACCCCCCCATGCCTAGGGGTAACTAGAGGAGATCATGTGTCGTGGTCCGCAATGGAGACCATGATGATGATCATCATGTCCATAGATGGCAGCCCAACAATCCCCCTCATTTACCTTTACAACTACAGGTCAAACAAGGCTCATCACATCCAAGCAACCCAGTGTATGGGATATGGTAAGCCAACATCACCATGAGGTATGTTAGTCCTTTTGGCATGTGGATGAGGATCTTTGGTTGAAGTTGGACAATGGATCACTTGCTTGTGAAATTGTGTCAGTTGCCTTGTTTCACCTTGATGGTCATCTTCTATGCCCTAGTCTTGTGTTGTCATTGCCCAAGGAAAAGGGGTACTACCGGGGGGCCCTCATAAGGGTAACGTTCTGTTCCCCACCATACTTAACACTTTCCATATTGGAGCCTCTCATAGTGTATTGAACTTCAGTAATGGGTCACGGTCCATTCTCTCATGAGAAGAAGGGGATGAATGCCCAGAGGTTGATGCAACTGCTATATATATGTGTGTGTGTACTATGCTATAAATGATAAATGCCACAACAAAAGAGACATGCCAGCTTGAGATCTACCCCCTATAATGGTAATTGCCCCTATCTCGATGTGAATGAATGCACAGTTATAAAAGACTATAGCCCAACAAAAACGAAGGAATAAAGATTGAAACCTGTAAAGGGGACTTGCAAATAATAATTGGGTATCAAAAGGAAATTAAGTGGTTTAGAATGTAAAAAGTACCGAGGAAAGGGTATCTTAAGGAACAAGCGCTCCTTCTACAAAGACGCTCATATAAATAGATTTAATGACACCATAAGCCATTAAGTAAGCCCTAATTCATATCACTATCACACTTACTCTTGAAGGGTTTCTTTATTTCCTTCTTTCCTTGGGACCTATCCCTTTACCTGGGTTTTTTATTTCCTGTCTATGTTGGCACGCCTAATAGGGTTGGATGAAGGCCCTCCCATATTTAAACTTTCTAACTGACATGAGGTCTTGGGTTGGTGTGATGCTTGAAGGGGATACCGAGGTGAAATTTTTGCATGCATTATATCTTAAGTAACTTCTTACTTTGCATTATCTAAGCACTAACATTTCTTATGAACATTGGTTTACCTTGCCTTATATTCTGCTTTGTTTTGGATGGCCCTGACATGGTTCTTTGAGGGACATCATGTGTTTGGGACCAGGATGTTGTGCCTTTATTGCAGGACTTTGGAACGTGTGATGCAAATCAGTGAGTCATCCAATGATTCATCACCTTCTAACATGAGCTCTCACATACTTGGAACCTTCGACAATGGATAGATGGGCTTGGCTTGATCAGATTTGATGATGATGACACACAAATGGGATGAAATCCCATAGGATGGGTAGAGTACCCCAAGGCTTATTATTCACTAGATTAGGGACGTTTTAGCAACAAACAACTAGACACCATGCAAAGATGAGATGCAACTCCCTCCCACTTGGATGCAATTCCCTGAAGCCTTGACATCACCCTCGACATCACCCTCCATTGATCATGATGTCATCTTCCAGGGTTTGATGGCATTAGGGTTTGGTGGACACTTGGGGTACTTGTGATGATTTGGCATGAACATGGCATAGGAGACATACCTTTTCCATTGCTCCACTTTTAGATGATTCCATGCAGCCTTTGGAGGCCCTCTCTTAGCCTAGGAAGGCTTGACATCACCACATGTGTGGCCCTTTATGATGTATTTTTGCATTTTATCAATTTGTAAAGGATAAATTCGGGGTTGGCCTGAATTATATTTTTATTTTGATATCTTATGTGGACAAATTTCTAGGCCTAGCCTCATATAAGAAGGCTAGCGCTAGCTTTCATTTTTATCATCACAATTCCTCACACTTATGGAGTAATGCTTCTGAAAGTTTCGACCTTTAGGCCTCTTAGCTTTGTTTTATTGTGAGTTATGCTTGAAGGAGGACCTTTTGTGGATGCTTTGCTGATTTGGATGGATAAATTCTACAATTAGGGTTTTATGCTCTTGATTCTTGGATGAAGTAAGTAATTTTCTGTAATTTTATTGTTTCTTGTTAGTGTTAATGGTTAAATTGCTTTCTTGTTGCAAGTATCATTTTTTGGTTGAAACCCTAAGAGGAAGACATAAGTTCTTCTCTTTCTCACAATTTTTTTTTTCCATGTTTGTGAAATGTCCTTGCCAGGGTTAGAAGCATGTCACCCCCCATTTCTACGGGTAACTAAGGAGATAATGTCTAGAGGCCCGCACATTGCATACATGGAGTGTCGAGAGCCCCTCATCTGACCACACATCACCACTAATCGATAACAACAACGCCCACAACACCAGCTTGGCCCACAGAAGACAACATGTCTTGCTTCATGAGGTAACAAGTCTGGTCTTGTGGTAAGTGTCATTTTAATAATTGAAGCATTTGGACATGTTGCAAAGGGTTCTTTCTTGATTTTGAAAATGTTTTCTTGGAAATTATGCCTTTTGCCTCATTTCACCTTGGTGGTTGACATGTTGTCCTAGTAAGTGGGTCACCCTCGGGAAAAGGGATGCTACTAGGGGGTATCTTGAAGGGTAATCTAACATTCCCACACATACTTATCACTTTCCACACTTCTCTTTATTTTCCTCATCTTTTTGGTCTTTGGGCATATTGACCCAAGAAGGGATTGTACCTCATTTCATGGGAAGAAGGGGCTAAAAGGACCAGAGGCTTGTAGCTGGCAAAAGATAAAAGCCAATAACTTATCCTCCATATGATCGCCCTAAGGTCTCGAGAGCAATGAAATGCTTCTCCACAAAATTCAAGGACCTTTAAAATAAAATACATAACTTATAAATGTCCCGCTTGTTGAGGGAATGCATTTGCAGTGTCTTTTAATTTCCTTGCACATGGCACTCAATGTGTTCTTAGCTTCATGTAGAATTGCGGTACTCTTCACTTTCCCTTGCATATAATACTCATTGTTCGAACCTTAATCAATTAATGAAAAATAAATGGCTTGGAAAAAGGTTCCATTGAAAATGAGGATTCAACACACCCTCTACAAAGGCACCCATAAATGAGACAACATGAGCCCTTGCATGTCAAGAAACCCCATGCACAAAAGTCATACCCCCATCCACACCATACTCTTTACATGAATTAGAGAGGGTATTCTTGGGAAACACGCCTTGACTTGGGTATTGATATACCCAATAGGGTACCATGACAACCCTCCCATACTTAAATTTGGCAAGTTGTATAAGGTCTTTGAGCATTTGTTTATTTTGAAAAGGGGGGATTTGATGCACATGTTTGGGTGGTTATTTTATTAAATATGGCTTACTTGGCATGATAAATGTGAATTTTGGATCCTTGGAGAGCGTACTTGTTTGTCTTTGCAGGGCCTTTCTAGGTGAAAGCTTTTACATGGAGGCACAAGGTTGCTTGGACCTTCATAGGGGCAAGAAGCCCACAAGTTGAATGATGCGCCCCCTCTCTTTAGGCATTTGATAGGATGGAAATTACCTTTGGAGGCACTTGGATACCATGGGATGATCACTTTGTTCCCCCTTGCACCTCAACGTTGGCCTTTGGAGGCCTAAACCATCACCTTCTATGCCCTAGATGTCACATGGAGGCTAGGGTTTTGATGGGGTTTCATGCTTTGATGGTTATGTGATGTGGTTTGATGGAGAAATAGACACATGACATGCACTAAAGCACTTGATGGCAAGGCACATGGCCTTTGGAGGCCCAACGATCTTCATCAAGAGGCATGCTGTCTCATTTTAGAGGGCTACGTCAGTCTTCTAGGGAACGATGTCACCCCTAAAGGAGATATTACTTTATGTATTTTTTATTTTAAAGTTGTAAAGGAAAATTTGTGAGGTCAACCTCCTAAAATTTTGAAAGTGGAGAAATGGTTTAGAGTGATCTCATATAAATAGAGATCACTCTCATTTCATTTTATCATAACTCTCACATGAGAATTACATACTATTTGGCTGAAATTTTCGCCCTACTTGGAAAATTTGCTCTATTTCTCTCTTGATGCTTTATGGATTCTTTACTTATCTATTGGAGGAAAAAGATAAGGCACTATGTCTTGATGCTTGTCTCTTTTCAATTGTGATGGAGTATTCTTGGTAAATAAGGGTTTTTCATGTTATCTCTTGAAATCGGTAAGGAATTTTCTGCATATTGTGTTGTTTCTTCTTGTTTCAAGGTTAATTTGACTAAATATTTGGAGGATTATAAGGGCATACATCCTCCATCAAGATCTATCCTTATTGTCATTGAAAAAGCTATTTTACAAAGATTGCTACGAGGAGTAAAAGGGCTTACACCATTGTAGATTTACCTTGTTAAAGTTAGTTTTCTCTAGAGAGTAAAAAGGCTTACACCCGTAGAGAAGTAACAAACCCTATATCATACATAAGAGACTCCATAACCCAATAGATAAGGCACTAATATAATTTCATTGGAGATTGTATATTCATGCATTGGTATACATGATTTTTTGAGATATTGCAATTGTTTAAGTTGGATCTAATTCTACATGCTATAAGCTTTATTGTGCCCTAGGGACATCCGAATTAGCCAAGTGATTCTCATCTCTGTTATAAATTTATGCTACTGCCAATATGGATGCAACAAGATCATCTTTATCTCATTGTTTACTTACTATTCTACCACTAAAATTTATTTGCAAGCTACTATAATTATTCTACTAATCGCTAGTTATCTTTTGGGTGGATTGCTTGTTAATTTTGGTGGCTAGAGTTTTCTGCTGTAGCAATTGTTTGCTACAGACATAAAGATGTTACAAATATTTCTGATAACACTAACCGACATCCCTCTAATCACCATCAAAATCTTGATTTACTCATTGGAAGTCTATCTATTTATTACTAGATTTGTTTCCAACATCTTGTACTTGATTTTATTGGTTAAATTTGTAGCTCTTATTATCATTTGTTTCTGATATATATATTTCCATACTGCTGCAATTTGGGACAACAAGGTTTCTTGTTGAATCCACTTATTTTTTGAAGAATCTATCACTATATATTTTCTTGTTCCGGGCATGGCTAACATTCTTTTGCAGGTACATCACCTTTGGCAACCAATTACCCTCTCATGAGACTCTTTCCCAAGATTCATCTCCACGTTTGACCTTGACCTATAGGGGCACCTTTCATATCTTATCACTTTCCATCTCAATCCCCCTAGGGTCACCTGGGATTCCCCCCTTGGGGTGATTTCATCATCACTAAAGTGAGGGGAGTGTTTATCTAAGGTGATAGTGGGTAAATACTCCCATAGTTGTCACACCTTTTTGGTTTTGGTTGGGATTTTCCCAAGCTACAATCTGTGTGATAACAAAGTCTAAAGCCCAAAAGTGCTTTCACTTTATGGTTTTAACCCTAGACATTTGATCCTTGACCTAGTTGAAGCTTGAAGAAGGGAAAATGGCACTTAGGGCCCAAAAATGCTTGCACCCTAGGTACCCTTTCATCAAAGTCTAAAGCCTAAGGCCCAAACGTGCTTGCAGCTTAGGGTTTAGACTCTATCTCTTTTGTTTCAATTAGATCAATATTCAAGTTTAATGCATTTAAGACTCCATAGGCCCTAGAAGGACAACGACACTGATCTAGGAGTGATATTGTGGCTAAAGTACTTGTTAAAATCAATCTTCTAAATATCCCAAGCATCCTACTAACTTTACTAACCCTAACTGTAACAAACTTCAAGTATTTCTCACTTCTATTATAAAAGTTTGCTACAACCACTGAAAATTACATTAGATTGTTGCATATACCCATCTAAAAGTGGCATAACTTGTTCATAAACTACCTCTAGCAATTGGATAATAATCTATTGGTTTAATGTTTACTTTTCATGATCATTTGTGGTGTTTCTCATCATTATTTCTTGCTGCTATTTCAAATCATTTGTTGTTGTCATATAATTTTTTATTGCTGTAATTTGCAACAATCATAAGAATTTTACTTTTCTAGTGTCTAAAGAGGTCATTATTTCATATTTTAGTTTGGTAATTGTCAATATATGCTGCAAATTGTTCATTTTTCTGGACATGTACAACAATTTCCTTGCAACTCCTCATTTCCTTCCTAGACTTAGATCTAATTTACAGGTGATCAAGATAAGGGGCGATAGGTTGGATATTTCTTGCTATTCGATCCCTTGAGGTCACCAAGGAAGCCTCCCTTGTGGTGGACCTCTTCCATCACTAAAACGAGGGAATATTCTACTTAGGTGATAGTGGTATTTTTTTTCTATAGTTAAACAAGATTTGGGGATCTTGTGGAGGGATTTGCACAAGTACAAATCATGTGATAACATTTTGGTGTTGTTGCCGAGGATGATTGTGTCATTCTCCTCATGAAATTTCTTTGGTAAACTTATGCTGAAGCCCTTATGTCACAAGTTTACCTGGTGACACCACTGAAGGTAGATCCCTCACTTTCCTTTGATGATGCTAGAGGGACCATATGTCAACTCCAAAATCTCAAGGAGGTATTCTAACGCTCCTAAGACTTACAAAAGAAGGCTTCCTCATAAATTTCTTGTGATTAAATTTTTGTTTGGTGGAAACCCTCCTTTATCTTCAATGGCTCAAAATAAATGGGTATCCAACATACTTAAACCCTTGGACATGTTTGCAATCCCAGGGTACCCTCATAACATGCCTCTAGAGTTTGAAAAGTGTTTTCCCAAGTTTTACGATAAAAATGTGACTACTGCCGAAGAGTATTTGTAACGACCCTGCTTAAATAGATGTATAGGATTATTAATTATAATTAATTTAATAATCTAACTATCCTAAAAGTTAGCTAAACAATAATTATTTCTTAAATAACATTAACTAATTAATTATTATTAATTACTTGTTCATGACTGTCAAAGATTAATTAATTATTAATTGACTCATTAATTAATTAAGTAAAGAATTAAAGGGGTTAATAAATTATATTGTTAAATTAAAGATTACGTATATGGAGGGTATAAGGGGCATTAATAAATGGATAAAGAACATGAATAATGGGATAAGGGGCATTAACTATGTGGATAAGTGAATGAATGCAGGGATAAGGAAATAAATGAGGAGAAAGGGCGGTGAAGGAGGATATGAGGGGGGGAGGTTACGAAGGAAGGGAGGATCATTCTACGGGGGATTTTGATTGTGGAGGGGTTTCTTTTAGATTTGGAGGGAGGAGAGTTTGAGTTCTGTAGTCGGGAGGATTAGTACAGGGGGCACCGGTTTGCTGGGGGTTTTGGGCACGGGGGCCAGGATATCCATATAGTATCCTGGAGCTAGGTAGTTGTCCTAGTTGGCAGGGTGGAAACTTGGTTTTGTGCAGAGTTGGTCCGTGGCTTCAAGTTGGGCAAGGCAGCAATAGGAAGGTCAACAAGGCAAGTGGAAAGCGGAGGGTTAGCATCAGACCAAGGTATTTTAAATTTACGTATTTGTTTTATTCTGTTATAAAATTAATATCCATTGATAAATTTAGCATGCGTATGTGCTAAATTAAAAGGAATTATTGAATTTTCTGAAATCAAGTAGAAGTTACTGTTATGTTTGTGTAACTAATTGATGTTAAACTTATTCGGCTACTACACATGGTATCAGAGCGCCTCGTTCACAATCTGGAGCCTTAAGGGCCAAGTTCCCAGCTCCAACTCTAGCTCCGCCTAACCTGCAAACCAAACACAAAATTTTTAACACAAATATAAAAATAAATGAAATATATATTGAAAATGTAAAAAAACAAATATCACAATTAAAAAAAAACAAAAAAAAAAAAAACAAGTATTAGAGCAGCTCTTAATACAATAGATAGATATTTCCTCCTGAATAGAGTGTGCACAACCCCTACTTCATCTCGACATACTAAAACAAAGCTTCAATTATCTTCAGAAAATGCATATCGGGAGTATCCTACCCCTGTGCAGACTGTTTCAAACCAAAGTTCAAAAATCAGAGCTATACCTTCAATACATAATCGGTACAGGGCGTCCAAGTTTTCCCTGTGCAAAAAAAAAAATGATTAAAAAGGAAAGAAACCCTAGAATCCTTTCTTTTCACGAATTTCTTCTTAAGAAAGTGTTAACAGTTTAATTAAAATTATTTTTTGAAAATTGTTCGAAATTTTGTTTCGAGTTTATATTCTTTCGGGATAATTCTATAAAATTCATGGATAGATAAAAAAATTATTGTAGAAATACATACTACATATATCCCCCCAAAAATAAAACAATCCCAGTGGATTAGTTGAGTAAACTGTTTCAGGACAGATTTCGTCGTCAATTCCCCGATTCTAATCCGGCTGAGTCCTGTTGAGTTACTGCCGGCTATTGTAACGGGCGGTTAACCTGTCCTCCATCCAAATATTTCGAATAATCTCACGATAAAAAAAAAATACATATCCAAAAAGACCTTGAATCCCTTTTTATCTCAAGGGGAAAAGATGCTCTCGTGTACAATGCTTGAATTTAAATTCAAATCTAACAGAAAAGAAAATAATTAACCCGATAAAAATAGAAACGTAGAAAGCCCTTTTTCATGAAATTTACACTTAATAAAATGCTCTCACCTTGGATTATCGCCCTTACTCCGTCTTTCCAACAACTGCCGGTGTTTCTCTATAGCTTTATCGACGACTGTCTCAACATCATCCCGACCTCCGACTAGAAACCGGGCAATAACCTCCAGATCTGTTTCGAAACGTGCCTCTTAGTACTCCCATCTGGCATTAGCCCTCAGGATGTCTCTCCAAGGAATTCCTTTCTCATTCGTCCATAGGAAGAAACGTGAGGCTCTTAGAATATCTCTGTACAGAGCGAGTGCTTCACGCCTGGTGTTGGTCAGACGCTACCGGACCAATCTCTCGTCTTCTTCGTCTTTTGACGGCTTTGGGGAATCGAGATGCCGCTCCAGGAGTTCTTCCACTGTGTCTGGACCATTGTGAAGGGATCGCCAATGTGAAAATGGCCCGAATTCCCGCCATGCGACTGACAATCGTAGATGAAACACGAAACACGTGCATTCATTCCCATTATCTCCAAACAAAATACTGACACGAGGAATAAATAGCTTCGTAATCTGCCTAATTAGTGATTCGAACCCACAACCTGAACCTGGGAATTAAACACATGATTCGGCCAGTTCTTCTGTCATAGTTGGTAAAATTTCAAGAAGGGGGAGGATGAATTTATCCTTACCAAGTAATTAAGACTAGGCTCAAAGCTGAGATGATGCAGAGGAGAACAAATTGAAAGGCATTGTCAAATGACAACCTTGCGAATCCACGGCTTCCGTTGCTCCAGAGACTATTTGTTCTTCTTGTTCTTGTCCACCACAAAGGTAACTGACGCTAATAGTAGCAACGTTGAGCTTAATCCTCTTCTAGGGTTTCTGAGAATTGCATAGAGAACTGCTAGCATATATTAGTTTAAACAATCAATGCAACACAAAGATTTTCAGACGGTCCAAAGTTCAACGCATTCCAGATTCAGCACGCAGACTGCTTCTTTATGACTTTTCAACAATATTAACAGAAAATAAGAGCTATTCTTGTCATTTTAATTTGAACAGAAGATAAAGAGCGTTCAAATTACAAACCTTGCGAGCTTCCATGCCACAGACTCTTCCAGCCTCGGCCTCAATATTCTCGTCCAGTTTCTGATCTAGCTCCCATATGCTACCTTTACCACTTGCCATAGTTGCAAGAACTTCTCTCGTCAAACAAGCTGTATCGTGTTCTGCTATCGCTTTCTTTGCATGTCTTTCTCTTCGCCAAACTTTTTGTCGTTTTCTTTGGCGTCAGAAGAAAAGATCTTCAGGTAACTGTTGCTGCAACCAAAATTGCCATTACAAAAACCCCAATCAACGCACACAATTACAAAAATTACAGTACTGGATACATTTCCTGTATAATTCGCATGATGTAGAGGGTGATATTTCTTCCGACTTATGCTGATCAACCTAGTTGTAGTTGCTGTTTAATGCACATGAGAATCTTTTGTCTCCCTTGTAGCCAAAGAAGCCTCGATTTCTGCAGATGGATTTTACTTTGCACAAACGCCCATCCTATATATTGTACAGCCGCCTCCCCTCTCCACAAATAAAAACACCCAAGAAACAAATTACCGAAGAAAGATGCAGAGAGAACGACCATGGCGACCGACCGCGTAGCCAAAAGAAAATGACAGGAATTGTAGAGTTAGGGTTTAGTAAAGGAAGGCGCTAGAGGAAGCAAGGTGGGCAATTGGAATCCATGCGTGCCCGCACTTGTTTTTGTTTTTTTTTATTATTTTATTAAATTTTTTATATATTTATTATTAAATTTTGTGTGTGATCGTTTATATTTTTTATTTATTTATTATTTTAGTGTAAAAAAAAATAAAAATAGTTTAGGTTAATTTAGTTTAAATTAATTTAAAGTTAATTTACGATAATTTAGTATAAAGTAAATTTTTTGTTAAAAAAAAAATAGAATTATGTAACTTTAAAATTATTAGTGTAACTAATTATCAAATTAAAATTTTAATTAAATTAATGGTGCATTTAGAGTAAAGTTAAAATACATTACAAGGTTAATTAAAATTTTAGAAGGTCCATGGGTTTTGAACCCAAGACCACCCACCAAGCGATGCGCCTTAAGAAGAGCAATAACACCAACGCGCCACACATGTCACTTTTACAAATAAATTCACATATAAATAGTTTAATTATCAATAATAGCAAGGTACTAGCTTGAAGAATAATCTCCGATTATCCAAGCGTCAAGCTCATGAGACCTTACACACAACTCATCGAGCCAAGCGCCAAATCCCTCCACTCCATTCCACCAGTCAAGTCAATGCTAAATCTCAATGCGGCATTCGACAACGCCAAAACTACATGCCAAGGAAAAGCTCCCGAGTCAAGCATCGGAGGATATTTAGTTGTAAGCGAAAAGTTAAAAGGACTTAGACTAGGACAAGCGGGAAGGAGGCATCATATGCACTAGGAGAGTAAGCATAGGAAGTGGCGAGTATGACACAAGGCTAGCATAGCTACAGGGCAAGGGAACCAATAGTTTTTTTCATAGGGGCGAAGAAATCAAGCTTAGACGCTTAATCCTAACCCTAACCTAGCCAATCCCCTAAAGGAGTAATTTCTGTTTACAGACAAGTAAAGAAAACTTACGCCTAACCCTGTTTCTAGTTTGAGTAGCACCAATTTGAAACATCCTGGAACTCACCCTGACAACTTTGGTTGATGCAGGTTAAAGCATACAGGATGCTCAGGACTCGAGGGAGTCGAGGCAGGGGAGCGTCATCGCAAGCACCACCAACACCGCCAATGCCACCACCACCATCGCTCGAACTAGCCCTCATACTGCGCTCGTTGGAAGCTATTAATGAGACTTTAAAGGGGCGACAACTGATAGGGACTGAAGTGGAACCCCCACCATCTGGAACGGGTAATCTAGAAGCATCAAGGGATTCAGGGGGAGGACCTCCACCTGAAGACATCACGCGATAATTGTAGAAGATCAAACTTCCAGAGTTTGCCGGGGGTCGCGCCAGTGAACACGCGGAAGCATGGTTGGAAGGCATGACAAGGTGTTTTGCCTTAAGGGACTATGCGTCCAACTCAAAGGCAAAGATCACAATTTTTTAGTTAAGAGATAGCGCCTTGAACTGGTGGGGCAACCTGGAAAGACAACTGCACCTTACCCTAGACACAGTATCTTGGGAACTTTTCGAGGAGAGGTTCCGAAGGAAATATCTACCAACATACTATGAGGAACAATAGGTAGGGGCATTTCATGCCTTAGTACAAGGAAACAGAACTGTAGAAGAATATGAGATCAGATTTATGGAACTGGTCAAATATGTTTCGTATATGGACAATGACCAACGACAGGCAGAGCGCTTCGTCTATGGATTTAACCTTAAGATAAGAGCTATGGTGCGGATGTGGAAACCATCTTCAGTAGCGGAAACGGTGGAAAATGCGCGTTATGCGGAAGAACACATGAACTTAACCGGGGGTACAAGACCGACATTTCCGCATCGCCCTGGATTTGTAGGAAAGGCCCCGAGGACATTTCCTAGGGGAGGGGGCTCAAGGCCACTGCCATATGGTAACAGAGTCGTGCCAAGGACAGTAGCTGTAGGGATTTCAATGGCAGCGAGTGCAACATCTCATTCATCGCCAACGACGCAGACAGGTCCACGACTATCTCAGGGAACATCGAGTAGGGGTAGGGGTTCTAGGGGAAGGAACTCATTTCAGAGACAGTCACATAACAGTGCACATGTTCAATCTCGTGTTACCTATTGGGGGTGCGGAGGACGCCATTACTAGCGTGACTGCCCAGAGTTACAATCAGGGTTTGTGCATAGAGAAGGAAAGGCACCGATGGAGAGATCAAGTAGCAACCACCAGATTTACGTAGCGGTTAATAACCGCCAGGCCGAACATCAATCCATGGTGGTGGAGTCATCAGGTACGCTAAATCATATCAATGTTAAGATTTTGTTTGATTTTGGTGCGACAGATAGTTTCATTTCACCATCTGCATTAGAAAAGAGTGGGTTGGCAGCCTACAAGCATGATGACTTTAAACAAGTCGAGATGGCTTCGGGGGAAAAACAAGCAGTAGGACCTAGTGTCGATAATTGTATAGTAGACCTGGGAGTGTGTACTACCAGGTTAAAGGTATACGTCACTGCTCTCGGGGCATATGACCTAATCATTGGAATGGATTGGTTAGCAGCTCACCGAGCTTTGGTAGATTGTTTCACAAAGAGGGTGCTTTGTGTCGACGATGAAGGAAGACCAGTAGAGATCCAGGGTGTACAGAGAAAAGTGTCATTACGCTTTATATCAACTATGAAGGTTAAGCGATGTTTGAGACAAGGGTGTCGATTGTATGTAGTGGAAGTAGTGAATGAAAGGAAGGGACCCTCATTGGATCAGTACCCGATATTGTCAGAATTTAAATATGTTTTTCTGAACGAGTTACCAGGGTTACCTCCTGAGAGGGAGCTTGATTTTACCATTGAGCTAAAACCTGGTGCAGAACCAATTTCCAAAACTCCGTATCGGATGACAGCGCCAGAACTTTGTGATTTGCAAATGGAGTTGAAAGAGTTACTGGACTTAGGGATAATAAGGCCCAGTGTTTCACCCTGGGGCGCACCAATAATTTTTGTAAAGAAGAAGGATGGATCCTTACGACTGTGTATAGACTACAGGGACTTGAACCATGCTATAGTGAAAAATAGGTACCCAATGCCGCGAATAGATGACCTCTTCGATCAAATGAAAGGAACAACGATATTCTCCAAGATTGATTTGCGATCAGAGTATCATCAGTTAAGGATTAAGGAAGGTGATATCCCAAAAACTGCCTTTCAAACTCGGTTTGGACATTACGAGTTTGTTGTAGTACCTTTCAGATTGACCAATGCGTCAGCAGTATTCATGAGCCTCATGAATGGCGCATTCCGGAAGTACTTAGACCGTTTTGTACAAGCCTTTTTAGATGACATCCTCATCTATTCCAAGAATGAAAGAGAACATGAGGAACACTTGTGAATAGTGTTGTCCTACCTTAGAGAGAACAAATTGTATGGGAAGCTGTCGAAGTGTTCCTTCTTCCAGAAAGAGATCCACTATGTAGGTCATATCATTTCTGGCGAAGGAATCTCTGTGGAACCAGAAAAGGTAAAGGCCATTATGGAGTGGCCAGTGCCGAAAAATGCCCATGAGGTGAGAAACTTCATGGGGCTAGCAGGTTATTACCGGAGATTTGTAGAAGGATTCTCAAAAATAGCGAAACCCATCACCACTTTGCAACGCAAGGGGGTCAGGTATGAATGGACAGAAGAATGTGATAGTGCATTCATTGAGCTTAAGAGGTTACTAACCAGTGCGCCAATTCTACGAGTGCCGGATATGGAAAAGGACTTCACAGTCTGCACGGATGCCTCGAAGCAAGGGTTGGGGGGCGTGCTAATGCAGGATGGAGGAGTGATAGCCTATGCGTCAAGGAAGTTGAAGAAACACAAAGAGTTATACACGACTCATGATTTAGAGTTGGCAGCTGTAATGCTAGCTCTGAAAATTTAGAGGCACTATCTTGTGGGGCAGAACTTTGAGCTCAAAATGGACCATCAAAGTTTAAAACATCTCTTCACTCAAAGAGATCTAAATGCCAGGCAAAGGCGATGGAGTGAGTTTATGAGTGAGTATGATTTTGGTATTTTGTACATCAAGGGAAAGGAAAATTTGGTCGCAGATGCCTTGAGTAGGAGACCACGTATCTTCTCCTTGGTAACCTTAAAGGTCAATCTGAGGGAACATGTGTTGACACAACTCCAATGAGACAGTTGGTATTTAAAGGTTACTTCAAACCTCCAGAGCGGGAGGCAG
>ML777848.1:1749223-1760846 GCA_009831015.1 Picea engelmannii | reverse complement strand
GGGGTTAATAAATTATATTGTTAAATTAAAGATTACGTATACGGAGGGGATAAGGGGCATTAATAAACGGATAAGGAACATGAATAATGGGATAAGGGGCATTAACTATGTGGATAAGGGAATGAATGCAGGGATAAGGAAATAAATGAGGAGAAAGGGCGGTGAAGGAGGATATGAGGGGGGAGGTTACAAAGATAAATGTACTTGTACCTATAATTTTTTTTATTAAGATTTATTTGATGAGAAACAAGGTTGAGAAATTCTTTAGAGTACAAGGGGAACCTAGAGACCCTCTCGTGATGCTGCAAGCTAATCATTTCATACCACACTATGATGAGCACCAACCCTTTTACATTACGTTGAAAATGAGGAATAGGTGTTTAAACAACTGTATGTTTGACTCAGGGGTGAGTGGAAATGTTATGACCTTGAAAGTAATGAGACAATTAGGCTTGGAAGACACAAGGACTTATAGGAATGTCCGTGTGATTGAATCTAAGGGTATTAGCACATATGGTTTGATAGAAAATTTAAAGGTTCTCCTTGCTCAATATCCTGAGATAGTCTTTCTAATGGACATTGTCGTCATATATGTACCAAATGTTTAGGGAATGCTCTTTTCTAGAAATTTTGCTGCAATGTTGGGTGGAACCTTACATATGGACTTGTCTTATGTTACTATACCCATGGGTGATGAAACCTATACCCATTAACCCAACCAACCAATGGTGTAACAACCCAATTTGATTAATTGTTTATCATAGTTTAATTTAAATTTAATTAATTATTGAAATAAATTAAATGAGTCATTTTATTATTTTATTATTAAAAGGTAGGTGAAGTAATTAATGGGGGGATAAGGCTGTTGGGAAATTAATGGGGGGATAAGGTTGTTGGGGAATTAATGAGGGGGAATTGAGAAAGGAGGATAAGGAAGAGGGGGAGGACTTGGAAAGGGGGGTCTTTGTTTTGGGAAAAATTGGAAAAGGAGGAGGAAGAAATTTTGAAGGAGATAGGGAAGAAGGATGAAATTGGAAGAGCACTTATTTTGGGGAACTCTAATATGATACTACTGTTGCTGGGAACTTTGGGCTCGGGGGCCAGGAAACCGCAAGGATTCCTGGAGCTAGGGAGCTGGAGAGGTTGTTCCTAGTTGGATGGGAGGTTAATATTTAGTTGGGCAGTTTGGGCAAGCTCAAGAACAAGAGAACCAAGGACTAAATCAAACAACCTGCATGTCGAGGTATGTATTTTATTATGTTGTTGTTGTGATTATGTTGTTTATCAATTTACTACTGGTATAAAGAAAAACCAAAGAAAAACCATGAAAGAAAACCATAAATTAAAAATGCATATTATTTCAGTAGGAAACAACAAAATAGATATTTATTTATTATTGAGGCCCTGAATTAGGAAGGCCTTACAAATAGTATAAGAGTCCGATTTCAAAACTGAAACCTGGGCTTGACCACCCACAACAGGATTTTGTCTTTGTGCCAACATGGTCTACAACCTTTGTCCAGTTTCCTAATCCATACATTTCAACTCCCTTACAATTTGTCATACCTCTAAGAGCAATATCTCTTCATCTTCATTCCAAATTGGGTTGTTACAATTTCACAACGTATGCCTTGCAGTCTGGAAAATATGTTGGTGCTATTATGCAGATCAGATCAACAAGAAATAGTCAACACACATAAAATTGATATTTCTTAGAGTATTCATATCGTATCTGGTCATCATATTTTCTGTCAAAATTCATTAATCTCAAAACAAACGATATTGGATGACACTTTAGCTAAATTTTCTTAGCATAAGAAACTTTGGGCTATATGTGAAAAAAAAAATGTTAAAAATAAAAGAGAAACTTATGGTGATACCTGTTGAAGATCATAGATAAATTCTCAGAGTTATTGGGATCTTCAATGTAAAAATTGAGATGGGCAACAGGGTGTGCCATACAAAGCCATACTCGGTCGAATTTACAGAGCATCCCCATAGCGCTGAAGTACATCTTCATCGGGGTATCGGGCAACCTGTTGACGAAGAGAGTCCCCTTCTCTATGAGTGCCTCATGTGCGAAGCGTTGCCCATTCTAACACAGTATATGTTAGCGAAGAGCTTCCCCTTCTCTATGAGGGCCTTGTGTGCTACCTCCAGGAAGGCGATGATTACGAGCATCTCCCCCCCCATTCTAAGTGTGAAAATGGGATCGAACTTCTCTCCGAGGTCTCGAACCACATACATGATCAGTTTCCCAACGAATGCAACCTGAAACAAGTTTCCAACCAGAGGCCACCCCCTGGGTCTAGGAGGAAGATGCCTCTTCGGACGCCTACTTCTCTTCAAATATAAGACTGCTAGAGAAACCACTAGTACCTGCACACACACTAGACGATGGTAGCTTCCATGGCTGCCCACAAGCTCAGACCACATTTCTTTGATGCCCGCCTCCATAGCTATTGGCTCAAGTCCAATACAAAACCACGAGGAGGAGAACCCGCAGGGCGCAAGTCCTAGGAACTACAGATGACTGTGCCGCCATGGCTGAGGTGACAGGGTCGAACCCTCGACCCGCAGTTGCAAAGGAAGAGGTGGTCGGGCAGATTAATGGATGCTGTGTGAGTGAGAAGGGGCAGGGTAGGGTTTGAGAGCGGGGAGGGGGCACGTGGGCCTCATGCGAGGTCCCACGATACCCAACCTTATTCAAAATATTTTTTTTTATAATATTTTTTTAAATTACTTAAGGTCATTTAAAATTAATTAAGTTCATATAACTTTAGAATATTTTAATTAATATAATTTTTTTTTTTATTAATAAAATTTTAATAAATAAAATAAAGTTAAAATTATGGGCTTTTGGTCATCGAAGCCCACTACTCCAAGTCATTGAATATCACACAATCCACCAAGCCCCAAGTATCGATAGCACCCACATGGAACGCCATGTGAGGAGCTTACAAGCCCATTATCTATAAGAATAATTTTTTAATAAATAAAATAAAGTTTTTATAAAACTAAAATAATTTTATATTAAAATAATTAATTAATTAAGTAAATAGTTATTATAAATTAATAATGCTTTGTGAACAAAAGATTATATTGTAGATAAGGGTGATATTTAGTTTTATGAAAATTTTATTTATCTTAATTTATTCTTATATATATATATATATATATATATATATATATATATATATATATATATATATATATATATATATATATATATATATATATATATATATATATATATATTTAAAAGTTAAAAATATGTGTTTAGTCATCGAGTTTACTACTCCAAGCCATTGACATCATATACTATCAAACACCCTAGTCATCACTTACGCCTCCAAGCCCAAGTGTCAAGTACAAACATTGAATATCAAGGAAAGAGAGCCCACAATGGAGCATTATGTGCACAACGTGTTAATCAAATAGGGTTGTTTGGGGTTTTAAGAATTAATTTACATTCTGTTTAAAACACTGTATTTAGTTTTCAAGTTTCTAAGGACTTAAGGAGGTAAGTAACAATAATTGATGGGTACCTCGCAATCCTAGCATAGCTGGCAAGGCAAGGGAGTTAACAACTTACTCGAACAAGTTACCGAGTTTAGAGGCTTTTGACCCCGACCTTTAGCCACTTACCCTAAAGAGAGTAATGTCTGTTTACAGACAAGTAAAAAAAAAACTTACGCCTAACCCTATGTTTGCAAGTATAAGTTTGAGTGAATGTGGAATGCCTTAAACTCTTCCCTGATAAGCATTTGGTTTGATGCAGATTCAATTATTCAAGATGGTTAGGACTCGGGGAAATCAAGGCCGAGGGGCATCATCGCAAGGACCTCCAATGCTGGCGCTACCACCACCATCGCTTGAATAAGCTCTCATTTTGTGCTCTTTGGAGGTTATTAATGAGACATTAAAGGGACGCCAGTCAACATATGTCGAAGTGGAACCCCCACCATCTGGAGTGGGTAACCCTAAAGCGTCGAGGGACTTAGAGGGAGGGCCTCCACCAGGGGACATCACTAGAGAACTACGGAAGATCAAACTCACAGAGTTTGCTGGGGTTCGTGCAAGTGAATGTGCAGAGGCATGGTTGGAAGGAATGACACGATGTTTCTTCTTAAGATACTATGCATCCACATCAAAGGCAAAGATAACGATATTTCAGTTAAGGGAAAATGCCTTGAACCGATGGGGTAATCTAGAGAGGCATTTGCACCTTACCCCAGACACCGTCTCATGGGATATTTTTGAGGAAAGGTTCCAGAGGAAATATTTTACAGCTTACTACGAGGAACAAAAGGTAGGATAATTTCATGCTCTAGTTCATGGAAACAAGACCGTGGAAGAGTATGAGATCAGGTTCATGGAGTTAGTAAAATATGTCTCATACATGGATACCGATCAACGATAAGCATAAAATTTTGTGTATGGGTTAAACCCTAGGATAAGGGCCATGGTACGGATGTGGAAGCCATCGTCAATAGCCAAAGCAGTTGAAAATGTTTGTTACACGAAGGATCATATGAGCTCAAACAGAGGTATGAGGTCAACCATTCCAAAACATCCTGGATTCGTGGGGAAGGCCCCTAGGACTTTCTCCAGGGGAGGAAGCTCTAGGCCACCTCCTTATGACAATAGAGTTGCTCCTAGAGCAGTTAAAACAAGTATTTCAATGGAAATTAGTGCAACATCCCACTCATCACCAATGATTCAGACAGGTCCAGGAACTTCTCAGAGATCAAAAAGTAGGGGCAGGGGCTCCAGGGGAAGGAACTCATTTCATAGGCCTTCATAGGGAAGCACCCAGGTTCCACCCTGGGCTACTTGTTTGGGGTGTGGAGGACCTCATTACCAACATGATTGTCCAGAGTTACAAGCAAGCTTTGTGCATAGAGAAGGAAAGGCCTCGATGGGAAGAGCGAGTAGTAGCCACCAAATTTATGCAGCAGTTAATAATTTCCAGGCAGAACATCAATCGATGGTGGTGGAGTTGTCAAGTATGCTAAATCATGTCAATGCTAATTTTTTTTTTGATTATGGTGCTACAGATAGTTTCATTTCACCTTGTGCATTAGAAAAGTGTGGGTTGGTAGCCTACGAGAATGATGACTTTAAACAAGTTGAGATGGATTCGGGGGAAAAACAAGTGGTAGGATCCAACATCGATAATTGTCTAGTAGACCTGGGAATGTGTACTACTAGGTTGAAGGTATACGTCACTGCCCTAGGGATGTATGACCTAATGATTGGAATGGATTGGTTAGAATCCCATCAAGCTATGGTAGATTGTTTCGTGAAAAGGGTGCTTTGTGTTGACAATGAAGGAAGGTCAATAGAGCTCCACGATGTACAGAGGAAGGTTTCTCTACGCTTTATCTCGACCATGAAGGTTAAAAGTTGCATGGGGAAAGGTTTTCGATTGTATGTAGTGGAAGCAATGAATGAAGGGAAAGGACCCTCTTTGGATCAATATTCAATATTGTCATAGTTTAAGGATGTTTTTATGAAAGAGTTGCCAGGGTTACCTCCTGAGAGGGAGCTTGATTTTACCATCAAGCTAAAACCTGGTGCAGAGCCAATTTCCAAGACATTGTATAGGATGACAGCGCTAGAACTTTGTGAGTTGCAGATGCAGTTGAAGGAACTACTTGACTTAAGACTAATAAGGCCTCGTGTCTCACCTTGGGGTGCACCAATAAATTTTGTCAAGAAGAAGGATGGTTCCTTACGACTGTGTATAGATTACAGGGAATTGAACCGTGCTACAGTGAAAAATAGGTACCCAATACCACAAATAGATGATCTCTTTGATCAGAGGAAAGGAGCAAAGTTGTTTTAAAAAATTGATCTGCGATCAGGGTATCACTAGTTAAGGATTAAGGAAGGCGATATTCCTAAAACTTCCTTTCGAACTTGGTTTGGGAATTACGAGAACGTTGTAGTACCTTTTGGTTTGACGAATGCACCAACAGTATTCATGAGCCTCATGAATGGTGTATTCTGAAAGTACTTAGACCGCTTTGTACAGGTATTTCTAGATGATATCCTCATCTATTCCAAGAACGAAAGAGAACATGATTAACATTTGCAAGTGGTGTTGTCGTGCGTTAGAGAGAACAAATTGTATGGAAAGTTGTCGAAGTGTTCTTTCTTCCAGAAAGAAAATTCACTATTTAGGTCATATCGTTTCTGGTGAAGGAATCTCTGTGGACCCAAAAAAGGTAAAGGCCATTATGGAACGGTGAGTGCTAAAAAACACTCATGAGGTAAGAAGGTTCATGGGGCTAGCGGGTTATTATCGGAGGTTTGTGTAAGGGTTCTCTAAAATAGTGAAACCCATCACCACCTTGCAACACAAGGGGGTCAAGTATGAATGGAAAAAAGAATGCGATATTGCATTCATCGAGCTTAAGATGTTACTAACTAGTGCACCAATTCTATGAGTGCCAGATATGGAAAAATAATTCACAGTCTGCACGGATGCGTCGAAGCAAGGATTGGGGGGCGTGCTAATACAAGATGGGGAAGTGATAGCGTATGTGTCAAGAAAGTTGAAGCAACACGAGGAGCTTTACACTACTCATGATTTAGATTTGGCAGCTATAATGCTAGCTCTGAAGCTTTGGAGGCATTATCTAGTGGGGTGAATCTTTGAGCTCAAAATAGACCATGAAATCTTAAAGCATCTCTTCACTCAAAGGGATATCAATGCCAGGAAGAGGCGATGGAGTGAGTTTATGAGTGAGTACGATTTTGGAATTTCGTACATCAAGGGGAAGGAGAATGTGGTCGCAGATGCCTTGAGAAGGAGACCACGTGTCTTCTCCTTGGTACCCTTAAAAGTTAATTTGAGAGAGCGTGTGTTGGGGAAACTTCATGGAGATAGTTGGTATTTAAAGGTTACTTCAACTCTCCAGAGTCAGAGGCAAGTAGATCAAAAGTATGAAGGATATAGCATGGAAGCAGATGGATTATTAAGATATTAGGGAAGGGTGTACATCCTCGAAGGTGGGGATATTCGAAGCATCATACTCAAGGAATACCATAGAGAAATTTATTGTGCACATCCGAGTGTGAAGAAAATGTACACGGACACGAAGAAACTTTTATTATGGGTAGGCATGAAGCGTGATGTAGTCCATTTCGTCGCCAAGTGCCTAGAGTGTCAACAAGTGAACACTGACCACCACCACCCAACAGGTCTCCTACAACCGCATGATGTTCCTATGTCCAAGTGGGAAGTCATTTCTATGGATTTTGTTGTGGGATTTCCACTCACATTGCATAGACACAATGCCATTCTTGTGATAATTGATAATTTGACCATGAGTGATCATTTTTAGTCCGGTTAGAGACAAGTATGATGTCACTGATGTGACACACATGTTTATAAGTGAGATCATCCGTTTGCATGGGTTACCCAAGAAGATCATTTTAGATAGGGAATCCTAATTCACATCTAGGTTTTGGACAAGTTTGCAGTCAGTTTTGGGAACCCAATTGAACTTGAGCAAAACATATCATCCTGAAACATATTGGAAAAATAAGAGAGTAAATCAAGTTATGGAAGACATGCTTAGGATGTATGTTATGGATAATGAAACCCATTGGGAGAAGTACCTTTCTTTGGTAGAGTTCGCCTACAATAACAATTTTCATATCTCTATTGGAATGCCACCTTATGAAGCTCTGTATGGAAGGCCATGCAGGACACCGTTGAGTTGGGAGAGGTTAGAAGACCGAGTGACAGCTGGGCCAGAATTGATTCAAGAGATGGAGGAACATGTGATTCATATTAGGCAATGACTAAAGGAAGCACAAGATAGACAAAAAATTTATGTCGATGCACATAGGACTGACTGAAGTTATAAAGTGGGAGATAAAGTTTTCATTCGTATCAGGCCTGATAAGAGTACCATTTAGTTCGGGAAGGGGAAAAAGTTGTGGCCTCGATTTATAGGACCGTTCAAAATCCAAGAGAGAATTGGACCTATTGCCTATCGTCTCGTACTTCCACCCAAGTTGCATAAAACTCATATTGTTTTTCATGTATCTGTTCTATGTCATTATGTTGTTGACGAATCTCATAAACCGAATTGGAAGGAATTGCAGGTATCAGATGCAGGAATCCTCACGGATGAACCATTACTCATATTGGACTATAGGGTCCGACAGCTCAGGAATCGTCTGGTAGACCAAGTTAAGGTCCAATGGGATAATTATATCCCATGATATGCTACTTGGGAGGATGTAGAGACCTTACGACTAGATCATCCCTCACTTTTTGAACACCTTAGGAATATGTTTTCCCGAAGGTTGGGTGTATGTAATGCCACCTTTTGACTTAAACAACTAGAATTACTTAAGGCCTAGTCATATTTATTTTCTATTCACTGTGAAACTATTAATGATACACTTGAACTTTTAAGACATATGAACCTATGAGAATGTCAATTCTATGAATGTTTAACGTTATTTGAATTATGATGGATATTATGCAATCTATTTCTAACTCAAAAATTTTGACATTTAAAGTTGTTGGTACGTGGATACCGAATTGAGATTATGATTAAATGAAATTACATGATGATAATGCATGGATATGTATGGGTTTGTGTTATAGAATAATTTGTAGATTAATAGGATATGAAATAGATAAAGGATAATGATGATAAAAGGTTGATGTCGTGAACATCGACCGAGAAAAAATATGGTATGAATCTTTGTATGTGAAATTATGTTGGTTCAAATGCATTGCTATGATATATGGACAAGTGTAGTTTTTTCAGGTGGCAAGACTGCCTAAAATTGAATATACGATGACAAAATTCCCAGCAACACAATGCCACTGTATGGTACATGGTAGGGTGTTGAACCTAGTTCTATTAGGAGGCGTGGAGGAATTTCCCACCGTCTATCCTTTGAAACCTAGAGTCATGGGAGGACAGTGTTAGCTCACGGTTCCCTAGACGTGTGATGATGACTATCGGATGCCTGTTGGGGAAGCTTGGTCAAGAGAGTTGACACTTCCTCTTACGGGTTCTATCTAGAGTTAGGTCAATATAGTTGAGGCTTCAATATAGTCCAACAGAGGAAGGATAGGGATGGAATATGGAAGTAGGTTAGGGAGGAAGAATGACTAGAAGGAGTTGAGAGTCTGTGGGGCTTTCACCTTATGGTATAATTTCTTGATTTCCTCGTTTTGAAAAAAACAATGTATATATGTATGTTTATATTTGCCTAACTGAACTACACTTATCTAAGTGAATGTTGCTTGTGCTAAATTATTATAATTGAGGGATTTTGCAAACATTTAATTGGTCTACTATCTTTTATGAAATGAATGGTCTTGTTGATTGGATTGGATGCATGCAAAAATTACTTTAGGAGTGATAATTATTGTCATTAGTGCATGTGTGAGTCCTGTATGTGCTAGCTGCACATGCATGCCTTACACATGTACACTAGTATGTATAGGTGTTTTAAATTGACGATGTTGTTTATTTGATCTGGATGTATGAATCATGTGTCATTACCCCTTTATTGTAAATTAATATAACTTCATGACGAAGTGTCTTGAAGGGTGGGTGTATGTAACAACCCAATTTGATTAATTGTTTATCATAGTTTAATTTAAATTTAATTAATTATTAAAATAAATTAAACGAGTCTTTTTATTATTTTATTATTAAAAGGTAGGTGAAGTAATTAATGGGGGGATAAGGCTATTGGGAAATTAATGGGGGGATAAGGTTGTTGGGGAATTGAGATACAAGGATAAGGAATAGGGGGAGGACTTGGAAAGGGGGGTATTGGTTTTGGGGAAAATTGGAAAAGAGGAAGGAGGAAGAAATTCTGAAGGAGATAGCGAAGAAGGAGGAAATTGGAAGAACAATTGTTTTGGGGAACTCTCACAAGGTACTGCTGTTGTTGCTGGGAACTTTGGGTTCGGGGGCCAGGAAACTACAAGGATTCCCAGAGCTAGGGAGCCTGAGAGGATGTTCCTAGTTGGTTGGGAGGTTAATATTCAGTTGGGCAGTTTGGGCAAGCTCAAGAATAAGAGAACCAAGGACTAAATCAACCAACCTGCAGGTTAAGGTATGTATTTTATTATGTTGTTGTTGTGATTAGGTTGAGGTATGTATTTTATTACTATTTTGTTATGATTATGTTGTTGTTGTGATTATGTTGTTTATCAATTTACTCCTGGTATAAAGAAAAACCAAAGAAAACCATGAACGAAAAACCATAAATTAAAAATGCAGATTATTTCAGTAGGAAACAACAAAATACATATTTATTTATTATTGAGGCCTTGAATTAGGAAGGCCTTTCAAATGGAAAGGACCCATGTTGAAGAAATTGACATTGACCCTGAAATTGAGGATCCCTTAGAGGAGTTCCCTGACTCTCCTCCATACTTTTTCCTAGATTACCTTCCTTTCTCCCAAGAAGATGATATTGGTGATATAGTGTGGCCCAAAAAGGGAAATTATCAACAAAGACAAGTACATAGAAAAAGTGGTTGGATCCGTCACGATATTGAAGATAGGTGATTAGGAATTATTGATTAAACTGATCCAAGAATATACTCTTACAACGAAATCCCACCCCCCATGCTCGAAGAAATATACCAGGGTGATTCAAGAAACAATCAAACTCAAGGGGGAGGATTATAAACAAGTAGAATTTGTTTTAAAGTGGTACAAAAGAAGAGGCCAAACTAATACACACAAGGAGTTTGATAAATTTTGGCTTGGCCCCTACAAAGTTGAAGAGAAGTCTGTCAATGATTCCTACTACTTATCCATGCTATAGGGAAGGAGACATCCACTACCTATTAGTATATCCCTTCTCAAGCTCTATCATGGGGAAGAGACTTGACTTCTTGAAGTTGACATAGCTCAGTGTAGGTTAGGTAGGGAATTTGTTTCTTGCATTGAATTTGTACATATGTTGCATCATGCATTCATGCTAGTATAGTCTTGCATCTTCTTCTATATATTTCATTTCACTTGTATATAATGCATACATATTAGGTATTGATTAAGGTTGGTTGTCATTGATGCCAACCCTTGAAGAAAGTCCCGCAACACAAAGGTTTGGGTAATGGACCCAAGATTGTTTGATGTAAATATGACTCATTATTGTCTTGTCATGGTTGATAAGAAGTAAAGATGGATGAACTCCAAAGTGGTCCCCTTATGGTGAAAGCCCTCACGAGAAGACGCTTTTTGGAGTAAGAGAACCCGTGCTTAATTGTGGAATAATGAGATGAAGGATAGTGAATTTGTCAGAGAAACTATCCTAGATGTATATTTCTTGTCATTCCATTTCCGTTGGTATGTGGAACATCACATAACTACTCACGGTTAAAGAGTTATGACCATGTGAAGTTGGAGAACCCAGGTTTGGGTAATGGACCCAAGTTTGTTTGATGGACAACGATATGATTTTTGATATATTTGAAGGTAATAATATTCTATATGGATAGTACATTTCATTCCATTTCTGGTGGTATGTGGAACGTCACATAACTCCTCACGGTTTGAGAGTTATGGCCTTACGAAGTTGGAGGACCCTCTTATGTCATCTAGAAGCCCTAAAAGGT
>ML777848.1:1709066-1733278 GCA_009831015.1 Picea engelmannii | reverse complement strand
CCTCTTTTCACACTACAAAGGAGTTACACAATAACCCAATGCAATGCTATAAAAAGCCATGAAGAAACCTCATTTTCTCAAGGAATTTCATGTAATGTTATGCTGCCTACATTGTTTTAAGGACTCACTCCTTGGCAAGATCATTTTGGCATCATTTCATTGAGCAATCCACCTCTCCATTGAGTGGATTTGCAAAGGAGTTCTTTCACCACCATTTTCATTTTTCTTGTTGTAAGGAGAGAAAACTTGTGAGGGTCCAAGAGCCTTCCTTTGGAGGAAGAAGGGACTCATAGTCCCCTTTCTTCATTGTGCTTTGATTTCATCAATAGATCACCCTAAAAACATTGGTGATATTGGTCTTTTTGTGTTTTATTATCTCTATGTCCTCATGCTTATGATTTTAGTTTGTATTAGTTTAATTCTTGCTTATAGTTTTTGTTTTTCTTTCTCTAACTCTTTTCTCTACAGTTGTCATGCTCAGCAAGACCCAACTGGGCATGTAAGCACCTCTTATTTGCTCACCAAGGTGACGAAAAGGGTGCAAACACAAAGAACAACTAGAATAAATAGACAAGATCATTGGAAACTTGGAAGCAAAGATTGTCACACTAAGAAAGGATATTCAAAAGAAAAATATGAAGAATAGCTCAAAAGTTCTAGATGACATTATCAACATTCAAAAGCCTCATCTTGACAAGTATAGACTTGGATACAATCAGATAGAAAAGTGATCAAGCTCCAAAACAACAGAGCAAGAAACAAATCCAAAAAGCTATGCAGAAACAATCAAAGGGGATAGGAAGATGTACAAGGACGATTATAGGGACACTCCTCCACCGAGAAGATTCAGATTTTAGAATCAACAACAGACATATAGGCCTCAAGAAGAAGAAGGATTCATAAGAGCACCTTCTTTCAGAAGATCTTGAACTCCCAGGTATCAAACTATATTTTTTGGTTTATGTTATGCATGTAATAATTTTGGACATAAAGCTGTGAATTGCAAAGCTAACAATAGGAACCATAACAACTTTGAGAGTCATACACAAAGGGGTTACTCAAGAAGACCTAGTGAAACACAAAGAAGAAGTTACAACAGATTTGAATCTTTGAGCACTGAAGTGGAATTTTACAAATGTAACAATTTTGGACACGTGGCCAAAAATTGTAGAATGATAGTCCCTCCTAAAGAACCTCAACAAAATAACAATAGTCACATACAATAACCTAAGAAAACGACATGGATAATAAAGAAAGATCATTATAACAATGAAGAATGCACAGTTTCTCTACAAGCTAAGCAGAAGAAACACAGTTGGTATGTTGACAGTGGGTGTTCAAAACACATCACAGGTGATAGAGACAAATTTTTTACATTGCGAAAGGAAATAAATGGATCAGTCTCCTTCGGAAATGATAATTCAACCAAAATCATTGGAGAAGGCACAGTCTGAATTGGGAACAAGAATAAAAAGGCACACAATGTTCTACTGGTAGAAGATATGAAACATAATCTTCTAAGTGTGATTCAAATGTGTGACCAAGGTCATAAAGTTACTTTCGATTCAAAAAAGTGTGAGATAAGAAGAGAAGGTTCAGGGAAATTGGTCAGTATAGCTGCAAGAACTTCAAACAACATATATGTGTTAAGTGAAATTGGAAATGAAAAGTGTTATCTAGGAAAGGAAGATGAAAGTTGGCTATGGCACAGAAGAATGGGTCACATGCATTTTGATAACCTTGTCAAAGTCAACAAAAGAGAAGCAGTTAGAGAAATGCCCCAGATCACGAAACCAACCAACACTTTATGCAAGAATTTTCAACAAGGAAAGCAAACAAAGACCAGGTTCAAATCAAAGGAATATTCAACAACAAGAGCACTGGAAATTGTGCATACTGATCTAGTTGGACAAACTACAACAAAGGTCTTAAAAGGTGAGATATACTTTATGTTATTAGTTGATGATTATACATGAATGACTGCAGTTTGCTTTCTCAAGAACAAGTTAGAAGCTTTTGAAAACTTCAAAATATACAAGGAAATGGTTGAAAATGAGATGGATTCAAGAATAAAATGCTTGAGATCTGATAATGGAGGAGAGTTCAATTCAAAGGAATTTATGGACTACTGCAACAGTCATGGAATAAAAATGCAATTCTCCGTTGCTAGGACACCTCAAAAGAATGGATTTGTTGAAAGAAAGAACAGGACAATACATAAAATGGCTCGAACAATGCTAATGGATTCCAAATTGACAGATATATTTTGGACACAGGCAATGCATACAACAATTCACATTCAAAACAATGCTCATAAACAACACTGATAAAACTCCCTACGAGCTATGGAAAGGAAGACCAACAAATGTGAAGCACTTCAGAGTTTTTGGAAGCAAATGCTACATCAAAAGAGAAGATGGGAGAATGGGAAAGTTTGACTCTCATGTGGACAAAGAAGTACTTGTTGGTTACTCAAGTAAAAGGAAAGTATACAAGTGTTACAATCTAAGATTGAACAAAGTTGTGGAAAGCATTAACGTAAAAATTGATGAAATAGGCAGACCATAATCAAAGGAAGAAGAAAACAAATCAATGGAACAACATTTCGAAGAAGAAGAAGAAGAAGAGGAAGATGAAGAGAATCCGACATAATCAAAAGAGTAAGTTCAACAGGTATATCCAAAGACACTTAGAAAATGAGTACAGAAGAATCATCCTTCAGATCAGATTATTGGAAACAAAGATGCAGGAGTTGAGACTAGAAGAAAAATCCATTCACCAGAACAAAAACACCTAACACTCTTATCTACAATTGAACCAAACTGTTTTGAAGGAGCCAATAAGGATAAATTTTGGAATAAGGCCATGAATGAAGAATTGGATCAAATAGAGAAAAATGACACTTGGGAACTGGTTCCAAGACCAAAGAATAAGAATGTGATCGGCACAAAATGGGTTTTCATGAATAAATTAAATGAAGATGGACAAGTTACAAGGAACAAAGCTAGATTGGTATGTAAAGGATACACATAGATTGAAGGAATCGACTTTGAAGAGACATTTGCCCCAATTGCCAGAATGGAAGCAATCCGGTTGCTTTTAGCCTATGCATGCTCTAAAAATGTTAAAGTATATTAGATGGATGCAAAATCAACTTTTCTAAATGGGGAACTTGAAGAATAATTCTACATTGAACAACCAAAAGGATTTCAGTTGTCAGAGAACACAAATTATGTGTGTAAATTAAAGAAGGCCTTGTATGGTCTAAAATAGACTCCTAGAGAATGGTACTCTAGACTGGATAAGTATCTGCAGCAGGAAGGGTTCAGAAAAGGAAGTGCAGATAGAAACCTCTACATCAAGGTAAGTGAAGGTAATATTTTATTAATTTAAGTTTATGTTGATGATATTATTTTTGGTAGTGATGATGACAGGTTAAGCCAGAAATTTGCAAAAGATATGCATAATGAATTTGAAATGTCGTTACTTGGAGAACTATCCTTCTTTTTGGCACTTTAGATACGTCAAAGAAACCAAAGAATATTTATTTCTCAAACCAAGTATATCAGATAAATGCTAAAGAGGTTCAGAATGGAATATTGCAAACCAGTTATCACTCCCATGAAAACCAGTTGCAAGTTGAGCAAAGATGATGATTCGAAGTCTACAGATCAGAGGCAATATAGGTCAATGCTTGGAAACCTACTATATGTGACACCATCCAGACCAGATATAATGCAGGTAGTTGGACAGGTGGCACGATTTCAGGCAACACCAAAGGAGTCACATGTGTTAGCAGTGGAAAGTATTTTCAGATATCTCAAAGGAACTAAAGAGTTTGGATTATGGTATCCAAGAGGAAAGGATCTATCACTTATTGCCTACACAAATGCAGATTGGGCAGGTTGTATTGATGACTGACGAAGCACCAGTGGAGCAACGTTCTACTTGGGTGAGTGTTTAGTATCATGGCTAAGCAAGAAACGATCACCAATATCTTTATCTACAACCGAGGCAGAGTATATTGCAGCAGCATCATGTTGTACACATGTTCTTTGGATGAAACAAACTCTGACATATATACAGGTTGAGTATGATGAACCCTGTTATCACATAGTTTGTAGCTAGGTCAAAAGGCTAGGAGATGAAAAAACTGGTGTAACAGGAACCTACCCCACCCAATGTCACCACAATGGGGAGGTTATTTCTATTTAGGGAGGTTAGGCCTAGGGGAGACGTCCCCAGTAACCTGGGGTTTTGAAGAGGCCAAGGTATAAAGGTCAAAGTTAAAGTCCCTCCTCACAGGTTACCACCAAGATCAGATAGTCTGGCTAAACAACCAATAATGAAGTGTAGCCCCAAATGAGAACACCTGCCCGGAACAAGACAATAGAAAAACAATATATGCAGGCTATAATTCAATGGGTTAGTACTTCATATAACTATATGATGTCAATAGATTAGCAATTATAACAATAGATATCAATGAGATCAACGTTTATCAATATAGCAGTGGAATAATATCAATTCATCAATAAATATCGAGATGATGTGGAAAACAATATATTTAATCAATCTTTTTCTCAATAAATGCTCTTAAACCATCATCTAATTGCTTATCAACAGAAAGTGCTGCGTCAAGATGGAATAACCAAATATGACATCAGCCTAATTAGGGTTAGTTAGTTAGTTAGGGTTTCAAATTTAAGAGTTTTTTAAGAGTTGTTTGAATCACTTTCACTTCAACGTTGAAGGCTAAAGATCAGTGCCTAGGGTTATGGAGTCAAAAGGTGAAGGACACACAACTTGAAGAGGATGAGATTTAAAGGACAAGAGGGAAAGGTTTCAAGGTGCTGAAATGGCAGGGCCTTGAAGACAGAACCCTAGGGGAGAGAGGCTCACTCCGATGTTTCTTAAGCAAGGCCTCGTGCTCTCTCCTCCTTCCCGGAAAACGGCTAGCTAAAAGACAAGTAACATCAAGACAAGAGAGCTTAAAGAGGGAGAGTGTTACAAAGGCAAGGCTCTTTCATCAAACCCTAAAAGAAAAATGATCCTAGGTGTAGATAATCTAGGCCTGGGACATCCTCTTTCTCTTAAAATTTAAAAGGTACGGCTAGCTTAAGGGAGGAAGATAGAAGGAGTGTAGCAATGGATAAGCTCTCTTCTTCTTCTTCAATGGCTTAAAAGGTTTTTCTATGAGGGGACATGAGACAACAACCTACTTGTGTGTTTGTCCCCTAGGGTTTTGATTCAACAATGTATATATATAAATAGAATGCAAGAAATTAAGCTACAACCATTCAATCAAAAAGTTTTGCAGAAAAATACTTATAAATCATCAAAAAATTAGCATGCAAACCCTAGTTGTAAACCTTCCTTCAAGAAAAACACCATAAATTGCCAAAAATATCCTCTCCAAACAAGTGCGCCTTCCTCAAAATAGCCAATAACCCTAATAGGGCACAAAAATCAGACCTCACTATGAGAGTGAGTGATGTTATGTCAAAATGAGGATAAAACACCTCAATATATACTGTATCATGACCTTTAATTAATTTTAGGTCATAAAAATTAGCCGACAAGGCTTTAAACAAAAATCATACTGTTTTTACATTAAATGTTCTTTTAAAACCCTAAATGAGCAAAAGATGAGATGTCAAGCCCTCTTGAGGGAGACATTAGGCCTTTTTGGGGCCAGTCCAGCATCCAGAAGCCGGACGTTAGCCCTCTTTGGGCTCTGCCAAGCTGCCACACGTTCCAACAACCCTGTCTATCTTCCATATGCTCATGATGATGTTACAAGCCTCTAGGTGGAGTCCTGGGTCATTTGGGGCCAACGTTCCACTGCACGTGGGTCAATCCCCCTAGGTCTGGCTCAACCAAAGTGCCCCTGATGGGGCGTCCTCTTCTTCTCCGGTGCAAGGCCTCGGTCAAACACTATCCTTTCTCTGTCCCTGATGGGGTCCCAACAACCATTTGATGGGCTCTTCAACCCCATGGAGGTCCGAACTAATCATCTCCCCATGTGTACCAGTCCACGTGGTACCTATCTGTCGGGCATGGTCCTGCACATCAAAAACTTCTCCCTCCATGGGCTCATTATTCACAGAGATCATAGCAATTTTAATCATGTCTCATCATTAATATTATCAGACATATGCATAAAAACCATGATATATCATCTAATAGCTCAAAGACATTACAAAGACCTACAATACAAGGCTGAAGAAAAAGACAAGACACCCTATTGGGCTAGTATCCATAAGGAAAGGAAAGTCTCCAAGGGGTGTCATCCAAGCCATGTAAAACGAGGTGATGTGGATAAGGGATGTCCAGACATACGGGTAGAGTGAGAGACAGGGATGCATGATATTACTTGTGGGTGCCTTTGTAGAAGGCGATCTGTACCCATCATGGATGCAATTTTTTCCAAGCCCTTTCTTGCCTTTACTCTTTCTTTTCTTTATTTTCTTTTTCTTTTTATTTCAAGGACTAACTAGAGGACACTGCCTTGGCATGGTGACTAGAGCTGACAGTGTTACCCACAATCAATTTCACTGAGATGATAAGGCTGGCTCATGATGAGACCCCCTTTCCCTTGGCCATGCAACCAAAGGTCACTTCCCTGGCGTGGTAACCATATAGTGGCAATTTCATGCTATTAGGTACCCATAAACATAATAGGCTGGCTCGTTATGAGACCCCCTATCTTCTTGGCTAGGTCTTGTTTTGTTATTTTTCTTTGGGTCCCTCTTGTTTCTTGCTGAGAGGCTTTTTATTGCCTTCTCGGGGATCCCTGGGCAAGGAATCTCTAGGTTTCATTTTTATGGCTTTTATCTTTTACCAGCTGCTTTTACCTTTTGGGCCTTTAGCCCCTTCTTCCCGCGAGATAAGGTACAACCCCACAAACAGATCATCCTAATGCCCATACTAGGGGAATGGGACATATGAGCGTGAGATAAGATGAAAAGTGATGATATGATGGGAGCAAACGATGGCTCTTCAAAAATCCCCATGGTGGCAAACTAAAACCTATGGGTACAGGCCTGCTAGGACACCCTGTCAATCCCCCCAACAATGGTCAAGTGGGTTAATGTAATATCCAAGCAGTTGTTAGAAATAAAAGGAGTAAGATGCATATATCTAAAGGTTATAATGATCAAAAGTGACACATACCATGATACCTGGACCAATTACCTCATGGAGCAAGAGCCTTCTCTGATACAGGACTAGGCTGATGGTGATGGATGCTGCTGCTGCTGATAAGACAAATCTGACGAAAGAAGAGAAGGATGGGCCCTCCAGGGCCATGCTCAGGTCAATCCTTCTCTCAGTACTCCATTTCTAGGACCCGTGGGCCTCGAGACATGATCTCCTAGTTATCCCTAGAAATCGGGGATAACATCTGGCTCCAACTTGGGGACATGTGCTCACCGTAGAGCGCATGAGAACCTCAACATCTCTGGCATAACCTATAGACCTGCTTGATAGAGGCATCAGTAACAAATGGGGCTGTAATTCCACCCCAACATATATATATATATATATATATATATATAAAGTAATCATAAACATGAATATAAAGTGAAATACTTACCTGTACTTACTTGTTGGTTGTATGTTGGTGTAGTCAAACAACCAGTGAAGCCAATCCAACAACGTCCCATAGTACCTACCTTTGTGCTTCATCATAAACCAAAACAATGATAAGTCAAGCACAAAAATAATATGGGTTAGAACATGTATCAGATCATCGGGAATCTCAAAGTCTAACTCATGGAAGCGGGTGGGAGGGATAAAATCCTGCCAAGTCCATCTCTGAGGAAAGTACTCAATCCACTTCAAGAAAGGGTCATGAAAAATGCAAGGTTCAAAAAAACTGACTCAAAGGGCCTACAAACTGGCTCCCTAGGACATCCTCATGCTTTGAAGTCAAGGAAGGGATAAAAAAAGATCTAGCAGACGACTAGAAAACTATCAAGGGAAAGTTGAAAAACTAGGATAACTGACTCAAACTTGCAGTACCCAACCAACCCTTGGAGTCTAGGGTTTGCCTAGGAGGAAACTCAACATAAAAAAGGTACTTCCCAACTACACCTTTAATGGAAAATCACGGTAAAGTAATAACAGGTGGCTGGAGTGAAAAGTCATGAGAATCCTTCTTCAGGCAAACAATGTTTTTACTCCTATCAAAATCCGAGCATAGTGGTGGTTGATAGTCATCTTCATAGGGTAAATCTAAGTTCTCGGAGGAGTACTCATCAAAGGCCTCAAGGTAAGACCGAAAATCTTCAAGCAAATATTGTACTTGGTCAACCTTGGGTGTTTGTGGAGAGCCAGTAAAATCTCATCTCCTTGTTGCCACTCGTCAAGAGCTTGCAAAGGCGACACTCGGAGATGAATCTTTATGTCATAGATGGGCTCCATATCATAACTGACCGCATCCCACCTACGTCTCCCAACATGTATGAAATCGTCAAAATCAACTATGTCAGTATCAATATCATAACATGGAGGAGTCAAAACATCCAATACTTCTGTACTCTCTGTGTCATAAGGTAAAGAACCACTAAAAACTTGGAAGGGGGAATAATTTACCTCTCTTAATCCTTCCTGTGCAAGAGCTTCAAGTATTTGGATAGCTTCATCAAGTGGAAGATCTGCCTCTACATCTTCAGTCTTGAGACATAGAGGATCTAGCTTGTCCAAGGGTTCCATTTCTTCTTCACTCTCTGAGTCATAGAACAAGGTATCATCAAAAAACTGGAAAGGAAAATGACTTACCTCATTCTCTTCATCTTGTCCAGGGGGGATAGGATCTTGGAGAGCTTCATCAGACTGAGGAGCAGTTACTGGTGCTTCATCCTCATAATTCATGTCTCTAGTTATATCTTTGCTGCATTCTATTGGATTATGGGAGAGGTATTTCTCCTCTTCAAGGGGTTGATAATGGTCTTCATAAACCTCGTCTCTTATATCAGAGGATTCTTGGTATTGATCATGATATGCTCTCCTAAGATCTTCTACAATCTCAGTGGTGAATCCTTTGTGGTCTAAGGCTACCATGAGGTTTTTAAGGGCATCTTCATACGTTTGGCAATATGGCTTAGTAAGGTCTATAAACCTACTGATGAGGTGTATGGAAGATGATATACCCCTGTCCTTGCAACAACTCTTAAAATTGCTCTTGTAAGTAGGATGGCAGGGTGAGTAAGAACATTTTTATAAGAGCATCCTCCCCCCCCAACTTTATCTCGCTCAAATACTCCAAAAAATTTACAATGTGAGGAGTTGGGAGGCCCAAAAATGTTGGAGAGTTGTTTAGCCATTTTGTATCAAAGTAATTCGGGTATCCTTGAAAACTTCTAAAATCAATACTCGGATACATTTGTTCCCAGTGTGCCATGATCCCATAATTTGGAAATATCACAAAAAGTAAGGTGGCACCCTGAGAAATATTAGTGGAGTCACCAGATAATTTTCTTGAAACTATCAAAGGATAAGGGAAAACACCCTAGTGGAGTCGCTAGGTAAGCTTTGTAAGATAAGGCTCTGAGGCAAGGCTTACCGAAAAGGTTTGTCGTTTGAAAAGAATTGACTCGGTGTTCCCCGACAACGGCGCCAAAATGTTATCGCACAGTTTGTGGCTAGGTCAAAAGGCTAGGAAATGGAGGCCAAACTGGCGTAACAAGAACCTACCCCACCCAATGTCACCACAATGGGGAGGTTCTTTCTATTTATGGAGGTTAGGCCCAGGAGAGACATCCCCGGAAACCTGGGGTTTTGAAGAGGCCAAGGTATAAAGGTCAAAGTTAAAGTCCCTCCTCACAGGTTACCACCAAGATCAGATAGTCGGGCTAAACAACCAATAATGAAGTGTAGCCCCAAATGAGAACACCTGCCCAGAACAAGACAATAGCAAAACAATATATGCAGGCTATAATTCAATGGGTTAGTACTTCATATAACTATCTGAAGTCAATAGATTAGCAATTATAACAATAGATATCAATGAGATCAATGTTTATCAATATAGCAGTGGAATAATATCAATTCATCAATAAATATCGAGATGATGTGGCAAACAATATATTTAATCAATCTTTTAGTCAATAAATGCTCTTAAACCATCATCTAATTTCTTATCAACAGAAAGTGTTGCGTCAAGATGGAATAACCAAGTATGACGTCAACCTAATTAGGGTTAGTTAGTTAGTTAGGGTTTCAAATTTAAGAGTTTTTTAAGAGTTGTTTGAATCACTTTCACTTCAACATTGGAGGCTAAAGATCAGTGCCTAGGGTTATGGAGTCAAAAGGTGAAGGTCACACAACTTGAAGAGGATGAGATTTAAAGGACAAGAGGGAAAGGTTTCAAGGTGCTGCAATGGCAGGGCCTTGAAGACAGAACCCTAGGGGAGAGAGGCTCACTCCGGTGTTGCTTAAACAAGGCCTCATGCTCTCTCCTCCTTCCCGGAAAACAACTATCTCAAAGACAAGTAAAATCAAGACAAGAGAGCTTAAAGAGGGAGAGTGTTGCAAAGGCAAGGCTCTTTCATCAAACCCTAAAAGAAAAACGGCCCTAGGTGTAGATAATCTAGGCCTGGGACGTCCTCTTTCTCTCGAAATTTAGAAGGTATGACTAGCTTAAGGGAGGAAGATAGAAGGTGTAGCAATGGCTAGGCTCTCTTCTTCTTGTTCAATGGCTTAAAAGGTTTTTCTATGAGGGGACATGAGACAACAACCTACTTGTGTGTTTGTCCCCTAGGGTTTTGATTCAACAATGTATATATATAAATAGAATGCAAGAAATTAAGCTACAACCATTCAATCAAGAAGTTTTGCAGAAAAATAATTACAAATCATCAAGAAATTAACATGCAAACCCTAGTTGTAAACCTTCCTTCAAGAAAAACACCATTAATTGCCAAAAATATCCTCTCCAAACAAGTGCGCCTTCCTCAAAATAACCAATAACCCTAATAGGGAACAATATTTAGACCTCACTATGAGAGTGAGTGATGTGTTATGTCAAAATGAGGATAAAACACCTCAATATATACTGTATCATGACCTTTAATTAATTTTAGGTCATAAAAATTAGCCGACAAGGCTTTAAACAAAAATCATACTGTTTTTACATTAAATGTTCTTGTAAAACCCTAAATGAGAAAAAGATGAGATGTCAAGCCCTCCCGAGGGAGACGTTAGGCCTTTTTGGGCCCAGTGCAGCATCCAGAAGCCAGACGTTAGCCCTCTTTGGGCTCTTCCAAGATGCCACACGTGCCAACAACCTTGTCCATCTGCCATACGCTCATGATGACATCACAAGCCTCCTGGTGGCATCCTGGGTCATCTGGGGCCAATGTTCCACTGCAAGTGGGTCAATCCCCCTAGGTCTGGCTCAGCCAGAGTGCCCCTGATGGGGCATCCTCTTCTTCTCCGGTGCAAGGCCTCGGTCAAACATTGTCCTGTCTCTGCCCTTGATGGTTTCCCAAGAACCATCTGATGGGCTCTTCATCCCCATGGAGGTCTGATCTAATCATCTCCCCATGTGTACCGGTGCACGTGGTACCTGTCCATCGAGCATGGTCCTGCACATCGAAAAATTCGCCCTCCATGGGCTCATTAGTCACAAGGATCATTCCAATGTTAATCACGTCTCATCATTAATATTATCAGACATATGCATAAAAACCTTGATATATCATCCAATAGCTCAAAGACATTACAAGGACCTACAATACAAGGCTGAAGAGAAAGACAAGACACCCTATTGGGCTAGTATCCATAAGGAAAGGAAAGTCTCCAAGGGGTGTCATCCAAGCCATGTAAAACGAGGTGATGTGGATAAGGGATGTCCAGACATATAGGTAGAGTGAGAGACAGGGATGCATGATATTACCTATGGGTGCCTTTGTAGAAGGCGAGCTGTACCTGTCATGGATGCAATTTTTTCCAAGCCCTTTCTTGCCTTTACTCTTTCTTTTCTTTATTTGCTTTTTCTTTTTATTTCAAGGACTAACTAGAGGACACTGCCTTGGCGTGGTTACCAGAGCTGACAGTGTTACCCACAATCACTTTCAATGAGATGATAAGGCTGGCTCGTGATGAGACCCCCTTTCCCTTGGCCATGCAACCAAAGGTCACTTCCCTGGCATGGTAACCAGAAAGTGGCAATGTGATGCTGTTAGGTACCCATGAACATAATAGGCTGGCTTGTGATGAGACCCCCTATATTCTTGGCTAGGTCTTGTTTTGTTATTTTTCTTTGGGTCACTCTTCTTTCTTGCTGAGAGGCTTTTTATTTCCTTCTAGGGGATCCTTGGGTGAGGCATCTCTAGGTTTCATTTTTATGGCTTTTATCTTTTATCAGCTGGTTTTACCTTCTGGGCCTTTAGCCCCTTCTTCCCATGAGATAAGGTACAACCCCCAAAACAGATCATCATAATTCCTAGACTAGGGGAATGGGACAGATGAGCGGGAGATAAGATGAAAAGTGATGATATGATGGGAGTGGACGATGGCTCTTCAAAAATCCCCATGGTGGCAAACTAAAACCTATGAGTACAGGCTTGCTAGGACACCCTGTCAATCCCCCCAACAATGGTCAAGTGGATTAATGTAAGATCCAAGCAGTCGTTAGAAATAAAAGGAGTAATATGCATATATCTAAAGGTTATAATGATCAAAAGTGACACATACCATGATACCTAGACCAATTACCTCATGGAGCAAGAGCCTTCTCTGATATAGGACTAGGCCAATGGTGATGGATGCTGCTGCTGCTGACAAGATGAATCTGATGAAAGAAGAGAAGGATGGGCCCTCCAGGGCCATGCTCAGGTCAATCCTGCTCTCGGTACTCCATGTAGGACCTGTGGGCCTCGAGACATGATCTCCTAGTTATCCCTAGAAATTGGGGATAACAAGCCCATTCCAATCTACTGTGATAATACAAGTGCCATCAGTATATCGAAGAACTCGGTGATGCATTCTAAGATGAAGCACATTCTAATAAAGTATTACTTTATACAGGAGCAGGTTGTAGAAAAGAACATCTGAGTTGAGTATGTGGGCACAAAATAACAAGTGGTAGACATCTTCACAAAACCACTTCCATGAGAATCCTTTGAATATATTCGCTAGAGACTTGGAGTTATTTCTACTCCAAAATGAATGCTTTTTGAATTCTTATCTTATATGTCTTAGATTTATATGAGGAAGCACCATAAGAGGACAGTTCAGTCAGGGGGAGAAACCCCGAATGGAAAGATACCTTTGCCATTGATGAAAAAGGGGGAGAGATTTATCAGATGTAGAAGACAGAGGCATGGTTCCAGGGGGAGGAGATTTATCAGATGTAGAGGATAGAGGCATGGTTCCAGAGGGAGCATGAGTGATATGATTTTAGTATTGCATCAAAGTGTTTCCATCAATGCCAAAGGGGGAGATTGTTGATTAAGGTTGGTTGTCATTGATGTCAACCCTTGAAGAAAGCCCCGCAGCACAAAGGTTTGGGTAATGGAACCAATATTGTTTGATGTAAATATGACTCATTATTGTCTTGTCATCATTGATAAGAAGTAAATATGGATGAACTCCAAAGTGGTCCCCTTATGGTGAAAGCCCTCATGGGAAGACGCTTTGCGGAGTAAGAGAACCCATGATTAATTATGGAATAATGAGATGAAGGATAGTGAATTTGTCAGGGAAACTATCCTATATGGATAGTTCTTATCATTCCATTTCCGGTGGTATGTGGAACGTCACATAACTCCTCACGATTAGAGAGTTATGATCATGTGAAGTTGGAGAACCCAGGTTTGGGTAATGGAGCCAAGTTTGTTTGATGGATAAAGGTATGATTTTTTCTATATTTGAATTTAATACTATTCTATATGTATATTACATGTCATTCCATTTCTGGTGGTATTTGGAACGTCACATAACTCCTCACGATTTGAGAGTTATGGCCTTACGAAGTTGGAGGACCCTCTTATGTCATCTAGAAGCCCCAAAAGGTCAAAGTAGTCAAAGTGGTTTAAGAGATTTTAGAATGTAAATAATAAAGTGAAGTGATGAGTGTACTTTAATTCAATGTGAATACAAAATAAATTATTTAAATAATAAATTTAATGGAGAAATTAGAAGTGGGTTAACCCTAAAATAAGGAAAGTGGGCAAAGTGACCTAGAAGATGTTTTGAAGGAACCTACTTGGAGAGTATAAATAAGAGGCAAGTCTCTCTCATTTTAGATAAAATTGAGAATATTGAATACCTATAGGTTTCTGAGGTAACCAAATGATATCTAAGCCGAATTTATGAGGAAAGTGAATAAAAGAAGGTCGGAATTCAAGGAAGGACAAATTCTTTTGATGATGCTTTCTAAGGTATGTGTTTTTCAGGTCATGTCACCATTTTCGCAATATTTTTTTTTATAGAATGATTCAGACCGTGAAATTTCTATTCCATTGAGGAAACATATCCAAGTATCTGTGGTAAAAAATTCAGCTAGTGTATCTTTGTATTTTTGGAGTTACACTCTGTGGAAAATAGGGTTTGTGGCTAGTCCCGAAACTAGTCAAAAACAAGTGTTTCTGGTAAAAACGTCATAAATTCTTCATAAAACATTAAAATTTAGTAAGAAAAAATGTGTTGGTTATAGTATAGTCTTTATTATTATTTGTAATAGTTTCATATCAATTCAACAAACATTACGTGTGGGGCACTTTCTACAAGGTCGCTCTCTAGAATAATCCAAAATTCAGCAAGGTGTGCCATTTTTGCCATAACTCCTTTTCTGAGAGGTTCCAAGTAGTGAAACCTGGAGGAATTACATAAAACATACTGAATAACATTGTGTATCTGTTTCATATCTTTATTCATTACAGGTACAAAGTTATGATTATTTCACGTTAGGGTTGTTGACTAATCCAAAACTAGTCTTGTGAGACTAAATAAACGTTTGATGAAAATGCTAGTCTCTTGTTGTTAAAGTTAAGGAAGGTTTGCAGGTATGTGATCATATAAAATAGGTATATTAAAGAGTTACAAATCATATTTGGATGATGAAATTGATGAGGGCTTTTGGTCGAGGTACAAGTTGGGTACATGGTTGAGACAAGTAGTTGATGAGTTGGCACATACATGAGCTGTATAGTTGATGATGTTGGTACATATTGATGAGTACTTGACACATGATTGGTACATACTTGGTACATGGTTGGTTGTACTTGTTTATGGTAGAAGTTGATTACAGATTGTTTGGTACAGGTTGGTGCATGGTTGATGCACTTGTTTATGGTACAGGTTGATTACAGGTTGAGGTATAGGTTGATGCATGGTTCAGGTTTATTGGTACATGTTTACATCGGTATATATCACAGTGATAGTGTGAAAGTGGTTCCATCATTCTACTTCTACTTCAGGGTGGTTGGACGGGGAAAGGACAGGTGGTTGTAGCCACCTTCCGATTGTAGCCGGAGAACATAGGGGGTTGTAGCCTCCTTCTGGTTGTATCCAGAGAATTGGGGAGTTGGAGCTTCCCTGAGGTTGTAGCCTGGGAAACTAGGGGGTTGGATCCTCCTTCCAGTTACAGCTGGAAAACAAAGGAATTTGGTGCTTCCAATGAATGTAATTCTTCAAGACATATAAGATAAAGCATTCCGTGGCTTTCTCCCGATTTGGGTTTCCACGTAAAACACTGGTGTACTGTGTATGTGTGTGATTGTTCATTTCTTATTGCTCATTATTGGATAATAATTCTACATTGATATAACACTTGGATTATTTGGAGAAAAATGATTATAATTACGCTATTACTGATTCACCCCCCCTCTCAGTAATCCAACATTAGGAACTTACATTTGATCATTGTATATTATTTCTTTATCATTTATAGTTTAGTGAAAAATTTTCTTTTCAGAATGATTTGGATTTATCACTAACTTCGGTGGATCACATCCATCAGTTGATACTTATAAATGGTGTTTTTGTTTGAAGTGGGTGCATGATTGCAAGTCTTGGACAACCATAGATGTTGAGGTTCTCATTTTCTCTACAATGAGAACATGTCCCCATTTTGGAGCCATATCTTACCCCCCATGCCTAGGGGTAACTAGAGGAGATAATTTCTCATGGCCAACAATGTACACAATGATCCCAACCATGATGATGATAAGCATGTCCAAAGATGGAAGACCAAAAACCCCCCTCATTTACCTTTACAACTATAGTTCAACCAAATCTCATCACATCCAAGCAACCCAATGTATGGGATATGGTAATCCAGTGTCACCATGAGGTATGTTAGTCCTTATCTCATGTGAAGTGTTGTGATTAATTTGTTGGTATTGTGGATGATGATCTTTGGTTGAAGTTGGATAATGGATCACTGGCTTGGGAAATTGTGTCAGTTACCTTGGTGTTCAAATTCTTTGCCCTAGTCTCGTGTTGTCACCACCCAGGGAAAAGGGGTACTACTAGGGGCCCTCAAAAGGACTACAACCCAACAAAAATGAAGGAAAAAAGATTGAAACCTATAAAGGGGACTTGCAAATAATAAATGGGTATCAAAAGGAAATTAAGGGGTTCAAAATGAAAAATTTACCGAGGAAAGGGTATCTCAAAAAACAAGCGCTCCTTCTACAAAGGCGCTCATAGAAATGGATTTAAAGACACCATAAGCCATGAAGTAATCCCTAATTCATATCACTATCACAGTTACTCTTGAAGGGTTTATTTATTTCCTACTTCCCTCGGGACCTATCCCTCTACCTGGGTATTTTATTTCCTGTCTAGGTTGACACACCTAATAGGGTTGGATGAAGGCCTTCCCATATTTAAACTTGCCAACTCACATGAGGTCTTGGGCTGGTGTGATGCTTGAAGGGGATACTGAGGTGAATTGCTTGCATGACTTATATCTTAAGTAACAACTTACTTTGCATGATCTAAGGACTAACATTTCATATGAACATTGGTTTACCTTGTCTTATATTTTGCTTTGTTTTGGATGGCCTTGACATGGTTCTTTGAGGGACATCCTGGGCTTGGGACTAGGACATTGTTCATTTATTGTATAACTTTGGCACGTGTGATGTAGAGAAATTATTCATCCAATGAATCATCACCTTTGAACAATATCTCTCACATCCTTGGAACCTTGGCCGATGGACGTATGGGCTTGCTTTGAGAAGATTTGATCATGATTGCAAAAAATGGGTTGAAATCCCACAGGTTGGGAAGTGTGCCCCAGGGATTATTATTCACTAGATCAAGGACATTGTAGCAGACAATATATAGACACCATGCAAAAATGAGATGTAGCTCCCTCCATCCCGGACACAGTACCCTGAACCCTTGACGCCACCCTCCATTGATCATGATGTCATCTTCTAGGGTTTGGTGAACACTTTGGGTACTGTTGATGATTTTGCATGAACATGATAGAGGAGACATAAAGTTTCCATTTCTCCACTTCTATATGATGCCATGTGGCCATTGGAGGCCCTCTCTTATCCTAGGAAGGCTTGACGTCACAACATGTGTGGCTCTTTATGATGTATTTTTTCATTTTAGCAATTTGTAAAGGATCAATTAGGGGTCAAACCCACTTCTATTTTTATTTTGACATTTTATGTGGACAAATTGATTGTCCTAGCCTCATACAAGAAGGCTAGCACTAGCTTTAATTTTTATCATCACAATTCCTCACACTTGTGGGGTAACACTTCTGAAATTTTCATCCCTTTAGGTCTCTTATCTCTTTTCTCTTGTGCGCTATGCTCGAAGGAGGATCTTTTGTGGATGCTTTGCTCATTTGGATGGATAAATTCTGCAATTAGTGTTTTATGATCTTGATTCTTGGATGAAGTAAGTAATTTTTTTCAATTCTATTGTTTCTTTTTAGTGTTAATGGTTAAATTGCTTTCTTGTTGCAAGTATCATTGTTTGATTGAAACCCTAAGAGGAAGACATAAGTTATTCTCTTCCTAATAAAGTTTTCTTTGTCCAAGTTTGTGAAACGTCCTTGCTAAGGTTAGAATCCTAAAGCCAAAAAGTGCTTTCACTTTAGGGTTTTAACCCTAGGAATTTGATCCTTGATCTGGTTGAAGCTTGAAGAAGGGAAAATGACACTTAGGGCCCAAAAGTGCTTCCATACTAAGTACCCTTTCCCCAAAGTCTAAATCCTAAGGCCAAAACGTGCTTGCACCTTAGGGTTTAGACTCTATCATTTTTGTTTCAATTAGATCAATATTCAAGTTTAATGAATTTAAGACTCCATAGGCCCTAGAAGGACAATGCCATTGATATAGGAGTGATATTGTGGCTAAATTAGTTTTTAAAATAAATCTTCTAAAACTCTCAAGCATCCTACTAACTTTACTAACCCTAAATATAACAAAATTCAATGATTTCTTGTTGTTGTTATAATTTTTTTCTACATCCACTGAAAATTACATTAGATTGATGCATATACTTATCTAAAAGTGGATTAACTTTTTCAAAAAATACCTCTAGCAATTGGATACTAATCTATTGGTTTAATGTTTACTTTTCATTATCAATTGTGGTGTTTCTGAGAATTATTTCTTGTTGATGTTGCAAATCATTTGTTGCTATCATATAATTGTTTACTGCTGTAATTTGTAACAACCATAGAAATTTTAATTTTCTAGTATCTAAAGAGGTCATTATTGCATATTTTAGTTTGGTAATTGTCAATATATGCTGCAAATTGTTTATTGTTCCAAACATGTACAATAATTTCCTTGCAACTCCTCATTTCCTTCCTATACCTAGACCTAACTGATAGGTGATCAATATAGGGTGTGGTAGGCTTCACTATTTCTTTCTATTCGATCCATTGAGGTCACCAGGGAAGCCTCCCTTGTGGTGGACCTCATCCATCACTAAAACGAGGAAATACTATACTTAGGTGACAATGGTAGTTTCTTGTATAGTTACAAAATATTTGAGGATCTTGTAGAGGGATTTGCACAAGTATAAATCCTGTGATAATAAGACAAATAGTTGTTGGTCATTTGGATTTTCCCCTGGTGCTGATCTCTATAATTATTTCTTTCACACCTTCACTCGCTCCTTTGGTGGAATTTATTACCATCTGTTTTGAGTGTTTCAAAGGTCTTTCTAATTCATCCATTCACTCACTTTTTCTTGATGGAACTCTTTACAGTTTATTGAAAAGTGTTTGGAAGGGGCATTTCGTATAGATGATGAGCATACAAATGGTAGAATCTTCTAGGCTATTGTATTTCCTTTTATAGGATGGAGAATTTTTACTTTAGATCCTTTACATTTTGTGTTTTAATTGAATCATATAGTGAATCACTTGTTGCACAACTTACACACATAGTTTCCATTTTAACACATTTGATCTTTGAGTTGGTTATATTTTGTATTACACTTATCCTGTGGCCTATCACTTCATCACTTGGAGAGGTTTAACAAATATGAATCATAGTGACTCCTCCATTTCTTAGGCATTCTCTTAGGATTAAAGGCCTCCCCCATGATTTGGAGGATTTCATGGTCTTTCTCTTTCTCCTACATGATTTTCTCTATTATCTCCCTTGGGTCCATCTACATTAGGCTCAGCTATGTCAATCCCATCCTCCTCTAGCTTGTTTTCCTCAAACTTGACTATGTTGAGCTCATCCACTATTCCAACATCCACAATGGTCAGAACTAACACTAATTAAAACCCATATCTCTTATATATGGCTAATTTGAATCTTTTTGTTTTGTCTAAGCTCATTAATGATCCTATCTAGATTGATTCCACTTGGATACCAATGACCACCAATCATCCCTTTAACATTCCAAAGTTTGAGGGATGTGTGGGAGAGGATCCATCCAATGACATTGTCTTTTCATTAATAGTGTTTTTCTAATAGTATCATAGATGATATTATCAATCTTAGGTTATTTCAACACACCCTCACTAGGGTTATGGTGAAATGGTATATTGAACAACTTTCCAATATTCATGCCTCTTTTAAGTCAATAACTAAGGTTTTTCTTACCATTTTTCAGTTACTAGTCTGTTACGATGCAAGAGTTGAGATTGTTACTAGTTGTCACCAAACAACATCCACTCATTTCATGGACCATATTCATGAAGGGTGTATAAGACACATATAATGTAATATTTACCTCCAAGAACCAATCCTCTTGGATTGGTTCTTAACATCTCTTCTCCCTATGATTAATAAGGACATGGTCAACACTATGCTTAAGACTGAAGAGAAAATCATTCTTAAGGTCCAACAATTTGAACTTATATATGCCCGGTCTGGGTATATATAAACTATTATCCTAGATGCTCCCCATAATCATTCCTCATAACAAAATATGTCAGGGGAATCCCATGCCACTAATGGTGTTACAAGGCATATTGTCCAATCCCCCAAATCATTTGGTCAAACAAATTATCCATTGGTAATAGCATGTATGGTAACCATTATGTTGGAGATAACCCTTAGTTCGATATTCCTACATAATATGGGTATCTTAACATTCACCATGCTAGTCCCAATGTATCGCATGATGTGTCACACTCTTATTCTTAGGTAGGAGACAGTACATCCTATTCAGGGTATCATGCTCATGCTCAAGTGCATGGCTCTTCTTGTAGTGGTTCTTCCATGTCATATAGTCGTAATACATATTATGGTGTCCCCCATTCTCAAAACCCATATTATTTTTTTCTTACTCCATTGCTAGGCCCACCCACACCTTAGGTCAAGTGATCCTCATCTCAAGTCAATGTTATTCAACCCTCTCTTCACTAGGAAGGTCAATTCTATGGTTAACAAAATGTGTCCAATCACAAAAATGTCTATAATAATAAAAGAACAAAAAAGGAAGAATAATTTTTTGAACTAGAACCAAGGCACTAGGGGAAACCAACACAATTAGATTGCTAATACCAGGGTAACCCTGATCGTGCAAACCTAAATTAGGATCCTAATAATCCATCAAAGAAAGGGAAGGATAAAAAATTCATAGCTAATCACCCTTATGATATTTACGATACATTTGGTCACTATACTCATTACTATCCTCATTTACCTAAGGTATGTTACCTAAGAGAAGAAGTATCTACTAGAATTAATGGTACTTAACCTACTCATCCTCTTACTTTCAAACCAAAAGTGTTGCAAAACCCCTTCCCACCACAAGGATTAGTAGCTACCCATCATGCAACATTGCATGCCAATAAACCATCTACCTCTAATCAATATAGAGATCCTTCCTTCCAAACTATTTACACGAACTCTATGGATATCAATCTCCAGACCTATAACTAATTGTATGGAATGCTCTTTGAACCCCCTCCACTCGAAAGAGATGAAATTTCACCCTGAAATAGTGGTCACTTGCAGATCTCATGACCTAATATAGACCCTACTCTAAAAGTATGAAAGGAAATTTTATGTCATAGTGCTCATTAACCAACATGCAAGGGCCACTCATAACTATAGTATTATGGATGACTTGGTTGAGTCCCTTATTTCCATGTCTACCATTAAGGTTCTTCAAACTGTCCATCACAGTGGAAATCCTTACTATTATCTTTGGATGTTGTTGATCCTTTGAATACTAGGTAATCACTTTTGACTTAGATAGGGATAACCCTCATTTCCTTTCATTAGTTGCATTTCAGGTTCTAGTTACCATAAAAAATGTTATTGTCCATTATTGCATCATTGGAAAATGTGCATCCACATGCATCATGTTCACTCATCTGTGGAAGATATTGGGTTCTCTTGATATAGTTCCATCAACAATCACCCTTCCTACTTATGATGGTCATCCTAGGCTAGTCTCAAGGACTTTTACAAAATATTCTTGTTGAACTAGTTGGGAATATAGTCATTATTGATTTTGAAGTTGTGGATACTTAGCTTGACTACAATATTCTTACAGGCCATAGTTATATGTGTGCTATAAAGGTGGTTTCCTCATCTATTTTCTACCTCGCGATGTTTCCCATTAAGGAAATATTGTATTATTGGATCAAATTACATATTACAATCCCAAGCCATAAGTTAATCCAAAAAATGTCTTTCCTACCCTTTAGGGTAACCAATCCATGCCCTCTTTTATTAAAGTAAGTCTTTTTTTTTTTTTTTATAAACTCCACCCCATTTGGAGCATATCCTAGTCCACCACCACATGTTCTGATAAAAGGAATGTATTTATGTGTACCGTTATGTCAAAGGACCCACTTCTTGGTCATCAAATGGACTCATTGATTCCTCATCTTTTATGCCACCATCTAGAGGGACTCCATGGTTAAGATCATCCATTACATAGATTCCTTTCCTTTCCCCCCACCTAGTGTAGTAGACACCCCTTTAATGTCCACATTGAGTCTTCACAAACTTACCTTGTGTATCCTTGTTTGGTACCTTAATACACAAAATCCATCTACGTCCTTGATCCCATCTCCCCATCTAGTATTATCTCTTGTGAAATCTGTGACATTCTGTCACTATCAACATCTACATCATGTAAGGAGTCCATACGTCAAAATAATATTGGAAGTAGTAAAGTAGTAGCGGGGGGAAATAATGAGAAAGTTGGGGGAACCAATACTCTTGGGCTAATTATGGCCACTTTGACCATTGTGCCTACTAGATTTCTCCTTATTCTCTTTTTGAGATCACTGACCATGCCACCAATAAATGTGCTCCACTCCTTGATCTACGAGATATGATTTACTGGAAATAAGAGAGTTCAAATGATTCTACCCAAATGGTTGAACTTACTCTTCCTCATCCCAACTAGAAGTGAAACAAGTTGTTGTCTTCATTAGTTTTTCAAAACATATGGCCATTATTCACATGATTTTCCTAAACTTCTTTAGTTTTGGGCAATCTTTGTGATTTTTCACCAAATCGAGGTATGTTGTAGGAAGTGCCTCCACCTAGTTCAGTGGTTGTGGATTTTATATCTTTATATTGTGAAATGTTGTTTAGGGAAGGGGGCATATTTATTTCACAAGTTATGCCTCCAATTACTTCAGATGATATGGATTCTGCATCTCTTTGTTAGGTTTCCACTTCAATGGGCTCCTTGTCCTATGCTCATTCTTATTTTTCATTGAACATTTATAAGAGCACATAATCCATTAATTATGTGTCCTTGACCTAACCATGGGTGGAGTTTTCTTTCACATCTTCTATATCATCATTTGCTGATGTTTTCTATGTAATCCATACCTCACACCCTTAAGGAGTTGAGAATGGTTCTAGCCTTAACACTGGTACCTATTCAATTACTTTGATAGTTATATTTGACGCCCTTGGCTCAAGTAGTCTAGTTTTTCACTTAGACGAAGATATTCTAGAAATTATGACCACTCCTAAATATCCATGGGACTTTATATATGCATCATTATGCTTACCTATGCATACATGAAGGTTTAATCCATGTATGCTACATTTACCCCATCGATGAAGGAGAGGACCCCATGAATATCATAAGCATAAATATCATAAGCATCGATGGTTTGATTGATAAAGGGAATAAGGTAATTGTATTTTGGTTAATCCCTATTAAGAACATATAAATCAGTATAGAGATGAATTTCGTCAGTGTTTCTTATTAATGGTGATAGAACTAAATACCTAGGATGTGTATTAAGCAATTGGATAAATAAAACCAGGTTGGCAAAGTTTAACCATTTTTGTTTTGATGGTTAGAGCCTTGGTAGGATTGATAGGCCACTATCTCTGCCAAATAGGAGATGAAACTATCCATGTGTCAATAAGATGCTCAACAATGTTAGGATCAATTTTGGGTATTTTTTTAATAATACCATGCAAAAATGTCACGAAAATATTGGAATGGAGATTTATAGGAAGCAACCTCTTTGGGGGAAGAAGATGCTCCAAGAAGGATGTTTTCAGTGACACTAGGGGTAACGTAAATGTCCACCATGATGGTGGAAGAAATATTATCTATGGTTCCTGTAATGATCCCAAGCCATTATGCAAGGATCATCACTGTTTTGGTGTCTTTTAAAACTTTTTCTGGTTGTGGTATTTTGTCAAACAGTTTGCTGATCTATTTGTTTAGATGTGTTTATATGTGTGTATGCAGCAAATAATAGAAAGAGATAACCATGGAACATAACTCAACCATATTCAATAAGATAGACAAGCCAAAACATCTCAAAT
>ML777848.1:1653483-1708944 GCA_009831015.1 Picea engelmannii | reverse complement strand
CCAAACTCTCCAGCTGAAGAATGCCACGCTCCAATAGAAGGCTGAAACCCTCAATAACTCGGCCCTGCTGCCAAAAGTGTCCAATCACCCTAAGAAATATGCCAACTGATAGATCGGGTGATGGTAAGAATAACCCAGGTGCCCGAATCTCCAAGATCCCTCTCAATCTCTATAGATCTGAAATCCCCCACTGAATGGTGCGCCCCACTGGATGACTAAAGCCCTAGATAATTCGACCCTGCTGAAGGAGGCCTCCAAATGATCTGAAACTCTCCAGAAATATAGATCGGGACACTGCAAGTCACTAGGTGAAGTCTCAGGGTCATATCTGAAGTGTAACCTCTCCAAACTGACTAGATCTGAATCTCAAAAACGCCCTCCTTCTCTTCAATTTGTCCCACTGCTCAAGAAATAATCTGAGCCATAAATCTCTCTCAGAAAGCACTAGATCTGATGTCCAAGGCCCTGTAATGAAAACCCAAGTGATAGAATCCTCAAAGGCCCTGCCAATCTCCTACAACAAACCTCTCTCCAAAGATGGTGCGCCCCCCTTGCTGGAAACCCCCAATGGTGCACCCTCCTTCTCTTCCTGTGCCTGTGGCTGTGTAGAACCCTCCTGCACTGATGTAGAACCGAGCTAGAATGGTGTGGGAGAGTATTGCATCTTTGGGACCAAGCTTGGGACAAGATAGGTGGAATATTTCACCACCAAATCGTCCTCTAAGGTTTGTTAAGTCAAAACCCTCAAAACCCCCAATGTTGGGCTCACTAGATGGAAGCCAGAAATCAAAAGATAAACATACATGAATCTGAGAAGAGGCCCTTGCCTTTCCTTTATACTTTTGGCTCACCTTGTCCCTCCAAAGTGAATATCATTTTATTAGTATTTAATTAATTAATTAAATCACTTTAATTAATTAATTAATCTTTTTACCTCTGAAAAGCTCCTTATCTCTCCTTGTGGCTTCCCTAGCCACTGAAATTCACTTCTAGCCATCCCATCCTATAGTGCTACTCCTCCCGATTCCAATGAGATATTACACTGAGAGGTTCCTCCAAGTAATGTGCCCAAAATGACCTCTTCAGTGAATTTCATTGACTTATAGCTCAAAATAGTCAAAATCATGGAAATCGTCGGAATGCAACAGAACCAAAGCCAACCTATGCAGAATGGCTCATAATGATGGAATATGATGAAAAATGCAAGCTGGACCCAACAATGCCTCTCAAACACCCCTGTACTCGTGATAGCATCCATCTGGCTACTCTGGTCATCATAAATCACTGCACTGTGATGATGTCCCAAAGTGGGGACATTACAGTCCTCCCTGCTAGAAATTTGCTTGTCCTCAAGCAATAACCAAATCCCCTCAAGTATAATTCCTGTTATCCCCGATTTCTAGGGATAATTAGGAGATCATGTCTCGAGGCCCATAGGTCCTAGACATGGAGTACCGAGAGCAGGATTGACCTGAGCATGGCCCTGGAGGGCCCACCTTTCTTCTCTTTCATCAGAATTGTCCTGTCAGCCGCAGAAGCATCCATCACCTTTGGCTTGGAATTGTATCAGAGAATACTCTTGCTCCATGAGGTAATTGGTCCAGGTATCATGGCATGTGTCATATTTGATCATCATAACCTTTAGATATATGCATCAAATTCCTTTTATTTCTGACGACTGCTTGGATCTTACATTAACCCACTTGACCATGGTTGGGGGGATTGATAGGGTACCCTAGCAAGCTTGTACCCATAGGTTTTGGTTTTCCACTGGGGGATTTTGAAGGGACATCGTCCGCTCCCATCATATCATCACTCTTACATCTTATCTCCCACTCATCTTCCCCATTCCCCTAGTCCGGACATTAGGATGATCTGTTTGTGGGGTTACACCTTATCTCATGGGAAGAAGGGGCTAAAGGCCCAGAAGGTAAAAGCATCTAGTAAAAAATAAAAGCCAGAAAAAAATGAAACCTAGAGATGCCTCACCCAGGGATCCCCGAGAAGGCAATAAAAAGCCTCTCAGCAAGAAATAAGAGGGACCCGAAGAAAAATAACAAAACAAGACCTATCCAAGAGGATGGGGGGTCTCATCACGAGCCAGTCCATTATGTTCATGGGTACCTAGCAGTATGACATTGCCATTATCTGGTTACCATGCCAGGGCAGTGACCTTTGGTTGCATGGCCAAGGAAAAGGGGGTCTCATCACGAGCCAACCTTATCCTCTCTGTGAAAGTGCTTGTGGGTAACACTGTCAGCTCTGGTCACCACGCCAAGGCAGTGTCCTCTAGTTAGACCTTGAAATAAATAAGAAAAAGCAATAAAGAAAAGAAATAATAAAGGCAATAAAGGGCTTGGAAATAATTGCATCCATGACGGGTACAACTCACCTTCTACAAAGGCACCCATAGGTAATATCACCCCTGTCTTTCACTCTATCCATATGTCTAGACATCCCTTGACCACATCACCTCGTATTACATGGCTTGGATGATATCCTCTGGAAACTTTCCTTCTCCTATGGATCCTGGCCCAATAGAGTATTTTGTCTTTTTCTTCGGCTTTGTATAGTAGGTCGTTGTAATATCTTTGAGCTATTGGATGATGTATCAGGGGTTTTATGCATGTATTTGATAAAATTGATGATGAAATATGATTGACATTGCTATGATCCCTGTGACTAATAAGCTCATGGAGGGCAAAGTTTTTGATGTGCAGGACCATGCCCGATGGACAAGTACTAGTTGGACCGGTACACATGGGGAGATGATTACTTTGGACCTCCATGGGGCTAAAGAGCCCATCAGATGGTTGCTGGGACCCCATCAGGGGCAGAGACATGACAGTGATTGGATGAGACTTTTCACATGAGAAGAAGAAGGATGTTCCACCAGGACACTTTGGCTAAGCCCAACCCAGGGGGGTTGACTCACTTGAGATGGAACGTTCTCCTTTTGATGACCAGGATGTCACCCAAGGTGTCTTGACGTCTCCTTGAGTGTGTAGCAGTTTGACAGGATGGCTGGCACGTGTGGCAGCTTGGAGGAGCCCAGAAAGGGCTAACGTCTGACTTCTAGATGCTGGACTAGCCCCAAAAGGGCCAACATCTCCCTAAGAGGGGCTTGACATCCCACTTTTTGCTCATTTATGTCATTTATTTAGCAGTTAATGTAAAAACAATATGATTTTGGTTTGTAGCCTTGTCGACTATTTTTAATGACCTAATTTTAAATTAAAGGTCATGAGACACTATATATTGAGGATGTTTTTCCCTCATTTGAACATAACACAATAACTCACACTTGTGAGGTCTGATTTTTGCGCCCTTATTGGGTATTTGGTCTTTTAAAGGAGGCGCACTTGTTGATGAAAGGCTTTTCTTGGCATATTTTGGCATTTCTCTTGAGGAAGGTTTACAACTAGGGTTTGCACATGCTTTTCTTCATGATATGTAAGTGTTTTTCCTACAAAACTTCTTGATTAAATGGTTGTAGGTTAGTATTCTTGCATTAACTTATAAATTTGCTGATTTTAAAACCCTAGGTGACAAGCACATAAGTAGGTCCTTGTCATATGTCCCCTTAGAGAGAATTTTTCATCCATTGAGGAAGGAAGAAAGAGCCTAGCCTTTTCTACACTCTTCTTACCTCTTCCCTTAAGCTAGCTTTGATTTTAAAGGTTAAAAGGAGGGTGACGTCCTAGGCCTAGGTTATCTACACCTAGGGCCGTCCATCTTTTAGGTTTTTAGTGATAGAGCCTTGCCATTGCAACACTCTCCCTCATTAAATCCTCTTGTTTCAATCTTTTCCTTTGCTAGCTGTTTTTCCAAGTTTGACCTAAAGAAGGAGGAAAGAGCACGAGGCCTTGCTTAAGCAACACCAGAGTGAGCCTCTTTCCCCTGGGGTTTTGATTCTAGGGCCATGCCATTGCAGCACTCTAGAACCCTTCCCTCTTGTCTTTAGCCTATTGCTCCTTCAACTTTGTGTCCTCTCCTTGAATGAATCCATATACCCTTAGGCACTGATCTTAGACACACAATGTTGAAGTCATAGTGTCCAAAACAACTCTCAAAACATTAAATTTTGAAACCCTAACTAACCAAACTAACCCTAATTAAGGCTGACGTCACAGTTGGTTATCTCATCTTGACGCAACAAATGTTGAAAAATAAGCAATTAGATGATGGTTAAAGGAATTTATTGAGTAAATGGTTGATTTGATATGTTGTTTGCTGCATCATCTCAATAATTATTGATGAATTGATACTTTTCCATTACTATATTGATAAAACATTGATATCATTAATACTTGTTGTTTCACATTGCTTATACATTGATGTCAGATAGTTGCATGAAGTACTAAACCATTGCATTATAGCCCGCATATATATTGTATTGTTGTTGTCTTGTTCCAGGCAGGTGTTTTCATTTGGGCATACACTTCATTTATTGGCTGATTAGTCGGGTTATCTGACCCTTGGTGGTGACTTGTGAGGAGGAAACTTTGCCTTGATCTTTATACTTTGGCCTCTTCAAAACCCCAGGTTTTCGGGGATGCCTCCCCTAGGTTAACCTCCTTAAATAGAAAGAACCTCCCCATTGAGGTGACATTGGGTGGGGAAGGTTCCTGTTACGCCAGTTTGGCCTCAATCCTTTAGCCTTTTGATCTAGCTACAAACTGTGCGATAACAATGCCAGGATCCCATGTCCACATGTGGGATACATAGTAGAACCCATACAAATATGAACAATCATACATGATGCCCCCTAGGTCCCATATCAAGTCATGAGCTACTAGCCCTTGGGACGCATAATCCTGAAATACACCAACTCTGTGAGTCTCCTGCTTATGACACATGGCCTCATCTCAGAATGAGTCCATCCTCCAAATCTCTACCAAGATCCACACAGCCTCCATCAACTTCACATGTTGATGCCCTAATGAGGTACTACAAGACCTCCGTGAGACACTCGCAAGCGGTGCGCTCCTCTCAACATTGAAGCTCAATGGAAAGTTAGAATAACTTTCCCCTGCAATGGTCCACTCTCCCCTGTCGGTCAATGAACTGCTCAATCCTGCAATCCTTGGGTCCCATGCTAACCTCTGTCAAAGATCCCCATGCTGACACTGCACTACTCTGACCATGACTGTCTGTCCCCTGCATACATCCTGAATCCTCCTCTCCTGGATCCTCAAGCTGAAATACCTGTGTCCACCGGACCTGCTGTCCATAAACTGTTTCTGTAAAGGCATCTCTGTAGAAGAAGTACCTATCCAAACATCTCCATGCCCTATCATGATGATCAAGCGGAAGGAAAGGTCTCGCCCCATAGGACAAGTACCTACAGACCCATTCCAAACCAAATCAAGGTGGAGTGTGTGGCTCTCTGGTGCAACCTGGGTCAACATGAACATCGTTCTAACAAAACAGACTCCTGGGTCCCATGGAAAACTTGGAAGTTTATCTCTTCCAATCTCCTCTAACTGCTCCTGTGTGAGACTAATCACTGTTAGAAGCCCTACGTGCTCATTTTCTATCTACCTCATGCTGTTGTTAATGATAAACCTATCGAAAAAGGATAACAGACATATCTGTAGCTGACTGTAAGACTAGAAGGCGTCACATGCTTTGGTCAATCCCAAGGATTCGACCAGAAGCTCGTCCATCGGTATCCATGATAACTGCTCGCCTGTAGTCATCACTAAACCCCAATCATTAGGTACAATCGGAAGCAAATCCTCCAACTGCTTGTAAAGCACTCTCCATCTCCCATCACCTAGGAAACTGCTAAAATGGTGAAGGTGAGATCTCATAACCATATGCTGCTGCAAAGGAGTGGCACCTGCATGCTCCCCTAAGTGTGTCTCCTCCCTGCCAGGCAGTACACCCCTCTAAATCCCACTATACATCTCAACATGTCTATGTGATCTATCACTCATCATTGTATGCTCCGACATACTCCTGTCATCTCCCGCAAACTCATGCTGCATCACAGATCCTAGGCGTACAGCTGGATCAATCTCTATATGGAGATCAACCACTCCCAAGACATAAATGGAAGTGTCCCCCATCAATTGGTGTTCCTCTGCTAGATCATCAACATCCTCTGTCAACGTGACTGACTAATACATCTGAGTGTTCACTAAGACAGATGAAGTGGATCCCTGATGGATCTCCTCAAGAGACTCATCCGTCCTAGACTCTGATTCTTGAAGGGTGGTCTGTGTGCCTCTCAAGAATCCTCGAATGCTCTCCAACTCCTGAGTGAGTCGGTCCATCTCCAACTCCTTCTCCCTCAGAGCCTCATGATACATCTCACCAACCCTCAGTAGATAGTCCCTGTCTGTCAACAATTGCTGGTAGTCGGTCCTCATCATAGACACTCTCTTCCAGAGAGTGTGAAAATCATCCATGGAAAATCCTCCATCTGAGCTACCCTGTGCCATTGATGCTCTCCAACAGTAATCTGCCATCACTGCATGCATGTCATCAGTACATCTAGTGGCTGCCCTGATCATAGCCTCACTAACTCTCAACTGTGCTGCTAAGTGGTGTGACTCCTGATCATGGTCATACTGAGGTGCCATCTCAGACCCCTCACTGCTAGTGTCAGTCCTGCTAGTGCCAACTCTAGAATCCCCAAAAACACTCTCTGCATAAGATGACATGCTGAACTGTCCACTGTCTACTATGTTGTTGGGTACTCCTGTATGCCACTGCATCCCATCACTAGATGCCATCTCCTCCTGACTCACACTGTATCCTATGTGAGTAGTCGTATCCTCCTGTCCACTCAACCTGCTACTATCATCTACACCTGGATCCCATAGATATGTATCCAGACACATGCTATGGTCATCCTGACTGCTAAAAAGTGCATTCTGATCAATGCAGACCGATCCTGGAAGTAAGTTCTCCATCAACCTATCAGCCTCTGCAATCTTCTCAACTAATGGAGTCTCCAATAGCTGTGACCCTATCTCCTCTGGCTGACCTGTATGTGTGAGGTCAACTGCCGGTACGTCCTGTACCTCCTCCCGGATTTGTGGGTCTACCTGTACATGGTGTGCATCCCTCACATAAGGCTCATCAATCATACCTGACGTGCCACTGATCTCCTCATATGACGTGGCTATCATGGGTGTCTGAACAGGTGTCAGGTGTGTCACAGCCCCCATAGGAATCTCATCATCTCCAGATGCTAACACGTGTGACCCCTCACTAGTGTCACCACTCTGCTGAGGCGTAAGGTCATCAATGGTATGTGATATGTCTACTGAGACACTGGTGCTATCGTCCTGTCCATCCTGCTGCCTATCCACTACACAAGGGTCATCATCCTCCTGAAGTGTGCAAGCGTCAGTAACCTCCGTGCAAGAGTCATCATCACTACCCTCTAAGGTAGAGTCACTATCACTAGCCTCTGTGCAAGAGGCACTATCATCATCAGACTGCTCCAGATAAGCCTCAATCGATCCATCCTCACATGCCTCATCATCACTGTCCTCTCGTACCTCAACAATATGCTTCTTACCCTTACCCCTACACCTATGATCAGGTTCCCAAGGCACCTTGCAACTGTAGCAAAGTTGCGTGCCCCTAATGGGTGTGGGGTTTCTTCGTGCTTCCTCCCATCTAGCTGCTTCTTTTTTCTTTTCACCTGCTATGATCATCCCATGTAAAATATCCCATTTTCTCCAATGGGGATTTCTATAGGCTACATATTGTAGGAAGGTTATTGTAGCCTTAGTTTCCTTGCTAATGCCATCATACATGATCTCCGCACATGATATCTCAAAGGATATATTATCCATTTCTTTCCCACTATCCATTTATCCCTATGAAAGACCCCTCAGGTTTGCAGGATTTAAGCTCTGATACCACTGTAATGATCCCAAGCCATTATGCAAGGATCATCACTGTTTTGGTGTCTTTTAAAACTTTTTCTGGTTGTGGTATTTTGTCAAACAATTTGTTGATCTATTTGTTTAGATGTGTTTATATGTGTGTATGCAGCAAATAACAGAAAGAGATAACCATGGAACATACCTCAACCATATGCAATAAGATAGACAAACCAAAACATCTCAAATCTTCTTTATTCATAAAATAGAGAAACCTGCTACAATGAAGATGCCGCTCTAGAATGCTCAACAGATGGCCAAGAAGATAGACAATAGATATGAGCTGCTACAAAATGCTCTCGCTAATACAAAATAATGCCTCCAAAGACTGAATAAGAAATGAAGATCAATACAAATAGATCTGAATGCCAAACTCTCCAGCTGAAGAATGCCACGCTCCAATATAAGGCTGAAACCCTCAATAACTCAGCCCTGCTACCAAAAGTGTCCAATCACCCTAAGAAATATGCCAACTGATAGATCGGGTGATGGTAAGAATAACCCAGGTGCCCGAATCTCCAAGATCCCTCTCAATCTCTGTAGATTTGAAATCCTCCACTGAATGGTGCACCCCACTGGATGACTGAAGCCCTAGATAATTCGACCTTGCTGAAGGAGGCCTCCAAATGCTCTGAAACTCTCTAGAAATATAGGTCGGGACACTGCAAGTCACTAGGTGAAGTCTCAGGGTCATATCTGAAGTGTAACCCCTCCAAACTGACTAGATCTGAATCTCAAAAACGTCCTCCTTCTCTTCAATTCGTCCCACTGCTCAATAAATAATCTGAGCCATAAATCTCTCTCAGAAAGCACTAGATCTGATGTCCAAGGCCCTGTAATGAAAACCCAAGTGATAGAATCCTTAAAGGCCCTGCCAATCTCCTACAACGAACCTCTCTCCAAAGATGGTGCGCCCCCCTTGCTGGAAACCCCCAATGGTGCACCCTCCTTCTCTTCCTGTGCCCGTGGCTGTGTAGAACCCTCTTGCATTGATGTAGAACCGAGCTAGAATGGTGTGGGAGAGTATTGCATCTCTGGGACCAAGCTTGGGACAAGCTAGGTGGAATCTTTCACCACCGAATCGTCCTCTAGGGTTTGTTAAGTCAAAACCCTCAAAACCCCCAATGTTGGGCTCACTAGCTGGAAGCCAGAAATCAAAAGATAAACATACATGAATCTGAGAAGAGGCCCTTACCTTTCCTTTATACTTTTGTCTCACCTTGTCCCTCCAAAGTGACTTTCATTTTATTAGTATTTAATTAATTAATTAAATCACTTTAATTAATTAATTAACCTTTTTACCTCTGAAAAGCTCCTTATCTCTTCTTGTGGCTTCCCTGACCACTGAAAGTCACTTCTAGCCATCCCATACTGTAGTGCTGCTCCTCCCAATTCCAATGAGCTATTACACTGAGAGGTTCCTCCAAGTAATGTGCTCAAAATGATGTCTTCAGTGAATTTCATTGACTTATAGCTCAAAATAGTCAAAATCATGGAAATCGTCGGAATGCAACATAACCAAAGCCAACCTGTGAGGAATGGCTCATAATGATGGAATATGATGATAAATGCAAGTTGGACCCCACAATGCCTCTCAAATACCCCTATACTCATGATAGCATCCATCTGGCTACTCTGGTCATCATAAATCACTGCACTGTGATGATGTCCCAAAGTGGGGACATTACAGTTCCAAATGAAGGTTTATGCCATTCTTGAAGGGGTAAAGTAAATTTTCACCTTGACGGTGGAAGAAATATTATCTATGGTGCTTATCTATGGGACTTTATATATGCATCGTTGTGTTTATATATGATGCATACATAAAGTCCCATGGATATTTAAGAGTAGACATCATTTATAGAATATCTTCATCTAAGTGAAAAACTAGGCTACTTGATCCAAGGGAATCAATATAACTGTCAAAGTAATTGAATATGTACTACTGTTAAGGCTAGAACCTATATCGACTCCTTAAGGGTGTGAAGTATGGATTACATAGAAAACATCAACAACTGATGATATGGAAGATGTGGAAGAAAACTCCACCCATGGTAAGGTCAAGGGAACATAATTCATGTATGATGTTCTCTTATAAATGTTCGATGAAAAAGAAGAATGATCATAGGACTTGAGGAATATAACATCCCCTCCGCCATGACAACAATAGTGATGTACAATAGGTAATTTTTTTTTTTTTCGCATTAGGAAATTAAATCGTCACAACATAATTAATAGCATTACAAGCAACACATCATCATAATTTAATAATGGCACAATCAACACATTAACATAATTAATAGCGACACATAATCAACACAAAAACTTAAAGAGCGACACAATTCAACACATCATGATCAATTGAAGTAAAATACTAATGAATGATAAACCGTGTCACTGAATAATAAAGAACTACCCACCCAACCTATCCTGCATAGTTAGGACCTCCAGGACACATAAGCAACGCTCAAGCCCAGGATTCATCTGATTTATTTTGACCACTTAAGGTCTCAAGGCTGGAAACTGTTCTGAGGAACAAGGAGGTGTCTAATTCCTTTAATCAATCACAACTCATAACTCCAGTCTAAATTATCAGTCATACATCAACATTATTTCTTGGCGCAAGAGTAATCTAATTACTAAATCAATCATACATAAACATTATTTAATGGCGCAAGAGTAATCTAGTTACCCAATGAATCATTCTTAATCATCAATTATTCATGGCGTGACATAAAATTCTACTACAAAACATACATCAAGTAATTGACGCAATTACCACCTACAATACATTCCAACAATATTTCGACTACAATGACACATATCAATTTAATTGATGCAATTTCTCTTATGAAACACTCCAACAATAGTCCAACTACAATTTACATACATCAATTTAAAGGACGCAATTACCACCTATGGAACATGGCAAAAATAAAATAAGAAGAGAAACAACATGACAAGTTATAAGTTCCTTAAAGAGGTATGAATAAAAGGAAGGGTTCAATCTAAAAAACTTCTCTTAGACCCCACTTCCAAGTATATAAGTAAACATTGGGCCACCTAAAAAGTAAAGGAGGTCATAATTTCTTCCATTTTACTTAGAACATTCTTCGAAGTGTGTAAATTCCAAGCATGCAAGTACCTTTTCCATCTGTAAACTAATAGAATTAATTCATAAACATCATTTCTTCATAGTGGAAGAAATAATCTATTTGCTTAATCATCAATCAACAATAATTAAGGGCAATTTGAGTAAGAGAAGAGGACATAAGGATTTATAAAAACCATGAAAGCGAAGTAAGATTCTTGTAATAGGTAGAGATCTATTTCACCCATCAAAAGAAACTTATCTAGGTCAAGTTCAGTCAAGTCAAGCAATTATTTAACAGTTACTTCGAAAAATTGTAACTAGTAAAAGTTTTCATGTAGCGCAACTAAGTTCTTAATATTATGATATTTTTCATTAGCAAATCACATTAGGGCATCAATGTTGATTACATTATCCAAAATCAAGGACCTAGGAGGAATTACGAATTTCCTTTCAACAACAACATGCATTTAGTACTAAATTTCATATCTAAACATAAGGTCCCATAAGAAAGTCATCTTCTTAAGATATCCTTAAGGATTTCAACTACCTTTGGATATCCTTTATGAGGCAACTATTTCCACATAACCATCAAATAATAAGACATCAAGGTTGCATTGCATATGTTTTAAAGAATCCAAAAATCAACTTATTAAGCATAGGGAAGGCTTCATTAACCATTCTACCTATCCATTTGTAAGGAAATTAAGAAGTCAACCCTTTTAAGCAATACTTTTTTTTTTTTTTTTATATATATATATAGCGCACATAATCTATTATAAAAACATAAGAAGATTAAATCTTCTTAAAACCGTCCATGAGGGTTCAATGATAAATGATAATCCATTAATGTCGGATGAAGGTGAAGTGATCATTCTATGATATATCGTTAAAGTAGACAAGAAATGGAGTTTACACAAGGTGCGATTTTAAAGGTGGAAGGAATCCTTACAAGGAGGGAAATTCGATTTATGTTTAGGCCCAAAAATTTCTGACGTCAGGGATTTAAAGGGCCGCGAAAGTAAGGGTCTGAAATCGTTAAGAATTGACGTAAGACATCCTAGAATTCGAGCATCTGGGGTAGAATTCTAAAGGCAACATAAGAAGCCCAAACAATCAGAGTTGAATCCCTTGGTCAACGTTTCAAGAATTAAAACATTTTGTCAATGTTACACAAGGTAAAACGAAATTTTGAAAGTTACACTGGGTAAATCCAGAGGGATATACTTAGATACGGTCCAGACTTGTAAGAGTATCTCGATGACTGCCAAGGATGGTGACGATCAGGTGATTAAATACAGTTAGAAAAAAAGGAGAAGTCGATACCAAAGGCATATCATTTTGAAGGGTTCCAACCATGAAATTTCTTGAGTCCGAGGTTCAAGTCCAACCAACGAGCATACTCAGCGAGTCCGCTAAAACGAGCATACTTGGATCGAGACCCAACGCAAAAGCATGAATAATCAGGATGAGGATCCCACCAGTGGCGCTTCCATTTACCATGGATCCGGTGCTTTGCGCATTAATCCTGATCTGTCCCTTGCCCGCCCAACAAAATTTGATAACAAGTATTAAATTCTGGGCAACGAAAGATTCATGCCAGGACAAAAATCGCTAGAAAAAATTTAATCCACAACCACACAACATACGAATGGAAGGAAGCGCATGCACCAGTCGATAATGGAAGAACCCACCAGTCGAGGTTGCACATTGCTCAGAAAAGGGGCATAATTAGAAGAGAATGCAGAATAGACATTCTACAAGAAGGAATGCACAGACACTGATAATAAGATATAGCGTGAACAAGAAACTAATAAACACATACCACTTTTAAATAAAAAGCAAATAAATAACTTAGTAAGCATTTCTCCTCAAGATTCCACCTCTACGAGATCTGAGTAGTAAACAAAAAGGGGTTAAAACAAATCACAAGAAATAGAAAAGTTAAAGAAAGCCAGGCGATTCACTCAATCAACCGTTTTCCTGAAATGGTTGGAATGCATTCTATTGATTAGCAACGAATTTAAATTCCATCAACAAATTAACGATAGCTATGAGAAAAACCATTCAGACATTCTCATATATTTCTGATTGTGTGCATCTTGGAAATTAAAGGTTATAGCGATTAAGAATTGGTAAAAGGGAACCAGAAAAGAAAATCAGTTAAACGACCTCCATTAACATTGTACAAACAAGCAGGTTGATCATGAAAAACAAACATTGACATAGTCAGAAGAAAGAACAAATAAACATTCAACAACAACATATAGCTGGAAGAAAGTACCGAATAGACAATCAACGACACTGTATAACTAGAAGAAAACACATTCAAGAAAGTAGACCCATAAGTTATAATTTCTGGGTTGAATGGAAGAACTAGATAACAAGGAAATTACCGAATGCTTAATTGAAAAATAAAAAAAAACTCGAAGACCAAAATTTCATTGTCTAGATTTCAAAACCATCAAGATTGGGTAAATACTATTTAAGAATTACAACTTGGTTCATGTCGAATCTCTAACATCAATTTTACACAAATTAATTGAAACACAATTACAAATCTCAGAATAAGAAATACTGTAACCGACGATGATGGAATCAAGGATGTTCTTTGACAATTTGCGCACCTTTCTTCTCCTGCGTACTAATAATTGTGACTTCACCGGTACCTCCCAACCAATGTTAGGGGTATTCTTCTTCCCCCTTAGCCCACCGAACACCCAGAAATCCTCTAGCACCAATCTTGACTCGCAAGGTAGAACCACCACTCTCTCTCAAAATGGGTATCCCAACTCTCACAAGTAAAACCAGTAAAAAATAATTCATCAACATAACTTTTCTGATAACCAGTGTGATCCATTTTCCCTCTAGACCATTTGATTTATAGGAGTTTCCTTAATGACACATCCCCACTTGCACAATTAATTTGCTTTTAATTAAATAAATTAGAATTATTTCCCCCTTACACTTGTCACCCTCTCCCCAAGTTGCACAAGTAATTACATATTATAATTTAATTAAAAGTCAAATTCCCTCATTCTTCCTAAAAACACTCTTTAATTCGCTCCTAGTTGTCTTTTTATTCCCCATATTCCCATTTAATGACTGGCGGCTTACTAAATATGAGTCTTCTTACAGTTAGACTAATGTTAACTAGACTCTAGATACCATTCTATGCGTACACATATTCTTTCATGCTTTATTTCTTTCTTATTTTAAATTCCAATTTGGTATTTTCTGCACACATGTGTATTATATTAATTATTTTGACTTATTTCATCTTTCTTAATTTCTTAAATTGATTTACCTCATTCCTATTTTTGATTTAGTTAATAAGTCCAGTTTAGCCTCTTTACAAAACTTAGACTTAAGCTTAATTAATTTTTTTTTGAAAAGGCTTAGACTCTTATAGGGATTTATAATTAACAAATTACCCATTATTATTCATATCTGACAAGGTCTAAATATTTTCAAGGTTTACTATTATTCTTCAAGGTTTTCTAGGCCACCTAGATTCATTGACTCAAGTTTTATTTACGCGACGTGCCCTTCAAGACGCACTCCGTGCTCCAAGGGTGCCACTCACCTTTGACTAGTTTTGGTAGTTTTCCAACCCTTGGAGTGAGCACTCCATTCGAGCGACATTGTGAGAGATTAATGGATTCTAAGGAATAATGACCTTGCCTTATTACACACCCCTTAGACTCTTCGAGAGTGACTTTCTTAGTCTGCCCTCACGACATCGCGAACCTCTCGAACTAGGTAATCATTAACCTACAATTCAAGCCACGATGGGAGTACTAGTAGGCCATGACATGAACATTGTCACACCTCTCCCTCAATATGTGGTCTATGCGCATGGCCCCTTTACTCCTTATGTGAGTCAGATTAGAAAGCATTTGTCAACCTGCATCCATCAACGAAACACTTTCAATGATCTATACACAAAATCATAATATAATCGATCATATGTCACATATTCATAAATGAATTACTCAAACCAATACAATCCACTCCCTGACTCAATCCGGAGTCCCAGGAGGTCCATTGATGTCATCAACATCCACAATATGTCAAGTGTCCTACACACTTAGGGGAAACTCGTCAATAGAATCTGTCAATACATATATATCAATTAACATTAAATCACAACCATCAACATCATCATAAAAATTCATAAGTGAAATATACAACCATGTACTATAACCAGATCACTTGCACACACGTATCCTCAAAGAATAAGTCGATAACATGTGCTCGCAAGAGAGGGATGTTACTTACACTCCCTCTTGTTTTAAACTTCGTCCCAAAATTGTACAATATATATAAAATGCAGTAAAAAGTATTTGACAATATCTATATGTATAATATATCAAAACAAGTAAGGAAATTATTGACGCATATCATATGCGTCCTCCTAGGTAGCTGAGTGTGGACTATAATTGTCCCACTAGACCTTGACCTGATCGACTGTTCGATGTCGTAGTTGTTGAATGAGATGGTCCAGAATGTGGATTGGCTCCGTTGTGAGTGCACCCTCGTCTGACACCTAGAAATAACTCATGTCAATCACATGTGTAGGATCACTAACATAATGTCTCAAAACAGATACATGAAAAACATCGTGCATATGCCTTAAAGAATCAGGCAAGGCTAGTGGATAGGCCACGAGTCCTTTCTTTTCCATAACTTCGAAAGGTCCCACAAACCTAGGAGAGAGTTTATCACCCTTTCCAAACTTGATCTAACGTTTTTACGATTTCACTCGCAAGAAAACTCGGTCGCCAACTTCATAATTGCGGTCAATGTGATGCGCATCAACGTAACTCTTCTGCCAATCTTGCGCTTCTTTAATCATTTGTCTTATCATTTGCATTTGTTCTTCCATTTCTTGGATCACTTCTAGTTCTACCAGGACCCTATCCTCAAGTTGATCCTAGATGAATGGTGTCTGAAATGATCGCCCGTAAAGAAACTCAAACGGTGCCATATTAATGGTACTTTGATAACTGTTGTTGTATGCAAACTCTACCAGTGGCAAGAACTCCTCCTAATGTTTATGTTGGTCCATTACATACATACAAAACATATATTCCAAAATTTGGTTCATTCTTTCGGTCTTCCTGTCTGTCTCAGGGCGATACACTGTACTAAAGTTTAGTTGCGTTCCCAAGGCCTGTTGGAAACTGGTCCAAAATCATCTTGTAAACACTGATACTTGATCGAATATGATCCTTCTTGGTACCCCATGTAATCTCATTGACAAAAAATCTAGCTATGTCTAGTGCATGATAGATCATACATACATGAATAAAATGGTCACTCTTCGTCAGAGTGTCAACTACCACGAAAATCGATTCATGTCTCCTTACCATTAGTGGAAATCCAACTATAAATTCCATCAAAATGACCTCCCATTTCGATTCCTGGATAGCATGTGGCTGTAGTAATCCTATCAGATGTCTATGTTCAGATTTCACTTGCTGACATTCCAAACATCTCTCCACGTAGCTAACTATGTCTGATTTCATTCCTTTCCATAAGAATAAAGGCTTAAGGTCTACCCTCATCTTCGTGACTCCCAGATGAGCCATGTACACTGCTCGATGTGGTTCACTCAGGATCAAAATTATTAATTCGTCATTAGGCGGTATGTAAATTTTGTTGTTATACCTCAACAATATGTCATTTTCCAATGTATAACCTTCAAACCTTGGAACTATCATGGTGCCTTGTTTGATATTTTCCTTAACCTCTTTATACCAGTTATCGTCGAACTGTATAGTTAGAATATTTTCTCGAAGATTAGTCTGAAGAGGTGTCACCGAGAATATGTGTGGTCTCCGACTCAATGCATTTGCCACTCTGTTCACCACCCCTTTTATGTAAGTAATATCAAAATTGTATTCGCTAAGTAATTCTGACCAACGCCTTTATCGCACGTTCAAGTCACTCTGCGTAAATATGTGCTGCAATCCAAAGTGATATGTTTTTAGTTAGAATTTTCATCCAATTAAATAGTGCCTCCACACTCTCAAGGAATACACAATGGACAATAACTCCAAATCATGTGTTGCGTAGTTCTCCTCATGCTTTCTTAATTTCTTTGAGATGTAAGCGATCAATCGACCGTCTTGCATCAACACTCTGCCTAAACCTTTCTTGGACACGTCTGTTCATGCCAAGAATTCCTTGTCCATGTCAGGGAATTTTAGTATCGATGTTGTCGTCAAAAAATACTTGAGCCTTTGAAATTCTTCCACGCATTTATCAGTCCATACAAACTTCTTGTTTTTCTTCTACAATTCCGTGATTGGATTTTATATCTTCGAAAAACCTTTGACGAACCGTCGGTAATATCCAGCTAAACCCATAAATCTGTGTACTTCTTGTACGCTTTTTGGCACAGGCCATTCCATAATAGCCTCTACTTTCGATGGATCCACAACTATACCTTCACTAGATATAACATGCCCCAAGTAATGAATCTTCGTTTGGTAGAAAGAACATTTTGATAGTTTCTAGTATAATTTGTTTTCTCGTAAACAATGTAGTACTAAGCTTAAATGTTCGTCTTATTCTTATTTCATCTAAGAATATATCAATATGTCATCAATGAATACTTGAACAAACTTGTCCAAGTATTCTCAGAACACCCCATTCAACAAGCTCATGAATACCCTCGAGGTTTTTTTCAGTCCAAATGGTAAAACGATAAACTCGTAGTGTTTGAACCTTGTCTTGAATGCGGTCTTAGGAATATCTTCCTCTTTAATTCGTAACTGGTGATACCCTGATCTCAAGTTGATATTTGAAAACACTATCACGCCTTTCATTTGATCAAACAAATCGTCTTCTTGGCAACGGATACTGGTTCTTGATCGTCTCCTGGTTCAATTGATGGTAGTCAATACAAAGTCTCCACGACCCATCCTTCTTTCTTATGAAAATAATAGGCACACCCCAAGGTGACACACTTGGACGTATAAGTCCCAGGTCCAACAACTCCTTCAGTTGTATTTTCAACTCTTGTAACTCAGGTGTTGACATCCGATAAGGCATTCTTGCTATCAATTCAGTTCCAGGTTTCAAGTCGATTGTAAAATCCAACTCTCTTTCAGGCGACAAGCCTGGTAACTCTTCTGGAAACATGTCAGAAAATGCTTGTACTACCAGAAGGTTTTCTAATCCTTCCGCCTCTCCCTTTTCATTTAGCGCTAAGATTGCATATAACTTACATCCTTTACACATGCTCTTCTGTAGTTGTAGGGAAGAAATGAACCTCAAGGACACTCCCTCGTTTCTTCCCACATTCACTCTTCTATGCCCCACATCATCGGTCAAACTTAACCATTTCGTATTACAGTTGAGTATCACATCATGTGATTCCAACTAGTCCATACCGATCACAATGTCATAAGATCCTAAGATCGTGACATAAAGGTTGGCCTTCATTACAAAATATCTCAAGTCAATGCTACAGTCCCTAAACCTTCCTCCAACCTTCTGTTTGGAACCCGAAGTCATTTGTATGTATCTAAACTCTTCCTACTCGAATTCCTTTACCTTAATTCTCTTTAGCGCTGCATTATAAATAATGCTCTTTGTAGCACCTGGATCTATCAAAATACTAAAAGTTTGGTTAGCGATTGTACCTGACATCTCAAGCACAATGGACTGGTGCTCGGCTTCGCAGTTATTCACCACTACATGAATTCTGGGGGCCTTGCCCAAATCTCCAACCATAGTGTGTCCTGTTGATTCAGCGGCTCTGGCCTTATCAACCGGAAAATATCATTGGTAATGTGTCTCTCCACATGTCCAACATCCATTTTTCGGTCCAGTACTCCTAGTCCCTGAAGTAGAGGCTGCTGGCCTACCAGCCTGAGATCCTGGTCTATTCTGCTGAACAGGCCTAAACTACTACTATCGTTGGAGACACTGCTGCTGGTGCGGTGGTCCTCTGTAAGGATTCCTTTGTTGAGGAGTCGGTCGTCGTGGCGTCATGAACGTCAATCCTCTAGACGTATCTCAATGCCTCGATGTCTGTCTGGCTGGTGTTTGATGCTGCTGCACTCTGGATGTTGTCTGTCCAGTTGGTCTTATGAGAGTCCTCCCCTGATTTTGACTGGTCAGCTCTTCCTCAGCTATGAGGGCCTTCTGAACATTGTGCAATGTCTGTGGCATTAGGATCCTCACCTTCGCACAAATTTTGAAGTTAAGGATGAACACAAACTTGTTGACCTTTAGCTTCTTCATGTTTAGGTGTGGATCATACCTAAGTAGCTCCATGAATCGAGCCTCATACTCAGGCACCATATGACTACCTTGTTGTAAGGAATTGAACTCATTGAACTAGTGCTCAATGAATTCCTCTGACAAATACCTCTCCCGGAACCGTTCCTTGAACAGTTCGCATGACACGTCTTCGACGGTCATGTTTAGTTGAGGTAGGAGCGTCTTCCACCATAGAAGAGCACTCCCCTTCAACTGAAATACCGCCATGCAGACCTTCATGTTGGATGTGTAGTCACGAAGTGAAAATCACATCACAATGTTCTACAACCATGCCTTGGCGTTTGAGCCGTCTGTGGCACCCATGAACTCGGGAAAATTCACCTTCTTGAGTTATCTATGAATGCTACCACTTCCAGCTGGAGCGCCCTGTGAACCCTCATTGGGTACAAGCGCTTTGGCCTCATCTCCATCTAGTCGGTTAATCAAGGCCTCTAACATCCTCTAGAAGGACTTGATCAAACCAACCACATCCCCCAAAACAATCTTCTCCTGCCAAATGACTTTCTCTTCTCCTTAAGGGTTTGACCCATCTGGCGTGGAGGCTACTGAAGGCATCACACCTCTTTTCCTAGCACCACATCGTCTACCTCCACGACGTCCTCTAACCATGATTACCTGTATGGAAACAATTCAATTTTAATTAGCGATAATTTACTAATCAAGTTCTTAATACCATGGACGACGTAATCATCCAAGTTGCATGGTTGAACTTGCTCTGATACCATATATAACATCCCCTCAGTCATGACAATAATAATGATGTACAATAGGTAAATTTTTTTTTTTTTTTCGCATAATGAAATTAAATCATAGGAACATAATTAATAGCATTACAAGCAACACATCATCATAGTTTAATAACGACACAATCAATGCATTAACATAATTAATAGCAACGCATAATCAACACATAAATTTAAAGAGAGACATAATTCAACACATCACGATCAACTGAAGAAAAATACTAATGAATGATCAATCATGTCACTGAATAATGAAGAACTACCTGCCCAACCTATCCTGCATGGTTAGGACCTCCATGACACATAAGCAATGCTCAATCCAAAGATTCATCCGATTGATTTTGACCACTTAAGGTCTTAGGGATGGCAATTGTTCTGAGGAACAAGGAGGTTTCTAATTCCCTTAATTAATCACAACTCATAACTCCAGTCTAGATTATCGGTCATACATCAACATTATTTCATGGTGCAAGAGTAATCTAATTACTAAATCAATCATACATCAACAATATTTAATGGTGCAAGAGTAATCTAGTTACCCAATCAATCATTCTTAATCATCAATTATTCATGGTGTGACAACAAATTCTACTACAAAACATACATCAAGTAATTGACACAATTACCACCTACGATACATTCCAACAACAGTCTGACATATCAATTTAATTGACACAATTTTACCTATGAAACATTCCAACAATAGTCCAACTGCAATTTACATACATCAATTTAAAAGACGAAATTACCACCTATGGAACATGAAAAAAATAAAATAAGAAGAGAAAAAACATGACAAGTTATAAGTCCCTTAAAGAGGTATGAATATAAGGAAGGGTTCAGTCTAAAAAACTTCTCCTAGACTCCACTTCCAAGTATATAAGTAAGCATTGGGCCATCTAAAAAGTAAAGGAGGTCATAATTTCTTCCACTTCACTTTAGAACATTCTTTGAAGTGTGTAAATTCCAAGCATCCAAGTACCTTTTCCATCTGTAAAGTAATAGAATTCATTCATAAACATCATTTCTTCATAGCGCAAGGAATAATCTATTTGCTTAATCATCAATCAACAATAATTAAGGGCAATTTGAGTAAGAGAAGAAGACATAAGGATTTATGAAAACCAAGAAAGCGAAGTAAGATTCTTGTAATAGGTAGTGATCTATTTCTCCCATGAAAAACAACTTATCCAGGTCAAGTTCAGTCAAGTCAAGCAATCATTTAACAGTTACTTCGAGCCATTGTAACTAGTACAATTTTTTATGTAGCGCAACTAAGTTCTTAATAATATGATATTTTTCATTAACAAATCACATTAGGGAATCAATGTTGATTACATTATCCAAAAGCAAGGACCTAGAAGGAATTAAGAATTTCCTTTCAACAACAACAGACATTTGGTACTAAATTTCATATCTAAACATAAGGTCCCATAAGAAAGTCATCTTCTTGAGCAATTCTTAAGGATTTCAACTACCTTTGGATATCCTTTATGAGGCAACTATTTCCACATAACCATCAAATAAGAAGACATCAAGGCTACATTGCATATCCTTAAAGAATCCAAAAATCAACTTATTAAGCACATGGATGGCTTCATTAACCATTCTACCTACCCATTCTTAAGGAAATTAAGAAGTCAACCCTTTTAAGCAAAAAAATATTATATATATATATATATATATATATATATATATATATATATATATATATATATATATATTAAATGTTCTTAAAACTGTCCATGAGGGTTCAATGATAAATCATAATCCATTAATGTCATAGGAAGGTGAAGTGATCATTCTATGATATATCGTTAAAGTAGAAAACAAATGGCATTTACACAAGGTGCAGTTTTAAAGGTGGAAGGAATCCTTACAAGGAGGGAACTTCCATTTATGTTTAGGCCCAAAAATTCCTGACGTCAGGGATTTAAAGGGCCGCGAAAGTAAGGGTCTGAAATCGTTAAGAATTGACGTAAGACATCCTAGAATTCGAGCATCTGGGGTAGAATTCTAAAGGCAACATAAGAAGCCCAAACAATCAGAGTTGAATCCCTTGGTCAACGTTTCAAGAATTAAAACATTTTGTTAATGTTACACAAGGTAAAACAAAATTTTGAAAGTTACAATTGGTAAATCTAGAGGGATATACTTAGATATAGTCTGGACTTGTAAGAGTATCTCGATGACTGCCAAGGATGGTGACGATCAGGTGATTAAATACAGTTAGAAAAAAAAAAAAAGAGAAGTCAATACCAAAGGCATAAAATTTAGAAGGGTTCTGGCCATGAAATTTCTTGAGTCTGAGGTTCAACTCCAACCAACGAGCATACTCAACGAGTTTGCTAAAACGTAGCAACACACATGAGTGACACCTGGATTGAGACCCAGTGCCAAAGAATGAATCGTCAGGATGAGGAGCCCACCTGTGGCGCTTCCATTTACCATGGATCCAGTGCTCTGCGCATTAAGCCTGATCTGGCCTCTACATGCCCAAATGTTTTTGATAACAAGTATTAAATTCTGGGCAACAAAAGATTCACGCCAGGACAACAATAGCTGGAAAAAAATTCAATCCACAACCACACATCATACGAATGGAAGGAAGCACATGCACCAGTCGATAAGGGAAGAACCTACCAGTCGAGGTTACAAATTACCTAGTCACACAACAAATATGGATAAAAAATTTCAAGCAAGAACTGGCGAAATGTAAATCCGTATCATCATTTTTAAAGAAAATCAGGGTAAATTGTCTCCATTAATGTTGCTTAGACAAAGGGACATAATTAGAAGAGAATGCATAATAGACATTCTACAAGAAGGAATGCACAAACAATGATAATAAGATTTAGTGTGAAAAAGAAACTAATAAACACATACCACTTTTAAATAAATAGGAAATGAATAACTTAGGAAGCATTTCTCCTCAAGATTCCACCTCTACAAGATCTGAGTAGTAAACAAAAAGGGGTTAAAATGAATCAAAAGAAATAGAAAAGTTAAAGCAAGCCAAGTGATTCACTCAATCAACCGTTTTCTTGAAATGGTTGGAATGCATTCTATTGATTAGCAACGCATTTAAATTCCATCAACAAATTAACGATATCTATTCTCATATATTTCTAATCGTGTGCATCTTGGAAATTAAAGGTTATAGCGATCAAGAATTGGTAAAAGGGAACCATAAGAGAAAATCAGTTAAACAACCTCCATTATCATTGTACAAACAAGCAGGTTGATCATGAACAACAGACATGGACATAGTTAGAAGAAAGAACAAATAAACATTCAACAACAACATATAGTTGGAAGAAAGTATCGAATAGACAATCAACAACAATGTATAACTAGAAGAAAACACATTCAAGAAAGTACACACATAAGTTATAATTTCTGGGTTGAATGGAAGAACTAGATAACAAGGAAATTACTGAATGTTTAATTGAAAAAAAAAAAAAACTCCAGTACCAAAATTTCACTATTTAGATTTCACAACCATCAAGATTGGGTAAATTCTATTTAAGAATTACAACCTGGTTCATGGTGAATCTCTAACATCAATTTTACACAAATTAATCTAAACGCAATTACAAATCTCAGAATAAGAAATATTGTAACCAATGATGATGGAATCAAGGTTGTTCTTCGAAAATTTGTGCACCTTTCTTCTCCCGCTTGCTAATCATTGTGACTTCACCGGTACCTCCTAGCCAACTCTAGGGGTACTCTTCTTCCTCCTTATCCCCCCCCACGAGTTGTAAAGGGGACACACACACACACAACCGGAAGTCCTCTAGCACCAAGCTTGCCTCACAAGGTAGAACCACCACTCTCTCTCAAGCTGGGTATCCCAACTCTCACAAGTAAAACCAGTCAAAAATAATTCAGCAAAATAACTTTGCCGATAACCAGTGTGATCCCTTTTTCGTTTAGACCATTTACTTTATAGGTGTTTCCTTAATGACACATCCCCACTTGAACAATTAATTTTCTTTTAATTAAATAAATTAAAATTATTTCCCCCTTACACTTGTCACCCTCTCCCTAAGTTGCATAAGTAATTACATATTATAATTTAATTAAAAGTCAAATTCCCTCACCCATCCTAAAAGCGTTCCTAGTTGTCTCTTTATTCCCCATATTCCCATTTAATGACTAGTGCCTTACTAAATCTGAGTTGAGTTAAAATATGAGTATTCTTCTAGTTAGACTAGTGTTAACTAGACTCTAGATACCATTCTATGTGTACACATATTCTTTCATGCTTTATTCCTTTCTTATCTTAACTTCCAATTTGGTATTTTCTGCACACATGTGTATTATATTAATTCTTTAGACTTATTTCATCTTTCTTAATTTCTTAAATTGATTTACCTCATTCCTATTTTTGATTTAGTTAATAATTTCAGTTTAGCCTCTTTACAAAACTTAGACTTAAGATTAATTAATTTTTTTTGAAAATGATTAGACTCTTATAGGGATTTATAATTAACAAATTACCCATTATTATTTATATCTGACAAGGTCTAAATATTTTCAAGGTTTACCGTTATTATTCAAGGTTTTCTAGGCCACCTAGATTCATTGTCTCAAGTTTTATTTACGCGATGTGCCCTCCAAGACGCACACCGTGCTCCAAGGGTGCCACTTGCCTTTGACTGGTTTTGGTAGTTTTCTAACCCTTGGAGTCAACACTTCATTCGAGCGACCTTGTGAGAGACTAAGGGATTCTAAGGAATAATGACCCCGCCTTATTGCACACCCCTTAGAATCTTCGTGAGCGTCTGTCTCAGTTTTCCCTCAGGACATCACAAACCTCTCGTAATAGGTAATCGTTAACCTACAATTCGAGCCATGACGGGAGTGCTAGTAGACTGTGACAGGGACGCTATCACACCTCTCCCTCAATATCTGGTCTATGTGCATGGCCTATTTACTCCTTATGTGAGTCAGATTAGAAAACATTCATGAGCCTGCATCCATCAACGAAAAACTGTCAATGATATATATACAAAGTCATAATATAATCGATCATATGTCACATATGCATAAATGAATTACTCAAACCAATACAATCCACTCCCTGACTCAATCTGAAGTCCCAGGAGGTCCATTGATGCCATCAACATCCACAATCTGTCAAGTGTCCTGCATACTCAAGGGAAACTCGTCAATAGTATCTGTCAATACATATATATCAATTAACATTAAATCACAACCACCGACATCATCATAAAAATCCATAAGCGAAATATACAACCATGTACTATAACCAGATCACTTGCACATACATGTCCTCAAAGAATAAGTTAATAACATGTGCTCACAAGAGAGGGATGTTACTTACACCCCCTCTTGTTTTAAACTTCGTCTTGAAGTTGTACAATATATATAAAATGTAGTAAAAAGTATCTGACAAGATATATATGTCTAATATATCAAAACAAGTAAGGAAACTGCTGACACATATCATATTTGTCCTTCCAGGTAGTCGAGTGTGGACTATAATTGTCCCACTGGACCTTGACCTGATCGACTGTTTGACGTTGTAGCTGTCGAATGCGATGGTCCAGAATGCGGATTCGCTCCGCCATGAGTGCACTTTCATCCAACACCTGCAAAGAACTCATGTCAATCACATGTGTAGGATCACTAACATAATGTCTCAAAACAAATACATGAAAAACATCATGCATACACCTTAAAGAATCAGGCAAGGCTAGTTGATAGGCCACATGTACTTTCTTTTCCATAACTTCCCAAAAAACTAGGAGAGAGTTTAGCACCATTTCCAAACTTGATCGAACTTTTGTGCAGTTTCACCTGGAATAAAACTTGGTCACCAACTTCATAATTGTGGTCAACATGATGTGCATCAACGTAACTCTTCTGTTGATCTTGAACTTCTTTAATCCTTTGTCTTATCATTTACATTTGTTCTTCCATTTCTTGGATCACTTTTGGTCCTACCAGGACCCTATCCTCAAGTCAATCCCAACTCAATGGTGTCTAACATGATCACCCGTAAAGAAACATAAATGATGCCATCTTAATGGTACTTTGATAGCTGTTGTTGTATGGAAACTCTACTAGTGGCAAGAACTCCTCCCAACGTTTCTGTTGGTCCATTACATACATACACAACATATCTTCCAAAATTTGGTTCATTCTTTCAGTCTTTCCGTCTATCTCAGGGTGATACGCTGTACTAGAGTTTAGTTGCATTCCCAAGGCCTCTTGGAAACTCTTCCAAAATAATCATGTAAACATCGATCCTTGATTGAATATGATCCTTCTTGGTACCCCATGTAATCTCACAATATCACTGAAAAAAAATCTAGCTATGTATATCACCTGATACGTTGTACGAACAAGAATAAAATGGGCACTCTTCGTCAGAGTGTCAACTACCATGAAAATCAAGTCATGTCTCCTTGCCATCAGTGGAAATACAACTATAAAGTCCATTGAAATGACCTCCCATTTTGATTCTGGGATAACGTGTGGCTGTAGTAATCCTACCGGATGTCTATGTTCAGATTTCACTTGCTGACATTCCAAACATCTCACCACGTAGCTAACTATGTCTGATTTTATTCCTTTTCAGAAGAATAAAGGCTCAAGGTCTGCCCTCATCTTCGTCACTCTCGGATGAGCCATGTACACTTCTCAATGTGCTTCACTTAGAATCAAAATTCTTAATTCATCATTAGGAGGTATGTAAATTATTTTGTTATACCTCAACAATCTGTCATTGTCCAATGTATAACCTTCAAACCTTGGTATCAACATGGTGTCTTGTCCGATATTTTCCTTAACCTCTTTATACCAGTCATCGTCGAACTGTATAGTTAGAATCTTTTCTCGAATATTCATTTGAAGAGGTATCATTGAGAATATGCGTGGTCTATGACTCAATGCATATGCCACTCTGTTCACCACACCTTTTATGTAAGTAATCTCAAAATCATATTCGCTAAGTAATTCTGACCAACGGCTTTGTCAAGCGTTCAAGTCACTCTGCGTAAATATGTGGTGCAATCCAAAGTGATCTGTTTTTAGTTCGAATTTCTGTCCAATTAGATAGTGTCTCCACACTCTCAAGGCATACACAATGGCCAATAACTCAAAATTACGTGTTTCATGGTTTTCCTCACGCTTTCTTAATTTCCTTGAGATGTAAACGATCACTCGACCACCTTGCATCAACACTCCACCTAAACCTTCCTTGGATGCGTCTGTGCATACCAAGAATTCCTTGTCCATGTCGTGGACTTTTAGTATCGACACTGTCGTCAAAAAATCCTTGAGCCTTTGAAATGGTTCCATGCATTTCTTGGTACATACAAACTTCTTGTTTTTCTTTTGCAATTCCGTGATCGGATTTGCTATCTTCGAAAAACCTTAGACAAACCGTCGGTAATATCCAGCTAAAACCATAAAGCTGCGTACTTCTTGTACATTTGTCAGCACAAGACATTCCATAATAGCCTCTACTTTCGCTGGATCCACAACAATACCTTCACCGGATATAACGTGCCCCAAGAAATGAATATTCATTTGGTAGAAATAACATTTTGATAGTTTCCCATATAATTTGATTTCTCGTAAACACTATAGTACTAGGATTAAATGTTCATCTTGTTCTTCTATCATATGAGAATATATCAATATGTCATCAATGAATACTCGAACAAACTTGTCCAAGTATTCGCAGAACACCCCATTCATCAAGCTCATGAATACCCTCGGGGCGTTTGTTAGTCCAAATGGTAAAATGGTAAGATCGTAGTGTTTGAACCTCATCTTGAATGGGGTCTTAGGAACATATTCCTCTTTAATTCATAACTGGTGATATCCTGATCTCAAGTTGATCTTTGAAAACACAATCATGCCTTTCATTTGATCAAACAAATCGTCTATTCTTGGAAAAAAATACTAGTTCTTGATCATCGCCTGGTTCAATTGATGGTAGTCAATACAAAGTATCCACGACCCATCCTTCTTTCTTATGAAAATAATAGGTGCACCCCAAGGTGACACACTTGGACATATCAGTCCCAGGTCCAACAAATCCTTCAGTTGCATTTTCAACTCTTGTAACTCAGGTTTTGACATCTGATAAGGCATTCTTGCTATCGGTTCAGTTCCAAGTTTCAAGTTGATTGTAAACTCCAACTCTCTTTCATGCATCAATCCTAGTAACTCTTCTGGATACATGTCAGAAAAATCTCGTACTACCAGAAGGTTTTCTAATCCTTCCGCCTCACCCTTGTCATTTAGCACTAAGATTGCAAATAACTTACATCCTTTACGCACGCTCTTCTGTAGCTGTAGGAAAAAATGAAGCTCAAGGACACTCCTTGGTTTCTTCCCACAATCACTCTTCTCTTCCCCACATCATCGGTCAAACTTAACCATTTTGTCTTACAGTTGAGTACCGCATCATGTGATTCCAACCAGTCCATATTGATCATAATTTCATAAGATCCTAATATTGTGACATAAAGGTTGGCCTGCATTACAAAATATCCCAAGTCAATACTACAGTCTGTAACCATTCCTCCAACCTTCTGTTTTGGCACCTGAAGTCATTTCTACATATCTAAACTCTTCCTGCTCAACTGCCTTTACCTTAATTCTCTTTAGTGGTGCATTAGAAATAAATCTCTCTGTAGTACCTAGATCTATCAAAATACTAAAATTTTCGTCGACGGTTGTACCTAACGTATCGACCACAATGGACTAGTGCTCGACCTGACAATTATTCACCACTGCATGAATCATGTGGGCCTTGCCCAAATCTCCAACCGTAGTGTGTACTGTTGATCCGGCCGCTCTGGTCTTCTCAACCAGATAGTCTCGTTGGTAATGTGTCTCTGCACATGTCCAACATCCGGTCTTTGGTCTAGTACTCCAGGTCCCTGAAGTAGAGGCTACTGGCCTACCAGCCTAATATCCTTGTCTATTCTAATGAACATGCCTAAACTACTGCTATTGTGGGGGACACTACTGCTTGTGTGGTGGTCCTTTGTAAGGAGTCCTTTGCTGAGGAGTCAGTTTTCGTGGCATCGTCATCGTGGATCCTCTAGACGTATCTCGATACCTTGATGTCTGTCTTGATGGTGTCTGATGTTGCTGTGCTCTAGATGTCATATTTCCAACTAGTCTTGTAGGAGTCCTCCCTTGACTCCCACTGGTCGGCTCTTCCTCAGCTTGAGGGCCTTCTGGACCGCATCGTGCAATGTCTGTGGCATTAGGATCCTAACCTTCGCATGAATTTCAAAGTTAAGGATGAACACAAACTTGTTGACTTTTATCTTCTCCATTTTCAGGTGTGGATCATACCTAAGAAACTCCATGAATCAGGCCTCATACTCGGGCACCGTACGACCACATTGTCGTAAGGCATTGAACTCATTGAGCTGGTGCTCTATGAATTCCTCTGACAAATACCTCTCCCGGAACCGTTCCTTGAACATTTCACATGACACATCTTCGATGGTCATGTTTAACAGAGGTAGAAGTGTCTTCCACCATAGAAGAGCACTCCCCTTCAACTGAAATACCACCATGTGGACCTTCATGTTGGAGGTGTAGTCACGAAGTTCAAAGCACATCCCCATGTTCTCCAACCATGCCTTGGCGACTGATCCATCTGTGGCATCCATGAACTCGAGAAACTTCACCTTCTTGAGTTCTCTATGAATGCTATCACTGCCAATTGGATCACGCTATGAACCCTCATTGGGTACAGGTGCCCTGGCCTCATCTCTATCTAGTCGGTTAATCAAGGCCTCTGACATCCTCTGGAAGGACCTCATCAAACCAACCACATCCCCCACAACAATCTTCTCATTCCCAATGAATTTCTCTTCTCCTTGGGGGTTAGACTCCTCTAGCATGGAGGCTATTGAAGGCGTTGCACCTCTTCCCCTAAAACCACGTCGTCTACCTCCACGATGTCCTCTAACCATGATTAATTTCATGGAAAAATTTAAATTTAAATTAGCAATAAGTTATTAATCAAGTGCTTAATATAGTGGAAGGCGTAATGATCCAAGTCGCAGGGTTGAACCCACTCTGATACCATATATAACATCCTCTCTGCCACAAAAACAATATTAATGTACAATAGGTAATTTTTTTTTCCGCATTAGGAAATTAAATCATCACAAGATAAATAATAACATTACAAGCGACACATCATCATAATTTAATAATGGCATAGTCAACGTATTAACATAATTAATAGCGAAGCATAATCAACACATAAAATTAACGAGCGACACAATTCAACACATCACGATCAACTGAAGAAAAATACTAATGAATGATCAACCATGTCACCGAATAATAAATGACTACCCACCCAACCTATCCTGCATGGTTAGGACCTCCATGACACATAAGCAATTCTCAAGCCCATGATTCATCCGATTGATTTTGACCACTTAAGGTCTTATGGCTGGCAACTTTTTTGAGGAAAAAGGAGGTGTCTAATTCCCTTAATTAATCACAACCCATAACTCCAATCTAGATTATTAGTCAAACATCAACATTATTTCATGGTGCAAGAGTAATCTAATTACTAAATCAATCATACATCAACATTATTTAATGGTGCAAGAGTAATCTAGTTACCAAATCAATCATTCTTAATCATCAATTATTCATGGTGCGACATAAAATTATACTACAAAACATACATCAAGTAATTGACGCAATTACCACCTACGATACATTCCAACAACAGTCCGACATATCAATTTAATTGACGCAATTTTGCCTATGAAACATTCCAGCAATAGTCCAACTACAATTTACATACATCAATTTAAAGGACGCAATTACCACCTATGGAACATGAAAAAAATAAAATAAGAAGAGAAACAACATGACAAGTTATAAGTCCCTTAAAGAAGGGTTTAGTCTAAAAAACATCTCCTAGATCCCACTTCCAAGTATATAAGTAAACATTGGGCCACCTAAAAAGTAAAGGAGGTCATAATTTCTTCCACTTCACTTAGAACATTCTTCGAAGTGTGTAAATTCCAAGCATGCAAGCACCTTTTCCATCTGTAAACTAATAGAATTAATTCATAAACATTATTTCTTCATAGCGCAAGGAATAATCTATTTTCTTAATCATAAATCAACAATAATTAAGGGCAATTTGAGTAAGAGAAGAGGACATAAGGATTTATAAAAGCCATGAAAGCGAAGTAAGATTCTTGTAATAGGTAGAGATCTATTTCGCCCATCAAAAGCAACTTATCCAGGTCAAGTTCAGTCAAGTCAAGCAATTATTTAACAGTTACTTCGAGCCATTGTAACTAGTACAAGTTTTCATGTAGCACAACTAAGTTATTAATATTATGATATTTTTCATTAGCAAATCACATTAGGGAATCAATGTTGATTACATTATCCAAAAGCAAGGACCTAGGAGGAATTACGAATTTCCTTTCAAGAACAAAAAGCATTCCATACTAAATTTCATATCTAAACATAAGGTCCCATAAGAAAGTCATCTTCTTGAGCAATCCTTAAGGATTTGAACTACCTTTGGATATCCTTTATGAGGCAACTATTTCCACATAACCATCAAATAATAAGACATCAAGGCTGCATTGCATATCCTTTAAAGAATCCAAAAATCAACTTATTAAGCACATGGAAGGCTTCATTAACCATTCTACCTACCCATTTGTAAGGAAATTAAGAAGTCAACCCTTTTAAGCAATAAAATATTTTTTTTTATATATATAGCGCACATAATCTATTATAAAAACATAAGAAGATTAAATATTCTTAAAACCGTCCATGAGGGTTCAATGATAAATCATAATCCATTAATGTCGTAGGAAGGTGAAGTGATCATTCTATGATATATCATTAAAGTAGACAAGAAGTTGCATTTACACAAGGCACGGTCTTAAAGGTGGAAGGAATCCTTACAAGGAGGGAACTTCCATTTATGTTTAGGCCCAAAACTTTCTGACGTCAGGGATTTAAAGGGAAGTGAAAGTAAGGGTCTCAAATCATTAAAACTTGTTGTAAGACATCCTAGAATTCGGGCATCTGGGGTAGAATTCTAAAGTCAGCATATGAATCCCAAGAAATCAAAGTTGAATCCCTTGGTCAATGATTCAAGAACTAAAACATTTTGTCAATGTTACACAAGGTAAAATGAAATTTTGAAAGTTACACTTGGTAAATCGAGAGGGATATACTTAGATACTGTCTGGACTTGTAAGAGTATCTCGATGACTGCCAAGGATGGTGACGATCAGGTGATTAAATACGGTTAGAAAAAAAAGGAGAACTTGACACCAAAGGAATAACATTTCAAAGGGTTCAAACCATGAAATTTCTTGAGTCTGAGGTTCAACTCCAACCAACGAGCATACTAAGTGAGTCCGCTAAAACGTAGCAACACACATGAGTGACACCTGGATCGAGACCCAGATCAAAGTCATGAATCATTAGGATGAGGAGCCCATGAAAGGCATTTCCATTTACAATGGATCTAGTGCTTTGTGCACTAATCCTGATCTGGCCCTTGTGCACCCAACAAAATTTGATAACAAGTATTAAATTCTAGGCAATGAAAGATTCATGCCAGGACAACAATAGCTAGAAAAAATTCAATCCACAACCACGCAACATATGAATGGAAGGAAGCGCATGCACCAATAGATAAGGGAATAACCCACCAGTCGAGGTTGCACATTGCATAGAAAAAGGGGCATAATTATAAGAGAATGAATAATAGACATTCTATAGGAAGGAATGCACAAACTGATAATAAGATTTACCTTGAAAAAAAAACTAATAAACACATGCCACTTTTAAATAAAGAGGAAATGAATAACTTAGGCAACATTTCTCCTCAAGATTCCACTTCTATGATATCTAAGTAGTAAACAAAAAGGGGTTAAATCAAATCACAAGAAATAGAAAAGTTAAAGCAAGCCAGACAATTCACTCAATCATCTGTTTTCCTGAAATGGTTGGAATGTATTCTATTGATTAGCAACGCATTTAAATTCCATCAACAAATTAACGATAGCTATGAGAATAAACATTCAAACATTCTCATATATTTCTGATCATGTGCGTCTTGGAAATTAAAGGTTATAGCGATCAAGAATTGGTAAAAGGGAACCAGAAAAGAAAATCAGTTAAACGACCTCCATTATCAATGTACAAACAATTAGGTTGATCATGAACAACAAACATTGACATAGTCAGAAGAAAGAACAAATAAACATTCAACAATAACATATAGCTGGAAGAAAGTACCGAATAGACAATCAACAACAATGTATAACTAGAAGAAAATACATTCAAGAAAGTACACCCATAAGTTATAATTTATGGGTTGAATGGAAGAACCATATAACAAGGAAATTACCGAATGATTAATTGAAAAAAAAAAACTCCAATACCAAAATTTCACTGTTTAGATTTCACAACCATCAAGATTGGATCAATTCTATTTTAGAATTACAACCTGGTTCATGGCGAATCTCTAACACAAATTTTACACAAATTAATCGAAACACAATTACAAATCTCTGAATAAGAAATACCGTAACCGAAGATGATGGAATCAAGGATGTTCTTTGGCAATTTGCTCACCTTTCTTCTCCCACTTGTTAATCATTGTGACTTCACCGATACCTCCCAACCAACGCTAGGGGTATTCTTCTTCCCCCTTATCCCCCCGAGCTGCAAAGGGGCCACACAGAAACAACTAGAAATCTTCTATCACCAAGCTTGCCTCGCAAGGTAGAGCCACCACTCTCTCTTAAGATGGGTATCCCAACTCTCACAAGTAAAACCAGTCAAAAATAATTTGACAACATAAATTTGCAAATAACCAGTGTGATCCCTTTTCCCTCTAGACCATTTTATTTAGGAGTTTGCTTAATGACACATCTCCACTTGCACAATTAATTTGATTTTAATTAAATAAATTAAATTATTTCCCCCTTACACTTTTCACCCTCTCCCCAAGTTGCACAAGTAATTACATACTGTAATTTAATTAAAAGTAAAATTCCCTCACCCTTCCTAAAAGCGCACCTTAATTCGCTCTTAATTGTTTGTTTATTCCCCATATTCCCATTTAATGATTGATGCCTTACTAAATATGAGTTGATTTAAAATAACAGTCTTCTTCTAGTTAGACTAGTGTTAACTAGACTCTAGATACCATTCTATGCGTACACATATTCTTTCATGCTTTTTTTCTTTCTTATCTTAAATTCCAATTTGGTATTTTCTGCACACACACGTATTATATTAATTCTTTAGACTTATTTCATATTTCTTATTTTCTTAAATTGATTTACCTCATTCCTATTTTTGATTTAGTTAATAATTTCAGTTTATCCTCTTTACAAAACTTAGACTTAAGATTAATTTTTTTTTTTTTTGAAAAGGCGTTGAGATCATTTCTCGCTTCTGAAATTTCCCTCCTTTTTTCTATTTTCCCAAATTCTTTTGTCCCTTTATTTTCCCTCTTCTATGCTTACCTATTTTTCCATTTCCTCTTTTGCCTTCTACTTTCCCTTTCTCATTCTATACTTAGTCATTTTTTCAAAACGATGGGTTCCCGGGTTGGCAGACTTGTGGATCATCATCTCCATCCATACCCTCACATCACAAGTCCATCTGACCACCACACTATCCTATGCTTAGCCAATTTTAAACCTTCTGCAGTCACTGGTTTGTAGGTTCCCGGGTTCACAAAAGTATCAAATCCTATTTCACTCCGAACCGTCCCCACCACCCTCGCACTCTTCCCAATACACATTTAGTATGCTTTGAATGCTAACAACTCATCATGCAAGTTCGTAAATATTGCCATTAATAAGCGAAGGGCTTGAGGATATCGCCTATTAAAACACATTAAACCAAGATTTACGGAGGATTATATTATCCCTCTCAAGCGTTTAGTTTAAAAATTATTTGGAGTAAAGGAACAATTTCGTCAACTTATGGAAGCAACTCGACAATAGTTCTGTGGAGACACATTGAAATTTTTTGGGTGTGAGGACTATAGCTTTCAATGGTCCAAAGCATATTCTTAATACCCATCCCCTTCTGCCCAGAAGGAAGTAATCTAGACATTTGGAATTGCACATGTAGGTTGTGTCCCGAAAGTCTTTGACTGTAAGGAGTTGGTCACCTAGTGCGTCGAGAGATATATTACAAGCCAACATATCATTCAATTGCAGGATCATTCCCTTGTCTCTCTGTCACCTCAGGTATTTCGTAAGATGTTGAGACTTCTCGAGCCAATGCTTACCTTCAAGGACGAAGATTGCATATAATTATTAAAGAAGCATGACAATGGGTTGGACCTCTTACCTAAGTCCCTGGAGAACCCAGCGGCCATCCCCGAGGATATCATGAGACTGCAGGTTAGCTCATTCAAAAATCCTCTACAGGAAATTTCTTGTATTTTCATGAGGATAACAGGACAAGAAACTAAAACCAACATTTCCTGCATGATTCTTTACATTTTATATTTTACAGTCAAGTAATAGGCCATCTTCAATTGGGGCAAGTTGATTTCCATTGAAATCTCTTCCCAATTGTCACAATAGAAGAAGGAGAATAATTTCTTTATGTCATCTTATTTGGTTTTCACGATAGTACATTGCTGTTAGTTTCCAAGATTGTTTGTGTGTAAGAAGGTAAATTGTGAATTCGACTCGGTAACCTTCTGGTATCAAACATTATGGAGGCACAAAGCCTCCCAACAATTTTATGAATTTTTTAATGATTTTGTCTCAGTTTTTAAAGGCTTGCTGTTTGGAAAGGACAGTCCCCAGATGTCTGACCAGGGGAGTAAGTTCTGGGATAAGAAGGGGACACTGGAACTGGAGATTCTCTAGATGATTCTATTGGGGGCCTTGAAGCAGAGAAATCCTAGTGAAAGGAAAGAATCAAAGAATTGGAAGAAGATTTAATGCCTATTCCAGTACTTGCTAGTCCTTTAGCAATGATCGAGCCTACCACACCTGCAACAAAACTGAAAGGATTTGCAAGCCTGCTCACATAAGTCAGGGGCTATGTGGAGAAGAACATTAAGAAAAGAATGGAATTAATTACAGAGGCTTGGGAGATGTCAAAGAGCATGGTATCTTTTGGAATGAGGGCACATGCCTTCCATACATATTTACAAACATATTTGAAAAAATAAGAAGGTTTTTACCTTGACGCGGTCGTACCCTTCGGTTTTAAAGTTACCAATATGACATAGTTCAGAATAAGAGAGGAGGATATCCCTTCTCTGAACCGGATAAAACAACTGAACGCATGTTGGAAGGAAAAGGTTAAGAACTTGAATATTATTGTCCAAGCATGGAACCAGGCCATAACTAGGAGAGAATAATTATTCAAAAGGATGATTGAGATAGACCTAGCCGGGAGCACCAATGAGGTCCAAGACCCCAAATTGATTCTCAATTCATTGTTCCTAACCAAGCAAGCCTTGGACGAACAAGTTGAGATCTTTAAAGGGTTATCATTTGAAAAATTGTATGGCATTCTTGAGTATAATGAAGATGACATAGATAACTGGCTAGTGGATTATTTAGTAAAAAATAAAGATATTGAAGAATATTTGCGTAATATTTCCATTGATCTAAGGGACTTGGAGGGTGATATTTTCAATATAAAAATCTAGCATGAAATCAACGTGGAACCAGTGAGAAGCTACATCGAGGAGTGGTTTAAAAATGCTGTCGACAAACTCACTGATGAAGGGAAAAAGACAGTTGAGACGGTTCTTGTAACTGTCAATGAAAGAAATAAAAGGACATAAACGAGTAAGTGATAAGGAGAATATACCATCATAGTAAGTTCATACTGATCACATCCTTCTTTCTTTATCAAGTTCTAGATCTAGTTACTCCACCTCTTTAAATATAAAGGTTTAACCGAAGAATGATAATTTCCTTTTTCTTCTTACCAGGTCTTGTTGTCTTCCGCTGCCCACTTTCTTCCTTCTACAAAATTTATTCTTATATATATTTGATTTATGGTCCATGGGAGCCCCAATCCCAGTCTTTATGACAAACATGTTTAAATTTCAGAGAATATGTAATGGACTATATATTTTTTAGAAATTCCAAGAGAGCTATTTTGGGAACAATCTCAACTATACTTTGTAACCTAGTTTTTTGAATATAAAGTATTTGAGGTTGATCTATCATTATCTTTATTTGATTTTTCCATGTATCACTTTGTCAAAGTTCTCTTATGCATGCAGATCATTTTCTTTTATTTTTTTATGTGATTAGAAATATTTTGCCCTACTATGATGGATTGGAGGAAATTTTGTTTATTTTCTTTAAATGTGTGGATGTGGTTCCTGGTCCACTCTCAGGAAATTTCCTTAAAAGAAAATAAAACATTTTATTTTTTTATATTTTTAATTTATTTTGATTACCATGGAGAACTTCTATAAAAGTCCCACATTCTGAAGACCTCAAGTCCCATGAAAATCATAACGGAGGAGTACCACCTCTTTAAAAATGCAGGGGGATTTGCATCCTCACGAGGTTTCCGTTTTGATCCTAACGAATTCAAGCATCAACATTTTTGGCAACCATACTGGGGACATGAACTGGAAATTTGGAACCTGGACCAATGTTTGTGAAAGAATATATGACTTTACCCCAGGGTAATCAACCCCATTTATAAATTGGATTGAATAATCAAAGAAGCATTTTACATCGGTTGTATAATATGGTAATAATGACATCCCAGAATCGAGAAGGGTTATAAAGGTCTTGGCATATCTTAGTCCAAGAAGAAGAAAGATAAATCCTCTGAATACAGAGGAGATAATAACAACAAGATCGATGATATCAAAGGCTAGCTAGAGAAACATAAGAACAATGTTAAGATTGAAGCTGGACAAATACAAGGGACCCATTACCTGAAGTAAAAGTAATCAACTCTCTATCCTTAGAAGTGAAAAGTCTAGCCCTAAAGTCTCCTCAGACATGGCAGCGAGAGACGGACAACCCCAAGATGAGAATCATGAGGAGAGATAAGGAGGTGGAAGAGATGCCGCAAGAAATCAAGGAATCCCAGGTTTTGGAAATAGAAGGAGGGTAAGAGATTCCCCTCTTAATCTTATAGGTGAATAAAACAAGCTCTCTGTTCTCCCTAAGGGCACCTTAAAGGAATTTTCTAGAGACATAACAATTAATGAAAAGTTTCATCTACACTTATTTCTTGATGTTTGTGACTTTCACCGAGTTGAATATGACAACGTCATGGTGAGGCTGTTTCTGCAAACCTTATCAGAAATATATTATGATTGGTATACAACGTTTCCCAATAGATCAATTCGCTCATTTAATGACCTCGAAGCTATGTTCCTAACTATGTTTTCCCCTCCAATTTCTTACCATACCCTCCTCACAGACTTCACCCCGATTGGGTTGAGGAAGAACGAAAGGATACTAGATTTTAACCTCAGGTTCAATAAGACCTTGAGTAGAATTCCATAAGATAAAATATTAAATGACCAGGTCATTCTCGATTGTTATGAGAATGCAATGCCCCCAAATGTAAAATATGCCATAAGAAAATCCCAAATGGATAATTTGGAGGAGGAAATGACTAAGGATGCTGATATGGAAGAAATTATGATTTATACGAGTGCCGACCCCGAAATTATACTGGTAAGAGTACAAAGGTAGATGGGGGGATTAAATATTGATAATAAAGGATCTTCCAGTTCAAGAAAGAATGAATAATTCAAGCCTCGAGCAGCTCAGAAACAAACAACGGGAGGGGGATTTTTTAAAGGAACCATACTTGATGTAAAGGTTGACCTTGTGGTGGCGTAGGAAACAAAGAAAACATTTGAAATTGCATAGATGAATAGAACCATCAAACAGATGCAGAACGAGATAACCAGACTGAGAAGGGGAGATAATTACATGCCAAACCCAAGAATGCTAATTCCCGAGCAAAGGAGGAACCCTCCCTCTGAAAATAGAGTGAGGTTTGAGGATACTGATAACCCACAAAGACCAAGGGTTCCCAGACAACCTACTCCAAACACGGTTTTTCTGGATGATGTCTATGACAAGCAATTAATTGAGCAAGAAAATTATTTCTTACCTGATGAAAGCTCTAAAATTGTGAAGATGGACAGATGCAAGACGTCCATGTATATATTTGGAGAGTGTGACAATGATCCTAACTCGCAAGAAAATGTCACCCAAACAAGAGGGTTTGTAAATAGACCAAAGAATAAAGGTGACTCTGACAAAGAAAAACAAAAAACAAAAATAAAAAGAAAAAACAAATGAAAAAGTGTCTAATGAGAAAGTGATGGATGGAAATGGAACCAAAAGGCAACACATGGCATCAAGCTCCACTCAAATGACGTATAATGCTGTGGAAGACCTAAGTAAATTGAGGACAACTCATGCTTTTATGGAAGTGGTAAATATTACTTAGCAAAGACAAAACATTTTGAAGTTGTTGGATGATCCATCGAGAAGAGGTGAAGCTATCGTTACCAGTCCAAAACAGAGCTAGAGCTCGTCAACTTCCAAGCTGAGAGGTAAAATTCTGCCCTTCTACATTTCAATTGAAAATCATGATGTTTCATTACATAAATGTTTAGTTAACACTGGTGTGACAAATAATATAAAGTCACTTGTGGTCATGGAAGAATTAGGCATGATTTGTGCTAAGTATTATGAAACTGGTGAGAGCATATATAAAATCGATTCTAGAAAAGTGTCAACGTATGAAGAAATCAAGGATTTTTTTTCTTGGATTAAAACAACCCCCCATGTCATTAAAATTTTCAATATTATTGTGGTAGACCTTCCCCCAGCCTATGGAGTTGTGCTGAGAAGAGATTGGACATCCATAATTGGTGGATACACAATGAACGATGGAAGTTGCATGATGCTACCAGGAAAATAGGGAGTGATGATTAAAGTACCCCGTGAACCTAGAAACCCATTCTTTTTCAAGAAGAAGGACAATGAATTGATGGAAGATTATATAGATGTTGAGATTGGAAACTATGATATCCTAGAGATGGAGCACAATGAAATCCTAGGGCAAGTTCAAGGCGCAGGGAACCGATATTGTTTGTTTGAAGGTTACTGGAGGATGTCATTCGATGGAGCTTGTTCTAAATTTGGGAATAGAGTTGGAATTGTTCTTTCGAGTCCAAATAAGACTATGCATCCCCATGATGTGAGACTGGATTTTTCATGCACAAATAACGAGGCAGAATATGAATCTCTGATCCAGGGGATGATCCTTGCACAAGAAATCAAAACAGAACATCTCGTTTTGACTGGAGACTCATAATTGGTCATCAATCAGGTTAGCCAAAGGTACAAAATAAAAAAGGAAATACTTAAGATGTATTTCAAAAGAGTTAACGAACTGATGGAATCTTTCATCTCCTTCAAAATTGATTTCATTCCAAGGGAAAATAATCACAAGGATGATTCACTAGCCTTGGTGGCCTCATTATCAAACCCAAACGATGCCCAAAGTAAAATGTTTTTCCAGGTAGAAAGAGATTTTCGACCATCCGTGCCCGATAATGTTGAGTACTTACAAGTATTTGAGAATGATGAACATTTGGAATTTGTTTTGTTAAATGATGACGATGAAGAAGACGATAGTTCGTCTTTCGTCCCAAAATACTATATACAAGCTGAATATTTTTTTACAAAATACAATCATGCCAAGAATCTCCTTGAAGAAGTTTCAGTTCGAAAGGTGCAAGAAACGAGAAAAGTCAATATTGGAATGGACAAGTCCCTAAAATATGTCAACTTGGGAGTTGATTGCACCACTGAAGAGGTTGATCAATATGTTTCCTTATTCAAAGAATATATCGATATGTTCTCTTGGAAATATGATGATTTGAAATCCTATGCTAAAACGATATTCTCTCATATCATTCCTTTGAGGGAAGAAGCGAAACCAGTGAAACAAAAAATAAGGATGATGAATCCCAAGATAAAACCTCTGGTAAAAATCGAATTGGATAAGTTGAAGAAGGCATGGATAATTTATCCCATCAGACATTCATATTGGATTTCAAATCTAGTGTTTGTAAGGAAAAATACCGGGGAAATCTAGATGTGTGTTGACTTCAGATATCTTAACAAAGCAAGCATAAAATATAATTTTCCTTTTCCTAACATGGAGTTTCTTCTACAACAAGTTATTGGATCGAACTCCATTTCCATGTTGGATGGTTTCTATGGATATAACCAGGTCTTGGTGGCTGAGGAATATAGAGCAAAGACAACATTTATCACATCATGGGAGACATATGCATATGCTAGAATGCCCTTCGTTTTGAAGAATGATGGAGCCACATTCCAAAGGGCCATGGATCACGTGTTCAACGGGTTGATAGGAAAGTTTATGGAAGACTATCAAGATGACTTGGCGGTGCATTCAAACAAAAGGGAGAATCATATCCATCATTTAAGAAAGGTTTTTGAAAGATGTAGATTATACGACGTTTCTTTGAATCCAAAGAAATGCTTGTTCGCTGTGACTCAAGGAAAGTTGTTGGGTCATATTGTATACAAGGAAGGGATTTACATAGATCCAGAAAGAGTTAAAGCAATAAACAAGTTCAATCCCTTGACATCCAAGAAGGGAGTCCAGTCATTCCCAACATCAATTTTGTGCGAAGATTTTTTCTTGACTACGCAAGCATTGTAAAGTCGATCAATTTGTTGCTGAAAAGGGAGCATAGATTTGAATGGACAACAGATACTCAGAAAGCGTTTAACAATATCAAAGGATAAATCATCACCACTCTTGTCCTCATTAGTACGAACTTCCAAAGAGACTTCATCATCTATTCATTTGCTATAGAAGCAGTTGTTACATCCGTTCTCACTCAGAAAAATGGCAATGGAGAAAAACTCTCGATACGTTTTATAATAAAAACCCTACACAACTATGAGTTGAGGTATTCATAACTCGAGAAGCAAGCCTTGGATTTTTTAAAAGAAATATCACACTTTTAGACATATATATTAAAATCCCATGTTATAGCTTATGTTCCCTCATCACCAGTGAAGATGCTTCTAATTCAACAACTGAGAGAAGGAAAATGGGCTAACTGGTTGGAAAAAATACAAGAATATGATATCAAGATTAAACCTTTAAAGGAAATCAAGAGACATGGTTTATGCAATCTCATCGCGAATGGGGACTCAGTCGATGGGATGATTTCAATCTCAGTCGGAGAATCATTAGCTGATTCAGAATGGTACACATATATTATATTCTACTTAAGGTTCGAGAAATTTCTTGTCACAATGAATCCCAAGGAGCGAAGGAAACTGAAGATAAAGGAAAACCAATACATGCTAACTACTGACATATTTTTCAAAAGAAATTTTGATGGAATACTGCTAATATGCATCGATGAAAATCAATACCCAGAACTGATCAAAGAATTCCATGAGGGAATATGTGGTGGAAACTTTTCATCTACTGCAACCGCACACAAAATAATCAGAGAAGGATTTTATTGGCCATCAATATTCAAAGATTCATATGCCACAATAAGGAAATGTTTGTCATGCCAACAATTTTCAGAAAAAATGAAGAAATCCGTGATGTCTTTGCAACTGATTGTGGTAGAACAATCATTTTCCCAATGGGGACTTGTTGTTGTTGGGCCGATTAATCCAAAATATAGCAGGGGGCATGTGTACATTCTAACAACAATTGATTATTTCACAAAATGTTCGGAAGCGACGGCGTTAAAGAAGGCTGATGTTGAAGAATTGATTAAATTCCTCAAAGACAACATTTTGTCAATATTTGGTGTCCCTGATAAATTTATCATAGGCAATGGTTCGATATTCATCGGGTCAAAGTTCATGGAGTTTTTCGGAGAATATGGAATCATCATGGGTCAATCATCGAATTATTACCCACAAGGTAATGACCTTATTGAATCCACAAACAAAACACTTGTGCATATACTGAAGAAAACAGTTGATAGCAACTAGAGGAATTGACATCTAAAGTTAACAGAAGTATTATGGGTAGGAAGAAAAACCCTGAAGGATAACATAAGGATGTCTCCATATCTATTGTTTTATGGGAAAGAGGTGAAAATTCTGATTAGCCTCGAGCTCAATGCATTGATATCTGTGGTTAATACTGAGGATACAAAATATAGTTCACCCATCCAGAAGAGAATCAACTAGTTGCTGAAGTTGGAAGAGGAACAAAGAAAAGCCTGAATCAAACTTCTCAGAGGTAGCAGAGCGTCAAGAGATATTTTGATCAAAACAAAACTATGTAGAACTTCCAGAAGGGAGAGTTGGTGCTACTTTGGAACAAGGCCAAGGATAAGCCATCCATGCATACAAAGTTTGAAGCACTCTATATCAGACCATATGTCGTCGAGAAGATATTTGGATTTAACTCCTATATGCTCCAAGACATGAAAGGAAAAAGGTTAATGCTTCCTATCAATGGGAAACATTTGAAAGGTTTCTTCTCCTAAGACTTTTTCATTCTCATTGTACATAATTTTATTTTTGTTCAGTTTGTATATTCTTAATCTGACTCCATAGCCCAATGGGCGGAAGCACCTAGTCACGAGAGATTCTGGATTCTTGACAACCCACAAGGGGTTATCATCCCACAATTGGAGCCTGTTGTTGAGATCATTTCCCACTTCTGAAATTCCCTCCCCTTTTCTATTTTCCCAAACTATTTTCTCCCTTTCATTTCCCTCTTCTATACTTACCCATTTTCCCCTTTCCTTTTTTCCCTTCTACTTTCCCTTTCTCGTTCTATACTTAGTATTTTTTTAGAACAATGGGTTCCCGGGTTGGCGGACTTGAGGATCCTCATCTCCATCCATACCCTCACATCACGAGTCCATCTGACCACCGCACTATTCTATACTTAGCCAATTTTGAACCTTCTACAGTCATGGGTTTGGAAGTTCACAAAAGTCTCAAATCCTATTTCTCTCTCGTCTGTCCCCACCACCCTTGCGCTCTTCCCAATACGCATTTAGTATTCTTTGAATGATAACAACTCATCATGAAGGTTCGTAAATATTTTCATTAATAAGTGAAGGGATCGAGGAGATCTCTTATTAAAATGAATTAAACCAAGATTTACAGAGGATTATATTATCCCTCTTAAGAGTTCATTTTAAACATTATCTAGAGAAAACGAACGTTTTCGTCAACTTATGGCAGCAACTCGACAATAGTTCTATGGAGATACATTGAACATTTTCGGGCGTGAGGACCAGAGATTTCAACGTTCCAGAGCATATTCTTACTACTCATACCCTTCTGCCCAGAAGGAAGTAATCTGGACATCTGGAATTACACGCGTAGGTTGTGTCCTGGAAGTATTTGACTGTAAGGAGTTGGTCTCCTGGTGCGCCGAGAGATATATTCCAAGCCAACATATCATTTAATTTCAGGATCATTCCCTTGTCTCTTTGTCACCTCAGGTATTTCATAAGATGTTGAGACTTGCTGAGCCAAGACTTACCTTCAAGGGAGAAGATTGCAGAGAGCTATTAAAGAAGCATGAAAATGGGTTGGACCTCTTACCTGAGTTCCTGGAGAACCCAACGACCATCCCCAAGGACATCACAAGATTGCAGGTTATCTCATTCAAAAATCCTTTTCAGGAAATTGCTTGGATTTTCACGAGGATAACAGGACAAGTAACTACAACCAACATTTCCCACATGATTGTTTACATTTTATACTTTACGGTCAAGGAACATGCCATATTCGATTGGGGAAAGTTGATTTCCATTGAAATCTCTTCCTAATTGTCACAATAAAAGAAGGAGAATAAATTATTTATGTCATTTTATTTGTTTTTTGTGATAGCACATTGCTGTCAGTTTCCAAGATTATTTGTGTGTAATAAGGTAAACTATGAATTCAACCTGGTAACCTTATGGTATCAAGCATTATGGAGGCACATAGCCTCCCAACATTTTGATGAAATTTTTAATGATTTTGTGTCAGTTTTTAAATGCTTGTTGTTTGGAAAGGACACTCCCCGGATGTATGACCAGATGAGTAAGTTCCTGGATAGGAAGGGGACACTGGAAAAAATGGAAAATTACAATGTCATAATGATTTTCGGTTCCAAGGAAAATCCTTCCTTCCTTCTGTTATCACATATAGTTTTCAAGGGAAACAAGTTGTCCAAGTTCGCGGTCTGCACAATAATCGTCAAAGCGCAACATTCCGAACAATCCATTTTAGGATTGAAGCACAAGCAGAAGTGTGAGATCAACTTCAACAATAGAGATCCATCAGACGAATCGATCGACGACGTGATTTATTTTGGGAGGTTAAAAGTTGCTCAAAATTTAGCACCGCAGCAAAGGGCTGAGATCAAAGGTTGAGAAAATATTTAATCTGGGTCGTAGATATCATCGGGAAAAATCAACGATGAAAAATAGTCGCACGAATCAGTAGTTTGAAACGTTGTTAAAGTTGTTCGTAAAAGATCCGAACTCCCGAAACCCAAAATCAACAGGAGCCGTTCGATTCAGAGGGGTACGTGGCAACAAATAAGCGATTTCGCGGTTTCACGAATCAGAGTTTTGTTGGGAGAAATGCATAAGTTTTGTGCAACATGAACTCTCGAAATGTGAAATTGCAAAGCACTTAGGAGCTAAGCGCCAGGTTGTGGCCCGGGGTCGCATGATGAAGAGGCTGACACCAGGAGCTATGGGAGCGCGAAGGAAAGGGAGTCGATTTCGCAGAGATCTGTATGACCTCGAGGCGCCAGGATTGAATTGAAAAGGTTGGGGGCACCGCCTGGAATAGTCCGTGGGGCATTAAGCCTCTTCCCCTTCTTGATGAAAGCAATTAATGGAAGGAAGGTCGGTTGGTTGAAACCTTGACTCACTTAGTAATTAGAAGTATGGAGGACTCGACTGTGGGGATTGAACTATCAGCCCGTGGTACCCCTGTGGGCATATTTTCCTACAAAGCCCATGCTGATCTGAGCTCGCGTCTAATAGAAGAATGCATGCACAGTTTGACAGAAGACTGATCAGATGCAAAGTTTTGAATGTAGTGATAAGATCATTCTCCTAATAGTCAGGGACTATTCTGAGTATAAATAAGTAGTTTTGATATTTTGTTAGGGTCGCCAAATGGTTGAGCAGATCTCCCATCTTGTAATGCTTGTGATGCCAGAGCTATTCTCTAGTTATGTAATCGATTTTAGACTTTTAGATTAATAGAAGTCAGCCTCTTTTCATCTCTTTGTAAAAACTGTGCTAAAACACTCAGGCATGGAGGATCCAGTCGAGGGTTGTTATGCTATTGTAATGTAGGTTTGATTGCAGCGGTATCGTGACCAATTTTAGTCAGCTTCATTGTGATCTTTTTCCCAAGTCTTACATTGAATGGCTTGGGCATGGAGGATCCAGTCGATTTTTTGTAGCTGCATGATGATGTAGGTTTGATCATTGTGTTGTTGTGACTATGTTGTTTCGACACATTTCAGTGTCTGAAACTTGAGCTTAAGAGTGATCTTGAGTCTGAGTTTTTCTTCTCGAAGCTGCTTGAAGGCATGATTCTCATAGCAGGCTTGTCCACCTTTCTTACTAAGTCTTCCCTTTGTTCACACTTAAAATCAATTCACTGACTGAAGTTAGTTGTGGCCCTCACTTCCCTGTACATTTCCTGTCTAGTTCTGTGTTGAACATCATTCAAATTCTAAGTTTTTTCCATTTACCTCCATCGATATAAAACCAACATCCACCAAAAACTATGATGGGTATTGGGCTTACCTTCAACGCAATCCAGAGGTGATTATCAATGATAACATTTCTGGCATCGTTGCCGGGGAACGAATTGAAGACTTTTCCTTGGGTAGAATGACAATGAGCTTCTGATTTTGAAGGTGCATAAGATATCAGAACTATTGAAGATTACACTTGAACATGGTGACTCCACTATGGAATCTCCACTATCTCAGCCCCACCGTTTCAGTGTGGCTACTTTTGGCTACACCTGGTAGCCCTTGGGAGAACACAATCATCAGATCTGGCCTTTGATGGTGAACAAAGGCCAAACACCCTCATTATGCATATCTTTCACCTGGCGACTCCATGGTTAAAGGATCGATTGGCAACTCTACTGGTTTGAAATGGACAAAATCTTGGCTTGGAGATTTCCCCCCTTCAATTTCTAATCCATCGATGGTTATCCACATCCAGTGATGACTATAAATGAATGGGATGATTATATTCCAAGATTCAGAGGTAGCAAGCATGACCATCCCGATGAGCACTTATTAAAATTTCATATATGCATGCTTGAACATGGATTCTTTCACAATGATGTCTTTATCAAGATGTTCAAATTTTATTTAGAGGAAGATGCTTGTGAATGGTGTCAATCTCTCCCTGCTGCTAGTATCCATTCTTTGAAGTATTTTCATGATGATTTTAATTCCCATTATGGGAAGATTTACCTGACTCATATTATTTTTGATGACTATTGTAAGAGGTTTACACTCCACATTATGCATATGATAGAGTGTTCCTCGTGTGATGAGTCCGATGAAGATCTGATTGGGAGAGAAAGCAAGGATGAAAGTGAATATTTTTCAAATGTGGATGAAATCTTTTCTCTTTCTATTTCCCGAGAAGAAGGTCTTCCAGATATGAGTGTTGATAGTGTTTATGATTGCATAGCCATAGATGTATCACATTCTTCCCTTGATGCACATGTTGTCTCAGTTGAAAAGAAGAGATAGTTGTGGAGGCATATCCTTCTCCTTTCCTTCAAGAGGTTTCCCATGATTTATTTTCACCCAGGATTGAAGAGAAGAATCAAGAGGTCGCTCATTTTTCTTTGCAAGGTAAAAGAGTTCTGTGCTCACCCATATTTAATGAGTACTCAGATAAAGAAGAGCGGATCCCTGTCTTACATTTTGTTGACTTGGGGAGAAACCAGCCTGTGTATGAAAACTATGAATAGATTTCGATGTGGATATGAAGGACTTCCAAGAGCATACATTAGAGCCTTATCCTCTATTCATTAAAGAAAAATATTATGAGGAAATCAACCATCCCGAGAAGCATGATGAAGAGAAGAGCTTTACCACGGTTCCCGTTTATGATGATTATGAATCTGATCCTTGGGAGAGCTATGAAGACGAAAAGGATCAATATAAGGGGCACTTTATCTCTTTTCCATAGTCTGTAAGTGACAAGACACCATCTAAGGTCAGTCAACCTGGATCATATTTTCATTCACCTGTTCCTACCAAAGATATTCAACTGTGTGTGGGCAGCTATGTGGTAGAGCAGGTTGTCTGTTACAATTTTTCTGAAGTTTTCCACTCATTCTATGAGCCTTTCGGCAAGTACATGGAGTGACATTTCCTTCATGCCTTGGAGCTGCCCAACTTTATCTCAACTTCAGCTGCTGGAGAGAAGATGAAGGATGTAATTGTTTTGCTGTCACAGTTGCATCATCTGTTATCAATCATTGACACAGTAAAAGAGCTTCTAGTTAGGAAGTTACTTGAATGGCTATGTTGGAAATTTGATTTCACCTAGCACCATGTAAAAATAAATTATTTTAGGAATGTACATAAATAAGCTCCTGTGGAGCCCATTTGTGTTTATTTTCGTTTTTTTACTTATCGACTTATATTCCTCTGTAGGAATTTTTGAGCTCGACTCCATAACCCAACAACTAAGGCGACTGGATCTAGTTGATCCTGGCAGCTCGCAGGGAGCATGCCATCCCCTGTGGAGCCAAATGTTATCATATATAGTTGTCAAGGGTAGTAGGTTGTCCAAGTTCACGGTCTGCACAAGAAGCGTCAAAGAACAATGTCCAGAACTATCCATTTTAGGCTTGAAGTGCAAGCAGAAGGGTGAGATCAACTTCAACGACAGAGATCCATTAGGTGAATTGATCGACGACGTGCTTTATTTCAGGAGGTTAAAATTTGCTCAAAATTTAGTGACGAAGAAAAAGATCGAGATCAAAGGTTGAGGAAAGATTTAATCTGGGTCATAGATCTCATTGGGAAAGATCAACGGCGAAAAATAATCATGGGAATCACAAATTTGAAACGTTGCTAAAGTTGTTCATAAAATATCTGAGCTCCCAAAACCCAAAATCAGTAGGAGTCATCCGATTCAGAGGGGCACGTGGCAGCAGATAATCAATTTCGCGAATCCGAGTTTTGTTGGGAGCAATGCCCAAGTTTCATGCAATGCAAAATCCTGAAACAGAAAATTGGGAAGCACTTGGGAGCTAAGCGCTAGGTTGTGGCCCGAGGTCACATGATGAAGAGGCTGACACCAGAAGGTCTAGGAGCGCGAAGGAAAGGGCATCAATTTCACATATATTTGCATGACCTCGAGGCACCAAGATTGACTTGAAAAGGTCAGGGGAACCACCTAGAACAATCCGTGGGGTGTTAAGACTCGTCCCCTTCCTGATGAAAGCAATTAATGGAAGGTAGCTCGTGTGGTTGAAACTTCGACTCACTCAGTAATTAGAAGTATGGAGGAATTGACCGTGGGGACTGAACCGTTAGCACGTGGTACCCCTGTGGGTAGATTTCCCTACAAATCCCATACTAATCTGAGCTCGCATCTGACAAAAGAATGCATGCACAGTTTGACAGAAGAGTGATCAGATGCAAAGTTTTGAATGTAGTGATGAGATCATTCTCCTAATAGTCAGGGATTGTTCTAAGTATAAATAAGTAGTTTTGATACTTTTTTAGGGTCGTCAAATGGTTGAGCAGAGCTCCCATCTTGTAATGCTTGTGATGCCAGAGCTGTTCTCTGGTTATGTAATCGATTTGAGACTTTCAAATTAATAGAAGTTAGTCTCTTTTCATCTCTTTGTAAAAGCTATGCTAAAACACTCGGGCATGGAGGATCCAATCGAGGATTTTTATGCTATTGTAATGTAGATTTTCTTGCAGCACTATCGTGACCAATTTTAGTAAGATTCCTTGTGATATTTTTCCCTCTTATACTGAATGGCTCAGGCATGGAGGATCCAATCAATTTGTTGCAGCTGCATGGTGATGTAGGTTTGATCATTGTGCTATTGTGACTGTGTTGTTTGGACACATTTCAGTGTTTGAAACTTGAGCTTAAGAGTGACATTGAGTCTAAGTTTTTATTCTCCAAACTCCTTGAAGGCCTGATGCTCATATCAGCCTTGTCCACCTTTCTTACTAATTCTTCCCTCTGATCCCACTTAAAATCAATTCACTAACTAAATTTAGTTGTGGCCCTCACTTCCCTGTACATGTCCTGTCCAGTTCCATGTTGAACGTCATTCAGATTTTGAGTTTTGTCCATTGACCTCCATCCATATGAAACCAACATCCACCAAAAACTCTGATGGGTACTCTTATTACCTTCAACACAATACGAAGGTGACTATCAGTGCTAAAACCTTCCATGACACATATCTGACAAAATGTTTGTTACTGAAATAGCAAGGCAGTACAACTACTGGTTGCATTTTTTTCCATGAAAAGAGAAAAAATAAATTCATACCTCTGCCTTGGAAAGTTGGGGACTTCATATTCAAAAATATGAACAAGATTGATGAATTTGCAGGCCACTTCCACAACCTGAATCTAAGATATGCTGAAAGGGTAAAATGGTTTGACCCTAGAGGAATTTTTTTAGAACATCTATTGGCAATTGGCTTCAACAATTATTTTATTAATACTATTCTGAATGAAGATGAGGATAATGAATCAGGCAGTCCTTCTCATGACACTGGTGACCTGGAAACAATACTCAACACCAATGAATCATACAAAAAAAAAGGAAAAGGTCCCGACGAGAAGAGTGCCCAATCCCCAACTATCACTCCAAAAAGTACAACATCTCGGAGCAGTGCTCCAACATCCCACCAAATTAATAAAGCGACCCACATTTCTTTAGGCAGAGGAGGAGATAAGAACCCTCCTTCGGGAAAAATTGAAAGCTCCCATAAGCTTCCTTTGAGGAAGAAAAGAAAAAATATTGTGCAAGAAGAGGAGGGACCTCGAGGCGAAAGTGACATCCACAACCTCTCCCTCGAGAATATGGAACTCGATATTGACATCGAAAAAGTGTTCCCCAATGCTAATCAACCAAAGAACATGGCTCACCAGAATCCTCTGATGGAAATAATTGAGAGCAAGACCTTCGATGAAGAAGAGTCTTTTGTATTTCAGAGCGTTGTTTTTGACAGCGAGTCCACAAATTTAATTATTGAGAAAATACATGTAAAGAATAAAAAGGGGAAATATCGTTTAGAGGTTAACCTAATCAACATGCAGCCTTCCCAAATTTCCCAAATTCATCGAGCAACTAGAGATGCTCTAGATGATTCTATTTTAGGCCTTGAAGTAGAGAATGCCAAGTTAAAGGAAAGAATCAAAGAATTGGAAGAAGATTTAATGCCTTTTCCAGTACTTTCTAGTCCTTTAGCAATGATGGGACCTACCACACTTGCAACAAAACTAAAAGGATCTGCAAGCCTGCTCACATCAACCAGGGGCTATGTGGAGAAGAACATTAAGAAAATAATGGAATTAATTACGGAGGCTTGGGAGATGTCAAAGAGAATGGTTTCTTTTGGAATGAGGTCACATGATTTTCATGAATATTTACAGGAAGATTTGAAAAAATAAGAAGGTTTTTACCTTGACGTGGTCGTACCCTTTGGTTTTAAAGTTACCAATATGACGGAGTTCAGAATAAGAGAGGAGGATCTCCCTTCTCCGAACTGGATAAAACAAATGAATGCATGCTAGAAGGAAAAGGTTAAGAACTTGAATATTATTGTCCAAGCATGCATCCAAGCCATAACTAGGAGAGAATAATTATTCAAAAGGCTGACTGAGATAGACCTAGCTAGGAGCACCAATGAGGTCCAAGACCCTAAATTGATTCTGAATTTGTTGTTCCTAACCAAGAAAGCCTTTGACGAACAAGTTGAGATATTTAAAGGGTTATCACTTGAAAAATTCTATGGCACTCTTGAGTATAATGAATATGACGTAGATAACTGGATAGTGGATTATTCATTAAAAAATCAAGATATTGAAGAAGCTTTGCATAATATTTCCATTGATCTAAGGGACTTGGAGGGTGAGATTTTAAATATAAAAATCTGGCATGAAATCAACGTGGCACCAATGCAAAGATACATCGAGGAGTGTTTTAAAAAGGCTGTCGACAAACTGACCGATGAAGGGAAAAAGGCAGTTGAGACAGTTCCTGTAACCATCAATGAAAGCAATAAAAGGACATCAACGAGCAAGTTACAAGGAGGAGATACCATCACAGTAAGTTCATATTGATCACATCCTTCTTTCTTTATCGAGTTCTTCATCCAGTTACTCCACCTCTTTAAATAGAAAGGTTTAACTGAAGATTGATAATTTCCTTTTTCTTCTTACCGGGTCTTTTTGTCTTCCGCCGCCCACTTTCTTCCTTCTACAAAATTCATTCTTATATATATTTTCTTTATGGTCCGCGGGAGTCCCAGTCCCAGTCTTTATGACAAATTCATTTAAATTTCAGAGAATATGTAATGAACTACATATTTTTTAGAAATTCCAAGAGAGCTATTTTAGGAACAATCTCGACTCTAATTTGTAACCCAGTTTCTTGAATATAAAGTATTTGAGGTTGATCTATCGTTATCTTTATTTAAGCTGCCCATGTATCACTCTGTCAAAGTTCTCTTATGCATGCAGATCATTTTCTTTTATTTTTTTATGTGATAAAAAATCTTTATCCCTACTATGATGGGTGTGAGGAAATTTTGTTTATTTGCTTTAAATGTGTGAATATGTGTGGTTCCTGGTCCACTCTCAAGAACTTTCCTTAAAAGAAAATAAAACATTTTCCATTTTTAAATTTTTACTTTCTTTTGATTACCATGCTAGAATTCTATAACAGTCCCACATTCTAAAGACCTCAAGTCCAATGAAAATCATAACAGAGGAGTACCACCTCTATAAAAATGTAGGGGCATTTGTATCCTTGTGAGGTTTCCGTTTCGGTCCTAATGGATTCAAGCATCAACAAACGACTTAGACTCTTATAGGAATTTATAATTAACAAATTACCCATTATTATTCATATCTGACAAGGTCTAAATATTTTCAAGGTTTATCATTATTCTTCAAGATTTTCTAGGCCACCTAGATTCATTGACTCAAATTTTATTTATGTGACATTCCCTTCAAGATGCACTCCATGATCCAAGGGTGCCACTCTCCTTTGATTGATTTTGGTAGCTGTCCAACCCTTGGATTCAACACTCCATTCGGGCGACCTTGTGAGAGACTAATGGATTCTAAGGAATAAGGACCCCACCTTATTGCGTGCCCCTTAGAATCTTCATAAGCGACTGTCTCAGTCTACCCTCACGACATCGTGGACCTTTCAGACTAGGTAATTGTTAACCTATAATTCAAGACATGATCAGAGTTCTAGTAGGTTGTGACAGGGACATTGCCACACCTCTTGCTCAATATATGGTCTATGTGCATGGCCCCTTTACTCCTTATGTGAGTTAGATTAGCAAGCATTCGTCAGCCTACATCCATCGACGAAACATTGTCAATGATCTATATACACAGTCATAATATAAGCGATCATAAGGCACACATGCATAAATGAATTACTCAAACAAATACAATCCGCTCCTTGACTCAATCCAGAGTCCCAAGAGGTCTATTGATTCCATCGACATCTACAATCTGTCAAGTGTCCTGCACACTCAGGGGGAACTAGTCAATAGCATCTGTCAATACATATATATATCAATTAACATTAAATCACAACCATCAACATCATCATAAAAGTCCATAATAAAAATATATAACCATGTACTATAACCAGATGACTTGCACGCAAGTGTCCTCAAAGAATAAGTCAATAACATGTGCTCACAAGAGAGGGATGTTTCAAGGAACCCATTGAATTGGAAATGTAACAAAGATATGTAGAATGCATAACATCTAAAGTAATTGGAGGTACAAATTGTAAACTAAATATCCCCCCTTCCTTAAACAACATTTGAAAATATAAGGATATAAAATCCACAACCACTGAACTAGGTGGAGGCACTTCCTACGACATACCTCGATTTGGTGAAGGATAAGTAGTTTAGGATAATGAAGTGAATAATGGCCATATGTTTCACATAAGGAATCAAGACAATGACTTATTTCACTTCTAGTTGGAATGAGGAAGAGTAACTTTGACCATTGGGGTAGAATCATATGAACTTCCTCCATCATAGACTCTATGCCAACTACAAAGTATACAATGAAAGACCAATTTTCATTGTCGGTTTTTTCTTGATTATGCTACATGTGCATATGCATTTTTTATTTTGTTGCATTTCAACATACCCTTTGAATCAAATGACCAAGCTCAAAAATTATTTGATGTATTAAAGTATGCACCTACATATTCTCCTTTAAATTTTCCCCTGACTTTAATAAACATTATATCCTCTATGTCTATGTGTCACCATTCACAGTGGCTAGCATGTTAGTTCAAGAAGGGTATGATGGTTATGAGGATGGCATTTACTACGCTAGAATAAACCAATTGAGATTGCCATTGACTTACAATCATATGTAAAGTTAGTTTTGACTGTAATTCTTTTTATTTAGAAGTTTTGTGACTACATACTGCTGCAAAAATCCAAGCTTGTTAATTTTAATCCCATGCAATACATTTCGGGGCATCAAGTTATTAATGGTAAGTTCACTTGATGAATTTTATCCTCGAAGAATACAATATCAATTTTGTTACTCCAAAGAGTAAGATAGCGTTGGACCTTACCAAGTTCATTAGTTATCTATCCATGGTAAAAATAAACCCTCCTCTTAATGATAATATTCTTGATGAGTGTTGGCAAATTTAGTGAACAGAATGCAGTGAATGGTTGTCATTAATGGCAACAGTAGAGACAGCAGGATAAGAAGGATAAAACCCCATGGGGATTTGGAAGTAAAAGCTCAGGAGGAACAACCTTGAAGAAAACGCGCGCAACAAGAGCTTACAGAGGAAAAGAGTCAGTGACCGTAGGATCTCATACAAATTTTCCGAAAGAACGAGGGCCGTCAGATCTGTAAAAGTTGCGAGAGAGATAATCCAAAGGAGCAAATCGGGGATCGGGATTTTGAGATGTCTTGTTCACTCAACAATGAAAACCCCGAAATCGCGAGACGCGACTTCGCGATTTGATCGCAGCCGTTAAATCAAGCAGGGATCTGGACCGTTCATTTGTATGGACACGTGGCAGCCAGGAGGTCTCATCGGCAATTCGGG
>ML777848.1:1557570-1651922 GCA_009831015.1 Picea engelmannii | reverse complement strand
GGTGCTCGGGAGGACTGTTGTCCTCAGAGGTTCAAGTGGGAGCTTGAACACAGGAAGTTGTAGCTTCCATCTGGTAGTGGCCAGAGAAACCAGGGTGGCAGGGTGGTGCTAGGGAGAACAAGTGTTCTCTGTTATGTAGGTTGTAGCCTGTGTATCTGGAAGTTGGTGCTTCCATCCAGTTGGTGCTAGAATAACCAGGGAGTTGGTGCTTCCTTCTAGTGGGTGCTAGAGAAAACAGAGAGTTGGTGCTCTCAACAAGTTGTAGCTTGTAAAACAGAGGTAGCAGCCTCACATTGAGTTGGTGCTCAATTGTAAATGATGTACAGAACTGCAAAAGACTGCCTATCATTTCGAAGAAGAAGAGGTTTTCTCCCTTTATGGGTTTCCTCGTGAAAATCTGTCTCTGTGTGTATTTTATGTGTGACTGATGATCTTTACTCTTACTGTTCATATGCTGTATGTTGGTAGATGACACATGAAGAAATATTAATAATTATTTTAAAAGGCATAAAATTGTTTAAGCTTATAAACAACTGATTCACCCCCCCCTCTCAGTTGTTTTAGTATTTCCAACAATGAGTACATTTTTTCATTTCATTGGACGACCCTTGGTATGGTGGTATTTTGATTTATTTGTGCATACAAAAGTTTGATCCCCATATGTTTCATGATTATCAATGATGTATACATCACCAAGCTTCTCAATATAATACCCTAATTATATATGTCCTTTATTGGTGAGGAGTCAACACCATATTACGTCATTGCATCACTCACAAAGAGGCTAAATGGGTTTTAAATCACTATCATACTGGTTCTCATGGTGGAATTTTTTTAGAGATAGCCACTACTTAAAAGGTTATCCATGTTGGTTATTTTCAACCTTCTCTTTTTAATGATTACATCCAAAAAGTCAATCATTGCATGCATTGTTAAATTTATTCCCCCAAGGATAGATCTCCACTAGCTCCCCTTCACCCATAACAATAGTTGGTCCCTTTCGCAAGTGTGGAATCAACTATATGGAGTGTTGGCCAACATCCATCAATGGTCACAAGTACATTCTCATGGTCATAAATTATTTTATGAAGTGAGATAAAACCATGTAAACCTTCAAGAACACTACAACCACAACTAATAACTTATTTTTCAACCATGTCATTACTTTCTTTGGTGTCTCAAAATAGTTGGTCTTTGACCATGGTACCCATTTTGAGGATGAAATCATTTGTGAATTGGTAGGGAAATGGACAAGTTGAGGTTGTCAACAAAATACTCAAAACCATGCTTCAACATATGGTTGATAAGAAGAAATCTAATTGACATCATACACTATTCTCCATTTTGTGGGATTATAAAACATTCATCAAGACTACCACAGGGTTTATACCCTTTCATTTTACTTATGGAATAAAGGGAATTTTACTGATTGAGTTTCAAATACCCTCTCTCCATTTTGCTACATAATTCCTATGTGATACCACTACTCTTGAGAAAAAACAAGTTGCGTTAGAACAAGAGGATGGAGATTGTTTTATTTCTCCATAGAATAACTAAGTTTCGAAAAAATGTTATGAATCCTAGTTTGACCACCAAGTCTTCCCTCGTTCCTTTCATGAAGGTGACCTACTGCTTGTATACAACCAAACCCATGATACATTTGACCATGATAAGTTTCAATCCTTATGGAAAGGCCCTCATGTCATCAAATGATGTTTAGGAAATAGGGAATAGGGAATATTTTCTAACTGGTCCTATTAGTGAACTATTCAAGAATCCTCACAACAAGTTATACTTAAAGAAATTATACTAGTAGGCCTCAAATATTATTTAGTTTTATATTTATATACCTTGATTTTTATTTTTGTTTCTAGTTTTGACGTAACATTTGAGTTGACTCCTTACAATTTGATTTCATTTATTTTTTAGGTGGTTCCTCAACCACATTGGTTTCACTGATGGTGTGTGTTTCTATACTTTGAATATTTCCTCAACAACACAGACTATTTATTTTCCTTTGCATATATTGCTACATTGCAGTGGAATTTGTATTAGACCTACAACCGATAACAAGGATAAATATACATATTATGGTGTCCCCCATTCTCAAAACCCATATTATTTTTTTCTTAGTCCCTTTCTAGGTCCACCCACACCTTAGGTCAATTTATCCTCATCTCAATTCAATGTGATTCAACTTGCTCTTCCCTAGGAAGGTCAATTCTATGGTTAACAAAATGTGTCCAATCACCAAAATGTCTATAATAATAAAAGAAAAAAAAAGGAAGAATAATTTGTTGAACTAGAACTAAGGCACTAGGGGAAACCAACACAAATAAATTGGTAATGCTGGGGTAACCCTGATCATGAAAATCTAAATTAGGATACTAATAATCCATCAAAGAAAGGGAAGGATAAAAAAATTCATAACTAATCACCCTTATAATATTTGGTCACTATACTCATCATTTCCTCATTTACCTAAGGTATGTTACCCGCGAGAAGAAGTATCTATTGGAATTAATGGTACTTAACCTAATCATCCTCCTACTTCCCAACCACAAGTATTTAAAAACCCCTTCCCACCACAAGGGTTAGTAGCTACCCATCATGCAACACTACATGCCAATCAACCATCTACCTCTAATCCATCTAGAGATCCTTCCTTCCAAACTATTTACATGAACTCTATGGATATCAATCTTCAAACCTATAACTAATAGTATGGAATTCTCTCTGAACCCCATCTACTCGAAAGAGATGAAATTTCACCCTAAAATAGTGGTCACTTGCAAATCTCATGACCTAATGTAAACCCTACTCTAAAAGTGTGAAAGGAAAATTTATGTGACATTTCTCATTAACCAACATGCAAGGGCCACTCCTAACTATAGTATTATGGATGAGTTGGTCGAGTCCCTTATTTCCATGTCTACCATTAAGGTTCTTCAAACTATACATCACAATGGAAGTCCTTACTATTAAATTTCAGTGTTGTTGATCCTTCAAATACCAGGTAATCACTTTTGATTTAGATAGGGCTAAGCCTCATTTCCTTTTATTGGTTGCATTTCATGTTCTAGTTCCCATAAAAAATGGTATTGTCCATTATTTCATCATTCACAAAGGTACATACACATGCGTCATGTCCACTCGTGTGTGGAAGATATTGGGTTCTCCTGAGCTAGTTCCACCAACACTCACCCTTCCTACTTAGGATGGTCATCCTAGGCTAGTCTCAAGGACTTTTACAAAATATTCATGTTGAACTATTTGGGAAGATAGTCATTATTGGTTTTGAAGTTGTGGATGCTTAGCTTGACTACAATATTCTTATAGGTCATAGTTATATGTGTGATATAAAGGTGGTTTCCTCATCTATTTTCTGCCTCATGATGTTTCCCATCAAGGAAATATTGTATTCTTGGATCAACTTACATATTACAATCCCAAGCCATAAATTAATCCAAACAATGTCTTACCTACCCTTTAGGGTAACCAATCCATGACCTCTTTTACTAAAGTAAGTATATTTTTTTATAAACTCCACCCTATTTGGAACATATCCTAGTCCACGACCACATGTTCTGATAAAATGAACGTCTTTTATGTGTACCATTATGTCAGAGGACCCTCTTCTTGTTTGTCAAATGGACCCATTGATTCCTCATCTTTTAGGCAACCATCTATAGGGACTCCATGGTTAGGATCATCCATTACATAGATTCCTTTCCTTTTCCCCCACCTAGTGTAGTAGAGACCCCTATAATGGCCACATTAAGTCTTCACAAACTTACCTTGGGTATCCTTGTTTGGTACTTTAATCCACTCAATCCACTTATGTCCTTGACCCCATATCCCCATCTAGTATTATCTCTTGTGCAATCCATCACATTTTGTCACTATCAACATCTACATCATGTAAGGATTCCATCCCTCAAAATAATATTGGACGTAGTAAAGTAGTAGCGTGAGGCAATAATGAGAAAGATGGGGGAACCAATAATCTTGGGCTAATTATGGCCACTTTAACCATCATGCCTACTATATTTATCCTTGTGCTCTTTGTGAGATCACCGACCATGCCACCAATAAATGTTCTCCATTCCTTGAGATATGAGATATGATTTACTGGAAAGAAGAGAGTTCAAATGATTCCACCCAATGGTTGAAGTTACTCTTCCTCATCCCAACTAGAAGTGAAACAAGTCATTGTCTTCATTCCTTTTGCAAAACATATGACCATTATTAACATCATTTTTCTAAACTTCTTACGTTTTGGGCAATCTTTGTGATTTTTCACCAAATTGAGGCATGTTGTAGGAAGTGCCTTCCGGGGCCATTTTGAGGGACTAAAGAACATGTTTTTCAAGATTAGGAACCTCAATGATATCCAAAACTATAATTGATCTCCCAAAATTAATCTCCCCATCTTTAACTTTCCAATGAGCTATCATGCGCCCCAAACTAAGTTCGTATGCCAAAGTTACACCCCCGGGTAGTTGATACACCAAACTACCCAAAACGAGGTCCACAAAACTGTTGGATTTTCATCTTCCGGGGTTAGGGTTTTGGATTTTATTTATGTTAAAAATTCCTTTGGAGCCTCACTATAACAATCATCTTATTGCGAATGTGAGTATCTGTCACATCTCTTCTCAGAGATAAGCTGCCACCATTATAACGAGTCTTTGACTCATCTATAGAGGTGGGTTCCTCATCTATAAAGGTGTGTTTCCTAATCTAATTTATGCCTCGTGATGTTTCCCATCAAGGAATTATTGTATTATTGGATCAACTTACATATTACAATCCCAATCCATAATGTAATCCAAATAATTTCTTTCCTTCCCTTTAAGATAACCAATCCATGCCCTCAAAACAATCTAAATGGTTTTTGAATCACTATCATAGTGGTTCCTGTGGTGGAATTTTTTTATAGATAGCCACTGTAACTTAGAATATTATCCACATTGGTTATTTTCAACCTTCTCTTTTTAATGATTGCATCCAAAAATTCAATCAATGTGCTCATTGTTAAATTTATGCCCCCAAGGATAGATCTCCACTAGCTCCCCTTCACCCATAACAATTATTGGTCCCTTTCGCAAATGGGGAATCAACTCTATGTAGTGTTGGCCAACATCCACCAATGGTCACAAGTACATTGTTTTATGAAGTGGGATGAAGCCATGTCAATCTTCAACAACACTACAACCACAACTAATAGCTTCTTTTTCAACCATGTCATTACTTGCTTCAGTGTCTCAAAACAGTTGGTTTTTGACCATGGTATGTTAAATACTAGGCCATTAGGAAGAGAAGGGGTTCTATTATTTTTTAATTTACTTGTTCCATAGTTGAGCAGAGCATCTAGGAGTGGTATTTTGAGAGCATACCCAAGGAGATAGGATATTTTGTAGCAACCATTCAGGCCATAGTGTCAAAGGAAACTCCATAGTGAGTGCCCCTTTATTTGTACTTTCTATTCATAAATGAAGAAAAGAGAGTAGAGCATAGGCCTCACCTTCTAGTTGGGTTTTATCCCATATTGGGTTTCTATGAATATAACTTGTGTTCATTTTTGGGGATGATGTGTGTATTTTCTTGTTCTTTCATTTTGTATTCAATTATTTTCATAAATTTGAGAAATAAGCTACCAATAACTAATCTGGGATCTAAGAAAACAAACCACATAATCTAATATTATATATATATATATATATATATATATATATATATATATATATATATATATATATATATATATATATATATATATATATATATATATCATACTAAAAAATAATCAATGTTTACATCCAAAGTCTATCTCTGTTTAAATGAGATATAAAAATGGGGGCATCTAGCCCATCTGTCTATCCCTCCTCTTCAGTATCATCCTCGTTGGATGGGTGGTCCCATGTCAAATGAATCAAGTCCCCTCTAGTGAGGTTTCTCATATGATGGGTAGTGATGACCACTCTTCTCAAAAGAGGGCACCACTTAGGGTATATACTAGTGTAGTCATGCACCTGAGCATCATTAAGGTTTTTTCAACCTTTCTCTAAGACACCATGTAAGATATGGAAAAATTGTCCATGAAGATCATCCAAGAGGTTCTTCTCAACCCTCTGGGGCTCATCTTATTTCCTCTATGTTACATGTATTGTCCCTTTCTTGTCTTGCTAGACTCATTTCCATCGACCTCACCAACACCACATCTGCACACAAGTAAACTAAAGTGGTATTAGTATCACATGTATCTCATAAGAAAACATGTACATATAGCTACCAGATATGTTAAAATGTAGACACAAAAAACATAAAAAAATCACTCACCATCAAGACCCCATGCATTTCTAGCTAGCCTTGGCAGCTCTAGGTCACCTGTGGAATCCCTCCCTTCACAGGGGTACTCCTTGATATGAAAGGTATTTGATTCTAATGTGAAAATAAATTTATAGTGAAGACATTTTCCACTACACCACCACCACCATGGTTCATCATATATCTCCACCACTGCATCTGGTATTTCCATGGCCCAGTAGCTCAAATAATGAGATGTGGGCATTGGGGATCCTCACAAAAAAGGAGCAAAAGAGAATCCCAAACATGAAGTTACTTTTTCTTTTACTCTAGAAAGTCATAAATTGTTTTCAGATCATTGTCGATATCATTTGAGCCCATCCAAAATATATTCCTACACAACGCTTTCTCCATCTTAACCATCTTACCACCTGAAACATGATGTGGGCTAGGCAAGCCAAAAATAACACTATTATTGCAATTATTGTAAGGATCTTCGACTCTTAGATGTATACAAGTCGAGTGGCCCCATCAACCTATGTGGATCCCTTAGCACAATGCTCTTTAATGAGGTCATCTAGGGTCCATCCCTTTCCCAATAAAAACTATGTGTTGGCTATCACTCCATGTATTTGTAGCCATTTTAGGAAATATATATTGATATTCGTCAAGGATGGACACTCTCCTAGGATATCAAAGCACTCCTTGTCTGGTTCCCAAAACCAGGTGATCCTTGACAATATCAATTAGCCTACACTCATCAATAGGTTCTCCATGAACTTTAGTAGTTTGTAGAGAGCCAACTATACCCTAACATGTGGTGTCCTTTCCACAACATATAAGATAATTATAAAATCTCTCTTTTTATAGTGTATCCTCATAGATTCCTGCCAAAAACAAAAGTCAAATACTTGCATCATGCTAATTTTCAAGGATTTTTTACTATGCATTCATCACATAGGAATCCCATTATTTTTTGCACATGACACACAACTAGTAGTCAAACAAATATGCACATTTCACAATTGTTCAACTAACAACTGTTTGATCAACATGTATATTTGTTTGCATCACCCTTGCATGGTGTAGGACTGCTAAAGAGATATATTCATGTTGCATGCATATGTCCCTTCGATTTCTATGCGACCTAACAAAACCAATCATAACATAAATAGAAAAATAAATCGATAGAAATGAAGAGTAGGTTAAGAAATATATTTAACTTAATGATAATGAAAATGGATTTTGATGGTTGGTTCATTCGTAGAAAGATTTGGAATATTTAGTATTTATTGCACCCATTGAACTCAAAATCATTCAAATGATTTTCAAGGTTTTTGCCTCACCCTATTTATAGATTTACCCGTAATTTTATTTTGTCTCATTTGGGCACATACAACCTTTGTTTGTTGCGCCATTTGCATTGTTGGATTCATCATTCTGAGGGATTCCACATGGTGTTGTTTGTTTATTAAGATTAGATACTTCACTTAAGAGCCATTTTCCCCACAAAGTTGTTTTTCACGCACAAGGAGTTCTAAAGCTTCATTTTTCATACTATATATACCATTGGTTTCAATTTCTTGACTAGTTTTATGTTGCGATATATGTTTCATGTGTGTAGGTAGTTCACTTCAGAGCCATTTTCCCCATCATTTTTTCATGTGGCCCATTGTTGTGCCTTTGGGTATAATTTTTTGAATTGGCATGTAGATAACATATCCCAAATTTTGTATATGTTATATTTTCCTTGTTTTCCACTCCTTGAATATGATTTTAGGACAACACACAACCCCCTCCTTGTTTGACTGAGTGGATTAGACCAACCATAATGCATTTTTTCATTTCTTGATGGTTTTACTCCTCCTATGTGTTTTTCCCTCGATTAATACATAGTTGCATATTGGAACCCATGCTATTATGTCACCATTTAAGATTGGGAGTCCATATAGTTTTCATCTTTGAGATTTCCTCATCCTTATTCTCACTATTTTTTTGTTTTTTTCTCCTAGACTCCTCATTGGTTTGTATCAAATTGGAATATTATGCAATACCTCATCACATTTCATTGGCCCACTGTCTCCTCCATATTGTAAAGATTGTATTATTTTCTATGTTTCCATTCATTATTCCCTCGAGGATATTTCCATTAGTGACCCACCCCTAGTTTCTTTCATTTTCCATTTTTCTTTCCATCATACTGGATTGATCTACTTGGTTGCATTTTTTGGGCACCTATCTCCTTGTTTGTAACATATCTAGATTCATTCATTCTTTTGGTAAAAGTGCATTGTTCTCCTTTGGCACTATTATGTTACATGATCTCTTTCTGGAAACAGTCCTACTCACCCTTTTTTAGAGCATCCTGCATTGAGTCATCCCTTATACCTTAGATTTTATTTGTCTTAGTTCCCATTTAGTCTTGGAACAACTTATAGGCCTCCTCAAGTCACCCTCATCTTGGTTTGTCATTTATGGCCCTCTATTTTGTTTACCATATGAGTTGTCATTTATAAACCCTTTGCCTATTTTTTTGACCATCACTCTTGGAGTTCAGTATTTTATACCATGTCAACCTTGACATTATGATCTAAACAAGGGAAGTCTTAAGTCCCATCTCATTGGTTTTCTCATCCATTTTATACTTGACATGCTGCACCTCGTATTGGTTTTTAGGGGTTCCTTTATACCCTAATTCCAATGAAGCTTCCCCTATCGACATCAACACTTTTGTTTTAGGGGTTTGGTTTAGAGGATTTGTGTACCTCAGTCTTATTTACCTCATTGGTAGGTCACCTTAGACCAAACAAGGAGAGTCATTGTTTCTCTTTTACTTGATAGTTTCTCACATGCATACCTCCATATCATTATTGCATAAATGAGATTCATACACATTGATGGTTCTAGTGTTCCCATTCCAATCAAATATCATTGGAAATGTATGAATATTTCCAACAATTTTTGAGTCCCCAGATGGGAGCTTCTCTTCAAGTCACTACATGCATGTTTCATCCAATGTTGGACACAATAATTGAGCCTCCAAATGTTAGGATATTTAGACACTTAGGAGTTATTTAAGGTTAACTTGGTCTAATGTGTCTTTAGGTAAAACACGTTTTCTTTAGTATGCATTTGTAGTTATGTAATCTGACGATCGCGATATGTTCTAGACATAGAGTGATCTGATGGTTCATATTTTGCTTGATATTAAAAACTACATTGATTTCTAGCTTAACACCCGATTGGTCCATGATATTTATTTAAATAGAATGAAGGTTCATTTGTAGATGATCGATTGTGAGAAAATCTCTTGTAAAATATTTTTATTTTTCATTAATATATTGCCTCAATTTGCCACACTGGGGCCATGGATTGTTTCCCTCTTCGAGGCTTTTAACCATACAAAAACATTGGTGTGTTGATATTTGATCTAGTTGAGTGAGTGGTTATTGAAGGTGTCTGTCTTGTGTGGGAATACCCTATTTGTTGAACATGGTATCATAGCCCATTTGAATACTTGCTCATGTTGTAGATCAAGATTTGAAGCCGTGTTTCCACATTTATGGTTTCTGCTATTTTTGCGCATTTATGGTCTAAGAGTACTATTCCATTTCATCCAAAGCATTTCTTTTAGTTGGAAACACTTTTCGTTGTTGTCACACACCCACTCCGGGGTGTAAGAATTTCTTTCTCCTTACGGAAACAAATCCACTCTCCACGATCTCTAATTTGGAAAGTCAGGGAACTAGACCCCTTTTCTTTAACGACCATCGTATATGACCGCAGGTTATGACCGAGCGTCAATCACGTGATTACGAGTGTAGACAAGGTGGTTTGAGTCCAACTTATTTTCTCCCCACAATTCACCACGAGCCACCACATGTATCTTTCTCAATACCGTGGTTCCGATTGCATCCCGCCCTCTAACCTTTAAATTCCGAGCACTTTCTATCCCCACAATTCAACGTGAAATTTGATCTCACGATATTGACGGTACTTATGAATTGACGACTCAGATCTTCCCCCTTTTTAAATCAACGGATGTGATTTTCTTCAGGACTTCGATGTTCAGAGTTTTCAACTCTCAAAACTTTCTTTCTCTGCAAAGGCTATCTCCTGGAGTGAAAGATCTACTTAAACCTGTCCCTCGCAAACAGACGGTTTAGATGAAATCTGAATCTCTGGCCTTCGAGAGTTCTTTGTTTATTACCTTCTCTTTCTTTCGGGGTGATTTCTTTTGGAGTGGAATATCTGCTGACACTTTTCCCTTGCAAACAGATGGTTTAGATGAAATTTGACTCTCCAACCTTCTGAAGTTCTTGTTTATTACCTCCTCTTTGTCTTGGAGTGATTTCTCCCAAAGTGGCAGATCATTTTCAACGAATCCTCTCCAAATCAATGGTCCTAGTGCTCTTCAGGACTTCGACACTTTTCAACCAATACCATATCAATGACCCTCAACTCCCTTCTCGATCAATGGTCGAGATACTACTTTCGGACTTCTACACCCTCTACTTTCCTCCAGAGTATTCCATACCCAGAGTTCTGGATCGAGCACCATGCATCCACCTCAAATCAATGGCTCTCGTCCGCTTTAGTGGTTCGGGCTTCGGCGATTTCAAACTCTTCTCCTTTATGTTCTCCCAGAGTGTTTTCACCCAGAGTTCATGATCTGTCACCACGTACCCTCTGGATTTTTACGGTCCATATTCTCTTCGGGTATTTACCCAGACTCCATAGATTCATGCCTTCTGTCCTTTGGATCTGACGGTGGAGATTCACTTTGGGTCTCTGAATATCTGGGCTTCATGAGTTTCAACCCTCAACTGAAATTCTCGAAGTTACTTTCCTTGAAATCCTTGATCTATTGACATGTGTCTCTTGCCAACCAACAGACAAGATCTACTTCAACTCTTCGACTCTTTGGGCTTCAGAAGTTTCAAGCTTCTATGCACTCGTTTCTTCCAAAGTGCATTCACCCAAAGAATCTGATCTATTGACACCTACCCCTCCCGACAATCAACGACCAGGACCTACTTAGGGTCTTCGACTATTCTGCTCTCTCCTTGAACATAAACTCTCACTCATGATTTGTGGATCTTGTGCCACCTGTCCCTCTTGGCGATGAACGGTCTCAATTCACTTCGAGACATTAGGACTTTGGCCAATCAACCCTCCTGTGCACAAAAAGGTTAAAACTCATGTAGTTTAATTTAGATCGGGCGACTATCATCCCTTTTGCACTCAGATCTGACGGTTAGGATCTATTCCTTCTTAGTGTTTCTCCTCTGCTTCCCTGGACGTTGATCTAATGGTCCAAGATTTTCCCCACAACTGATCTAACGATTGTTGTCACTCCTCCTCCTGAGATTCTGACTTATTCCGACTTGGAAGAGTTTTGTGGATGTTCAAAGGCATCAACCCTTGTTCCTTCTGTGAGCCTGACTATCTTGGGTCTCACCTTTGATATTGAAAGCGTTATCTCTTATGATCTTTTTGATTCTCCCAGACCGATGATACCGAAGGACTCCATTACTCCATAGATTTCCTAAGGGATCACAACCATCCCTCTTGCAATTGTTCAAGGTTTGGCGGTCGCGATCCAACCAATGCCGAGGTGTCCGTCGATCGACTATTCACAATAATTGTGGGGCCCCAACGTGCATTCTCTTTATCAGAGACCTCAACCTCCGCAATTTGGAAAGTACTCGCCCAACTTGGTCAAACCAAAGTTGTTGATCTTCTAACCCGATGATATCAACGACGTTGGTGAATTGTGGGATGCGAACTAGTTCATCTGCTACTTTCACCTTCATGCTCCGTAGTGATTCCCCACCCTCAATCTTCGTTCATAGATCGATTGTTCACATTGATTGCAGGATTCAACTTCCACAATCTGGGAAGTTCTCACCCGACTCTAGACAAATCCTAGTCATTAATCTCCCATTCTCGACGAGATCAATGACGTGGGTTGATTGCGGGCCGTGAACTAGCATGTCTTCTAATTTCACCTTCGCATTCCACAATGATTCCCAACCATCGATTTAATAAAGCGGTTGGTGTTTGATTCATTCCCTCGTAAGTGTTCAAGTCGATTTGATGACCGATATGGCCTCTCCTCCCGTTAAATGACTTGCTTCCCTCTACACTGTTATATTCTTAAGTCATAGGTGGTTTGGATAACTTGACTATCATACAATTTTACATCTCATATATTCGAGCTCCAAGGTTCCAAAACCTTCATGAGATAACTCCTTTTTGTGCAGGGTTCCTAGACCCAGGTCACATGGGTCTTCAGATAACTCTTGGGATATAATCCCCGCTCTTAGTCGGGTTTTTGGTTAAGGTCTTAGGCCTGAGTTCAAAGTCTCCTAGACTATTGTTCTGAAGGGAACTCCTTCCTAACTCACGGAGCTTTAAGCTATGAGTTAGGGAAAGGTAAACTCGTGAGGTTACCAAATGGTAGCTATGCCAAGAAGCATGCTACGACTTTGGAACAATGATGTAGTTCCCTGGAGAAAGCGCCTCCAAGGATTGAATGAGAGCATATGGAAAATCAAATAGAAGTATATGTTCTCAATGGAAAAAATGTATAATCATAACTTAATCATTTAATACAGAAAAAATTTATAAACATATAAATACATGCATGCAACCATTATTTCCAATTCAAAGCAGAAGGCATGAATTTTTTTATCAGAACCATAAGGCGTGATGCGACTACTGAAAGGGGTGCTCGTTTCCACCCAAATGTAGGCTCAGTCACTCCCAATGGATTTATCACTGGCCACCCCCGAGCTTAGACCATGATTCTTCGAGATTCAATCTCTTTCTTCTAGCTCAATGGAAGTTAGGGATGAAGGTTACTCTCCTTTTCCCAATACATAAATAGATAGGGACGAAGGTTACTCTACTTCTCCCAATACATAAATATATAGGGATGAAGGTTAATTTCCTTCTCCCGACTCAGTCTCTATTTTCTGTGATCATAACTCACTCCAATTCAGTCCTCTCTCGGACTTGAGAGCTTCGTCTCTCATCTATGCACTCTTTGTAGGTCTTCCTCTGCACCCACCACGCTTCATTTCTTACCTTCCTCAACAAGATTGCATGTGGCTCGAATTCCTAGTTCGTGGTCAGGTCTGGAAGTCTTATGGATGGGTGTGCCCCATCCCCTCATTAACTCCTGAGGAGGTCTTTCCACCTACCAACCTGACTGCAATTCATTCTTGGGTCAGAGGGCTGTTATGATCTAAGCAATTAAGTCCAGAAAGGTGCTGGTTTGGTGGAGGTTAATGCAACCATTTCGGGTCCCCTCCACCACCTTTTCATAGCATTATTTGTCTCTTCTTAGCACATCCCCTTTTCAACAGTCATGCAACACATATCCATTTTCTATTAAAATAAAAAAATTTACATTCATTGACCTTTTAAACAAAGTTCCATCAAATCAAACATTCACACTTTTAAGTTTTCCATAGTTCCTTGGCTAATATAGTTATATTTAAAAACTGGGGGAAACATGGTGTTACAATTCCCTCCCCCTTAAAGGAACATCCTCCTCAATGTTCTGTCTGTCAACATGATATGTATGTACCAGAGTAAACAAAATCGGATATGCCTATCTCATGGCATCCTCCATTTCCCACGTAGCCTCATTTGGGCCAAAATGTTTCCACTGCACATTGACCTGTGTAATGGTTCAGTTCCTGAGTGAGGTTTCCTTCCGATCTAATATGCATTGAGGTTCTGGCAGGAATTCTCCCTCTGGCTCCACCTAGATCACAGACTAGTCAATTATATGATTAGAATCATGTACATATTTCTTCAATAATGAAACATGGAAAACATTATGTGCCTTTACTATGGGAGGGAGTTCTAGCCTATAGGCTACAGGTCCCACTCTATCTAAGACTTCAAAGGGTCCACAATATCGAGGTGCCAGTTTGGCACAGACTCCCATTCTTAGGGAAATCTTCCTGGGTCTAACTCTGAGATAGACATGGTCTCCTATCTTGAACTCTCTCGGAGTTCTCTATCTGTTAGTGTAAATTTTCTATTTATCCTGAGAAATCTTCAAAATTTTCCTTATCTGGATCACTTGCTGTTTCATTTCTTTCAGCATGTCGGGTCCGATTGTAATTTTTTCCACTAGATTACTCCATCTGATCAAAATCTTGCATTGTCTACCATAGAGGGCTTCAAAAGGGCTCATCTTCAAGGATTCTTGATAACCATTGTTGTAGGAAAACTCTACCAATGGTATGTAGTCTTCCCACTTCTTAGGCTGATGCATTACATGCATCCTTAGCATGTTCTCTACTATTTGGTTCACTCTTTCTGTCTGTCCATTAGCTTGAGGGTGATAGGCTATGTTGAAAAACAATTTAGTCTCAAAACCATCCATTAGGGATTTCCAAAAGCTTGAAGTAAATTTGGTGTCTCTGTCATATACAATTTCCTTGGCCATGTCATGCAGTCTGAATATCTCCTTCATGAAGATGTTAGCAATATCTGTTTCCTTGCAAGTTGACTTGAAAATAATGAAATGAGTAGACTTACTCATGTTGTCCACCACAAACATGATGGCAACATTTTTATTGGTCTACTTTGGTAATCCGATGATGAAATCCATGGAGATGGTTTCCCATTTCCATTCTGGGATTGGTAAGGGCTGTAACAACCTTGCTAGATGTAGGTGTTCTGCCTTAACTTGTTGGCATTGTAGGCACTTAACTATATAGTTGGCTATGTATTTCTTCAATTCACGCCAATAGAATTATTTCCTAGTGGCTGTGATCATTTTCTGATATCCTGGGTGACCAATATATGGTCTCTTGTGTAGTTCATCCATTATGAACCTTTTCAAGTCGTCACAATTAGGAATATACAATCTGTTTCTGTAAGTCAATAGGCCTTCCTTGAGAATCTAGTAGCCTTCATACTTTAGCCTTGTAGGCTCTTGCCTTAGGTATGAGGTCATGGTCTTGAAGAATGCATCTTTTTCTTGTGCATTTTTGACCCTTTTCCTGACATTCGTTTCACAGGTCCTTACCGCTGCTAGATGAATCATTTTTATACTTATACTAAGGGCATCGGCCACCGTATTTTCATTCCCTTTTATGTGTTTGATTTCGAAATCAAACTCACTAAGGAGAGCCATCCACCTAGCTTTCCTGGCATTGAGTTTTGGTTGATCAAACAGGTGCCTCAACCCACAATGGTTTGTCATAAGCAAAAATATCCTACCCAGTAGGTAGTGCCTCCACATTTTTAAAGCATGTACTATGGTAGCCAGCTCTAGGTCATGGGTCACATAATTGATCTCATGCTCATTTAATTTCCTAGATGCGTAGAAAATTACATGCCCCTCTTGCATAAGGAATCCTCCGAGTCCTTCCTTGCAGGCATCTATACACACGAGGAAATCATTATCCGGGTCTGCAATCTTCAACACAGGTGCATGGGTCAGGAGGTATTTCAGTTCCTGAAATCTTTCTTCACATTTTGATTTCCAAGTGAATTTAACCTCCTTTTTCTGAAGGGCAGTGATTGGACAACCAATCTTAGAAAACCCTTTTATGAAACTTCTATAGTCTCCTGCTAAGCCCATGAAGGATATGATATCAGATACATCCTTTGGGGTAGGCCATTCCATAATAGATCTAATCTTGTCAGGGTCTACTGCCACCCCTTCCTTAGAAATAACATAGCCTACGTAATGGACTTTCTTCTGGAAAAAGTCGCACTTGCTAAACTTAGCATAGAGATGATGCTCTCTTAGTACTTGAAGTACGAGTCTAATATGTTCTTCATGATCCTCTCCGTTCTTGGATTAGATTAGGATATCATCAATGAAAGCCAATACAATTTTTTCCAGAAATTTGCTGAGTACATTATTCATTAAGAACATAAAAGTGGTGGGGGAATTGGTTAACCAAAATGGCACCACCACGAATTCATAGTGACCATACCTCGTTCTAAAACTTGTTTTGTGGATGTCTTCATCCTTAATTCAGACTTGATGGTATCCAGACCTTAAGTCAATCTTCAAGAAAATGGAAGCACCTCCCAATTGGTCGAACAAGTCATTGATTCTTGGTAAGGGGTACTTTTTCTTTATGGTTGTCTTATTGAGTTGTCTGTAATCTATGCATAGTCAGAGTGTGCCATATTTATTTTTCACAAAAAATATGGGAGCTCCCCACATAGATACATTGGGTCGAATGTAGCCTTTTTCCATCATCTCCTTTAGCTGTAGCTTGAGCTTGATCAGTTATGGCGTACTCATCCTATATGGTGTTCTAGATGCTGGCACCCCTCCTGGTGCAAGTTCTATCGAGAAGTCAATATCCCTTCTCGGAGGTAGACCTTGTACCTCTTTTGGGAACACGTCCTTGTATTCTCTTAATATGGGGTGGCTTGTTAGGTTTGGTTTGTCATCCTCAACAGATTCCAACACCTGTATTGCATATAGAGGACACCCCTTTCTGCAATACTTTTTCATTTTAAGAGCTGATATTTGTCTTACCGAGACATGATTCTGAATCCCTTGGAGGGTTATCTTTCTCCCTTATTCATTTACACATTCTAAAGTTTTATGGTAACAATCCAACTTATTTTTATAAGAAACCAACCAATCCATACAAATCAACAAGTCATAAGATCCTAGGGGAAGAATGTTAAGGGTTGCTCAGGTGGGCAATCCACCCATGATGAATTGACAGACTAGTATGACCTCTGCCACTTTCCTTCTAGTCCCAGTGGCTAGTCGTACCAACCATGGCTTAACATGTCTAAATGGTTTTAGTTTTCACTTATCAATAGTTTGAGGGGCCACATAACTCAAATTAGAACCAGGGTCAATTAAAATAGAAAATATATGGTTGGCGATCATACCTTCCAGCTCCACTACTGAATCTTGGTGGTCGACTTTATTATTGTCCAAGGCTGCATAGATTCGTGGCATGATCCTAGCCACATCATTGGCGGTGGTAGCTTATTGGATATCATAGAATATCTTATTGTTTTTTTGTCTGTGTGGACAGTCCCTCAACCGATGATCATCTCCACAACCCCAACATTTTAAGGCATCTTTCTTTAGGTTATCGGTATTTCGTGGGACTGTCTTAAAAGGTTTATTTCCACTTTGAGAGAGGAAATTTTTCTGATACACACTTCTAGTAGGAAGGATCATCGTAGAACCCTTTCCATAATTCTTAAATCTCGAGGATTTAAATCCCTTCTTCTTTAATCCTGAACTACTCCTCTTCTTCCAGTCTTCATGAGGCCTTGTCTTATTCCTGAACGATTCATAATAATACCTTGCCTTCTGGATGGTTTCTTCTAAGGTATTTGGTTCGTCAAACTCAATCTTGTCCTGGTAGGTCTGAGGTAATCCACTAATAAATCGCTTCATTTTCACCTTCTCATCCTTTATTTAGGGTACATACCTCAGTAGCTCAATGAATTTATTGACATATTCATCTATGGTGAGCTGCCCCAACTTGAGTTCATAGAACTCCTTAGTCTTTCTGTCCATGTATTTCTCTGACAGATATTGCTTCTTGAAGTATTTCTCGAACTTCTTCCATGACAAGTCCTTCTCATGGACTCCTTTCACATTCTTAAGGTATTCCCACCAAATGGAAGCCTTTCTATTCATCTTGAATATGGATATTCGAGCCTTCAAGTTTTTAGAGTAATCATGGACTCTGAAGTACTTCTTTAAACCAAGCAGCCAAGCTTCAACCTCTTCTCCCTTCTTAATCTCTCCATGGAAAGAGGGTGGTTTGGATTTCTTGAACTCTAAAGGATCATGATTGTTGGAACGCTTCCACTTCTTTCCTTCCCTTTGAGAATGTGAGCTCGCTCTACTACTAGAAGATCCTTCAGAGTTTCTAGCTTTCTTTCCAGAGGAATTTTCCGATGAGTGTCCCCTACCTCCAGGTTGGGCCTTCTTCAAGGTACTTCTCCTAGTGTGGTCATGTTTTCATATCTCAGGTGGACTTTGACTTTTCTTCTCATGTTGTTGGTCCATATTACTGGTTGTTGGTTCATGTTGCAGTTGCCTCTATATGTCGGATAAGCTCTGCAACAAGACTGCATTAATTTTTGTTTGTTTTTCTTTCTCCTTTATCAGTCTCTCGTTGTCAGCCTTGCAACTCTGTAATTTGGCCCTGAGGCTCCTTACAATTTCATCCAGATCCAAAGGGGTTTTCACCGCCCTCCTTTCATCATATTATTTGTCACTATTATGGTAGCCATACCCCACTTCATGACACATCACCATCCTTTAGTCTTGAATTTTTCGCGTGGTTTACTGACTACCCAAAGGCTGAAAAAAACACTTACTCTTAGCTAACAATTTATGAACAATACACGGTTCAAATTCCTTAAATGCACACGCATAGTAGAATGTTTCATTCTTTTCCTCAAATTTTCTCAACCAGACTCTTTAAGAAGGAGGAAATATAGGGCGTCACTCTTAAAATTAGTCTAATTATGGTTTTTGAGCGACTCGTCCATGAGCCTAAGCAGGCCAAGTGTTGTAACCATGATATGATACCAATTTTTCACACACCCACTATGGGGTGTAAAAATTTTGTTCTCCTTACAGAAACAAATCCACTCTCCATGATCTCTAATTTGGAAAGTTAGGGAACTAGACCCCTTTTCTTTGAAAACCATCGTATATGACCACGAGTTATGATCGAGCTGCCAATCACGTGATTGCGGGTGCGAAAAAGGTGGTTTGAGTCCAACTTATTTTCTCCCGACAATTCACCATGAGCCACCACGTATCTCTTTCTCAATATCGTGGTTCTGATTGCGGCCCACCCTCTAACCTTTAAAGTACATGAATTTTCTATCCCTGCAATTCAACGTGACCTTTGATCTCACAATCTTGACGGTAATTCTGAATTGAAGACTCAGATGTACCCCCTTTTTAAATCAACTAACGTGATTTTCTTTGGGACTTCGGTGTTTGGAGTTTTCAACTCTCAAACCTTGCTTTCTCTATAGTGGATATCTCCCGAAGTGGAATATCTATTGACACCTGTCCCTCACAAATAGACAGTTCGGATGAACTATGGATCTTCGACCTTTGGTAGTTATTTGTTTATTACCTTCTCTTTCTTCCAGGGTGATTTCTCCCAGAGTGGAATATATGCTGACACCTGTCCCTTGCAAACAAACGATTTAGATGAACTTAGGCTCTCCGAACTTCAGGAGTTATTTTTATTACCTCCTCTTTATCCCAAAGTGATTTCTCCCGGAGTGGTAGATCGTTTTCCACGTGTCCTATCCAAATCAACACTCCCGGTCCTCTTCGAGACTTTGACACTTTTCAACCAAGACCATATCAACAAACCTCAACTCCCTTCTTGATCAATGGTCAAGATTCTACTTTGGGACTTTAGAGATTTCACCCTCTACTTTCCTCTGGAGTATTTCATACCCAAAGTTCTATATCAGACACTATGCGTCCACCTCAAATCGATGATTCTCGTTTGCTTTGGTGGTTCAGACTTCAATGATTTCAAACTCATCTCCTTCGTGTTCTCCCGGAGTGTTTTCACCCGGAGTTCACGATCTGTCCCCATGTACCCTCTAGATCTGATGGTCCATATTCTCTTTGGGTCTTTACTCGAAGTCCACAAATTCATGCCACTTGTCCTTTGTATCTGAGGATGGAGATTCACTTCGAGTCTCCGAGCTTCGGGAGTTTCAACTCTCAACTGAAACTCTCGAAGTGACTTTCCAATCCTCGATCTCTTGACACGTGTCTCCTATCGACCAACAGATAGGATCTACTTCAACTCTTCTAGCTTCAGAAGTTTCAAGATTCTACGCACTCATTTTTTCCAAAGTGCATTCACCCAGAGACTTTAATATATTGAAACATACCCCTCTTAGCAATCAATGACCATGACCTAATTCAAGTCTTTGGCGATTCCTCTCTCTCCTTGACCACAAACCCTTTCTTAGGAGTCGTGGATCTTGCGCCACCTATCCCTCTTGGTGATGAGCAGTCCCAATTCACTTCGGGACTTCAGGACTTTGGCCATTTAGCCCTCCTGTGCACACAAAGGTTAAAACTCATTCACTTTACTTTATATCAGGAAACTATCGTCCCTTTTGTGCTCAAATCTGACGGTTAGGATCTGTTCCTTCTCAACGGTTCTCCTCTGCTTCCCTGGACGCTGATCTAATGGTCCAGGATTATCCCCACAACTGATCTAATGGATGATATCTCTCCTCCTCCTAAGCTTCTGACTTCTTCCGACTTGGAAGAGTTTTGTGGATGTTTAAAGGCCTCAACCCTCATTCCTCCTGCAAGCTCGACTATATTGGGTCTCGCCTTTTCTCTTTAAATCGTTATCTCTTATGATCTTTTCAATTCTCTTAGATCGACGATACCAAAGGACTCCGTTACTCCGCATATTTCCTAAGGGTTCACAACTATCCCTCTTGTAACTGTTCAAGGTCTGGTGGTCGTGATCTGAACAATACTGAGGTGTCTGCCGATCGATGGTTCACAGTAATTGCGGGGCCCCAATGTGTGTGCTCTTTATCAGAGAGTTCAACCTCCGCAATCTGGAAAGTACTCACCCAACTTGGTCGAACCAGAGTCGTTCATCTTCCAATGCGACGAGATCAACAATGTTGGTGAATTATGGGCCACGAACTAGCGCATCTGCTACTTTCACCTTCACGCTTCGAAGTGATTCCCCACCCTCGATCTTCATTCATAGATTGACGGTTCATAGTGATTGTGGGATTCAACCTCCACAATTTGGGAAGTGCTCACTCGACTCTAGAAAAATCCTAGTCGTTGCTCTCCCATTCCCGACGAGATCAACAATGTGGGTTGATTGCAGGCCATGAAATAGCATGTCTGCTAATTTCACCTTCACATTCCACAATGATTCCCAACCATCGATTTAATCGAGCGGATGGTGTTTTATTCATTAACCCCAATGAGTGTTTGAGTCAATATGACAACCGGGGTGGCCTCTCCTCCCGTTAAACAACTCACTTCCCTCTCCATTGTCATATTATTAAGTCATCGGTGGTTCGGGTAACTTGACTATCATACGATTTGACATCTCAGAGCTTTGAGATACAAAGTTCTGAAACCTTCATGAGATAACTCCTTTTTATGTAGGGTTCCTAGACCCAGGTCACATGGGTCTTCAGATAGCTCTTGGGCTATAATCCCTACTCTTAGTCAGGTTTTTGGTTAAGGGCTTAGGCGTGAGTTCAAAGAAACCTAGACTACTAGTATGAAGGGAGCTTCTTCCTAACTCACAAATATTTAAGCTCTGAGTCAGGGCAAGGTAAACTTGTGAGGTTACCAAATGGTAGCTATGCCAAGAGGCATGCTCCAACTTTGGAATGGTGATTTATTTCCCTGGAGAAAGCACCTCCGAGGATTGAACGAGAGCATTATGGAAAATCAAATAGAAGTACATATTCTCAATGGAATGAATGTACACTCATAACTTAATCATTTAATACAAAAACCATTTATAAACATATAAATACACACATGCAACCATTATTTCCAATTCAAAGCACAAGGCATGAAAAAACTTATCCAAACCATAAGGCGTGATGCGACTGCTAAAAGGGGTGCTCGTTTCCACCCAACCATAGGCTTAGTCACTCCCAATGGATTTATCACTGGCCACCCCCGAGCTTAGACCACTATGGTTTGAGATTCAATCCCTTCCTTCCAGCTCAACGAAAGTTAGGGACGAAGGTTACTCTCCTTTTCCTAATACATAAATAGATAGGAACGAAGGTTACTCTCCTTCTCCCAATACATAAATAGATAGGGATGAAGGTTACTTTCCTTCTCTCGGCTCAATCTCTATTTTCTGTGATCATAAATCACTCCAATTCAGTCCTCTCTCGGACCCGAGAGCTCTGACTCTCGTCTTTGTACTCTTCGCAGGTCTTCCTCTGCACCCACCACACTTCCTTTCTTACCTTCCTTAACAAGATTGCGTGTGGCTCGAATTCCCAATCCGTGGTCAATTATGGAAGCCTTACGGATGGGAGGTCTGCCCCATCCCCTCATTAACTCTTGAGGAGGTCTTCCCACCTACTAGCCTGAATGTAATTCATTCCTAGGTCAGAGGGTTGTTCTGATATGAGAAATTAAATACATCAAGGTGCTCGTTCGGTGGAGGTTAACGCAACCATTCCGGGTCCCCTCCACCACATTTTCATAACATTCATGGTCTCTTCTTAGCACGTCCCCTTTTCAACAATCATGCAACACATATCCATTTTCTATTAAAATAACATAATTTACATTCATCGACCTTTTAAACAAAGGTCCATCAAATCAAACATTCACACTTTTAAGTTTTCCATAGTTCCTTGGCCAATATAGTTATATTTACAAACAAGGGGAAACAGGGTGTTACAATTGCAGTGAAAAAGGTTTTCGTTTTCCCAGGATATGACCATTTTTGTTAGATCTATAAATATAAATTTGTAATATGCCATTTTAGTTTTTTTTTACAGAGTTATTATTTTAGTTTTCTATTTTTTATTCCATGTTGTTAATATTTTTGGTTTTCCTATGCTCTTTTCCATACACTCTACGCGGTCTCAGAAAATTATGCTCTTGGATTTGTGTTGTATGCAAGATTAACAAATAAAAAATAGAGAGAAAACTTTCATTTTCTGGGTAAACAAACCAATAACTAACCCCATTCATGTTGATATTCGATTTTATTTTTAGAAATTTTGCTTGTTTTTTTTGTGGCCATATTTTTGGGGTAAACACACACTTCGAGCCAAAGCTCCAACAACAACAACAACAACAACACCCTTGTCCTCCATTATAATTGTTATGTGTTTTGCACTAGCTCACTTGGTTGAAAGTTGCTTTATTTAATAAGAGGTCTTCAATTCAAGTCTATTTTTGAAGTTACCTTTTGAAGTTTTTTATGCAAACTTGAGTTATCTCATAAATTCATTGTAAAATGCATTTCACTTAAATTATAAAAGTGAATCACTATCAAGAAAATTTAATATTATTTTTCTTAGTTAGTTTTTGCATGCAACTTTAATTTATAAAGTAACTTCATTGTAAAGTTATTCTCACTTATTCTATAATATTAGGTCACTTCATAAGTAACTTATTTGTAAAAGTGAGGTTATAGGAAAAGTTAGAAGGAAGGACTTTTAGTTTTACTTAGCCACCTCATTGTGCATCCATTATCACATAGACAAGTTTCTACCTGCCACATGGTTCTTTGGTCACTGTTTATGCATTTTTTAAAAAGGGTTTAACTTTCACATCTGAAGTTCATTTTCAGTGCCATTTTTTTGAAAGAAAGTATTTTTTCAAGATATTTTCATCCATAAAGTCAATTTTATCTTTTGAATCCATATTATTTGCATATTTTTATATGTCCAAGTGTTCTTTTTCTTACTATTACCATCTATTTCTCATGGAAATCACATATGGAGGATGTGCTCATAAGTAAATGATGGCACCGAATTACCTTGGGAATACAACACACCCCTATTGATGCTAAAAATAAATCCAAATGGGATAATATGAATGATGAAGCACATGGACTAATCAGAATGTCCATATCCCAAATGAATCTTGGAATAAATTTGATGTTGTGTTTAGTAAACATAATGTGATTTGAGCCCACCAAATTGAAAATTAGTTAATGATGTCCCAATTATTTTCCTTGCATTGAATATTATTTGTCTAAGTTCAAAACACTTAGACTTTTACTTAAATATTATAAAATATATATGAAAGATTACATATGCATATATGCTATTCTTTCTAATCTTGGTAATGCATATTCTATCCTTGTATCTACCTTTTACGCTACCACAAAATCTCTAGGGAGTGATTACAAAGCTACCACTCTTGAGTCTTTTTGTGATTCTTTTATTAGAGAGCAAGATAAGTTTTTTCAACTTTGAGTGATCAACATTGCAAGTACAACTAAAAAATACTTAGTGGCCCAACAAAAAGATAAATCCAAGCATCCCAAGAAGCAACATCCTCACAACAATAATCAAAACAAGGGTCTAAAACCATCTTAGCCAACTTCTACTCCTAATGGTGACAAAGGAGAAAAATATAAAAGTAAGAAGATTGATAGGAATTATAACTTTTTTGGGAGATATAGTCATCTAGAGTCTAAATGTTTTAAAAATATAGAGGCCTCAGAAGTAATGATGAAGAATAATAACATCAATCTTGATCCTTCTTCTCATGGACATGCACTTTCTTCTTCTGGTTTCTCCTTCAATGCAACTTCTACTTCTTCTTCTAATGAGTAGCTTATTGATTTTGGAGCATCTTATCATATGGCTAAGGATAAAGCCATTTTTTTCTCCTAATGAATGTAAACACCAAACAAATATTTGTTGGTGATGATAGATCTCTTAGTGTTGTAGAGTCTGGAATAGTTCATGTAGACAATGGTCATTTCAATAATGTATTATGTGTTCCAAGTCTTTCCTGCAACCTTCTATCAATGTATTAGATCACTCATTCAGGTGAAGGTAAAACCATAGAGTTTTCACCTCACCAAGTTGTAATCAAGGATTTAAAAGATCCTAAGCATGACCTAGCATCTGGAATTGTTGATGGTGTTACCAGGTTGTATAAATTTGACAACTTTGGGTCATCATCATTTCCATCAGTTTTTGTTTCTCATAGAGATGAATTGAGAAAAATTTGGCATGAGAATTTTGGTCATCTAAACTATCACTCATTGCAACAACTATGTAATCAACATATGGTGTCTGGTCTTCCTCTTGTTTTTTGCATAGATGGTGTTTGTGCCGGTTGTGTTCTCGGTAAACATAAATGAGACATTTTTTCCAAATGTGCCTCTTAACATGCCTCAACCCATTTGAAGGTTGTTCATAGTGATTTGTGTGGTCCATGTTCTTCTGTTTCTTTCTCCGGGTGCAAGTACTTCTTAAATTTCATTGATGAATTCTCCAGATGCACTTGGGTTTACTTCTTAAAACTTCAGAACATAGTTTTTGACATGTCTTTGGCCTACAAGTCCCTTGTAGAAAAAGCATATAGACATCAACTTCAAAGGTTAAGAATATATAATGGAGGTGAATATGCGAACACAAAATTTACAAGTTACTACACTACATAGGGCATTCAAATGCAACATACTATTCCATATACACCACAAAAAAATGGTGTTATTGATAGAAATACTCACACATTAAAATAAATAGCTAATTGTATGATCCAATATAAAGGAGAAAGTCTTCATTATTTGGGGGAAGCCATCAACTATGCATATTACATAGTAAATCACACTCCCACAAAGTCTCTAAAAAATATAACACTGGAAGAAGCATGGACTAAAATTAATCCAAATGTAAGCCACTTGCATGTATTTGGTAGTATATCATGGGCTCACATTTCATATGAGAAAATGAAATATTTACAGCCCAAAAGTGAGAAGTGCATTTTTGTTGGATATTCTGAAGATGTCAAAAGTTACCAACTTCTTCAACCTCATTCCAATGAAATTATTATTAGAAGAGAAACTTTGATGAAAATCTCTTGCTGTGCAAGCCTAATTTGGAATTTGTGTGATCTTTAGCCCACGAGCCATCTTTGGTGTTTGTTCCTTATTCTATTCCTATTATGTTTTCTTCTTCAAATGATGATGTTAAGTACCTGAATAGATCTGAAGGTAAATAAAAAAATAAAACCAAACTATCAACAAGAATAAACCAAACCATTCACCAAAATATTGAACACAAGAATGTAGACAAAACCTTGAGGTGGGGTAACACCATATATTAATTCTTAAGGAAGGATAAAACTCCTCAAGCAATGCTTGATACATTCACAATATTCTTCACTATGCTCCAATACATTGCTTTCACTTCTTTACATAACATTCTTTATCTTCTAGGAACATTCTAGAGAAGGAATATTCTAGAAAGTCTATTTATTATATCTAACTACCATAATGGGTTTTATTTAATAATCTAGTGGACCTAGTCCACCTTACATTGAATATACATAACCACATTCCCATTGGGTATCTCATATTACCTCACTAGGTACCCCATATTACCGCCCTATGTATAGTATAGATGATAGTGAGGATGAAAATCCACCTCCTCCTTCTAACCTTCCTCCAGATGAGTCCATTGAACATGAACATGCACCAACACCACCACTTCCCAGATGGGTCTATTCAACATGAGAAGTATCTAGTGATCTTGTTGGTGATCCTACAAATCAACTTCAGACATGTTCATAGTTCCAACAAGCCTCTTCTCTTTTGGCTCAAGTTTTAGATACTCAAGATATAGACACATTTGCAAAATCTTCTTTCCATCCAGATTGGGACATAACAATGAATGAAAAATATTGTTCTTTAATGGTAAATGATACTTGGGATATTGTACCTCTTTTGAAAGGAAGAAAACTTGTCAGATGTAAATGGGTGTATAGAACTAATAATGCATCATATGAAAGTGTTGAAATATGCAAGGTCTAGTTAGTTTCTAAATAATTCTCTCAAGTTGAAGCCATTGACTATAATGAAAAATTCCCCCCCATAGCCAAAATGAATTCCATATGCCTCATTCTAGACCTTGCCACCTCACATAAATGGGAGGTCCATCAGATGGATGTTAAATATTCCTTCTTGTGTGAGAATTTACAAGAAGAAATCTACATGGAACAACCTCCTAACTATGTCTAGAATGATTCCAGCCTTATTTTTCACCTTAATAAATTTCATTATGGTCTCAAGAAATCTCCTCGATCTTGGTATGCCAAAATGGACGACTTTCATCTTGACACCAAATTTTCTAGATGTCATTTTGACCCTAATGTGTATACTAAAAAAGGAGGAATCCATCTCATAATACTTGTTCTTAATGTTGATGACCTTATCCTCACTGGTAGTGACCCTAAACTTATAACCCATGTGAAATCTAATCTTACAAATAAATTTGACATGATAGACTTAGGATATATACATTATTTCCTTGGCCTCCAAGTTTTGCAGACTAAGAAAGGTATTTCCCTTTCCTAGTCTAAGTATACTTGTGAACTTCTTCGTCGCTTTCACATGGAATATTCTAAACCAACCCCTTCTCCCTTCTATTCCTAGAGTCAAAATTGTTGCCACCTATACTACTCTTGAAGTCGATGCCACACCCATCCTAATATTTCCTTTGTAGTTGGTCTTGTTTCCTGGTATATGCAAACACCCCATGAAAGCCATTGGGAAGTATAAAAAATGATACTTCGGTACGTCCAAGGTACAATTTAGTTTGAGATACATTACAATTCAAGGGGGACTCCTTTGTTGATTGGTTTCATTGATTTGGATTGGGCCAATGACCCCAATGATCAAAAGTCTATTGTAGGTTATGTGTCCAGTCTTGGTTACAAACCTATCACTTGGGCTTGTAAGAAACACCATCTTATTTCTCTTTCTTTAGTAGAAGAAAAGTACCAAGTATTGGTTAATGCAAGTCCAGAAGCCTTGTGGCTTCAACAAATAATTTCAGAGTTTGGGTTCCAGTAGTAGCATCCAACCACCCTCTAGTGTGACAATCAAAGTGCCATCACCAGAAATCACCAGAGTGACATGCACTTCACCAGAAATCTCATTGACGTTGAGTTATTGAATTTCTCTTTTTCCCTACAAAAGATCAAGTTTTAGAGATTTTCACAAAGTCTCTTACAAAAGAGAAGTTTTCCTTGAACTTTGATCTATTTTAGGAGTTCAATAAGTTGTCATTAAGGGGGGATAGTGTAATATCCCCAAGGATGAGCCCTGGTTGTATTTATGAATTGTAAACATGTTTTGTAGGCTGGTAAGCTGAGGAATTATAAGATGGTAAGCTTATGTGTTATAGGCTGAAGAGCCTAGGTGTTAAAGGCAAGGATCCTATTTTGTACATGTAAATATTCATATTATTAATATAAATAAATTTTTTTGTGTAGATCGACCACGAAGAAAGAGTGATGGGGGACTAAGCTTCCACTAGGCTGGGTAAGGGAGAGGGGGCTGCGAGGTTGGGAAAAGGGGCTAATATTAAGGGCTTAAGTCCAAGAGAATAATAAGTTATTATTATTCCAAAAACTGTTGAGAGGGATATGTCTTATCCTAAGTTCTAGGAAAGGGAACGAATGCCAAATGGAGTGCATGCAGCTCCAATAAGACAGGTGTTGACCTGTGCACATGTAGTTAAATATGAAGAGTCATCTTGTGTTGGGGGTTCACTTCCCATTATTCCATCCCCCGTCTAACCCGTTTGGCCGCTGTCATCAACCTCTGCATCTCCACGCACATCAAAAACCACTCACTGGGGAAAGGCAGACCTGTGTTATCCTGTTAAATCCCACATTTCTGCATTTGCCAAAACTATGTTGTGCCTTACTGAATTGTGGTGGCTGCCATTCCTTGAGTTATATTGAGCTTTGTTGTTGTCCTCACCTTGCTGGAAACTAAGTGGAAGCTGGTTGAAGAAGCGGGTTGTTAGGCTCGTGGTTGAAGAAGCAGGTTGTCAGGCCCGTGGTTGAAGAAGCGGGTTGTCAGGCCCATGGTTGAGGAGGTAGGTTGTTAGGCCTGTGAGAAGATATCTCCAGGTGAGAGAGTTTGTTGGGAAGTGATTTTCTCCTAGAGAGAGTCCAACACCAACTACGAAGCTCTGAGAATTCATGATCCGTCCTTTTGTCGAGATCCTGAGAGGGGAGTGGAGTAGTTGATGGACTATGGAACAATCAAGGTGCATATTCTCAGGGTGGAACATGCATGTGGGGAATGAGAGTCTATAAGTAGTGGGTGCAAGAAGGCTCCTGGAGATAATCCTTCCAGTTGCACTATGCAGTTTCCTATGAGTAGAGTCCCAGATCGGGGGTAACCCACTTCTGAGCATGATGAGCAGTGTGGTCTAAGGCTATGAGGTTCGTGGAAGGTCTGCATGCAGTTGGTGGTTTTACTCCAGCTAAGAGATAAGTATCATTTCATTGCTTAATTATGTATGTTATGCATGTCTGTGTTTCTTGAAATGTTATCATGTGTTCCATTGCATGTGTACTTACTGTCGATTCCATTTAAGTCTATAAGGTAGCAGTAACTATGGGTTATGTGATTAAATTTGTTAAATATGCATGTATATAGATATGTATGTTCAGATCTAGTTTGTAGAAGATAAGGTATTCCGCAGTAGAGTTATCCGGCCTGTTGGTGGCTGGGGATGTTACAATTTGGTATCAGAGCCATGGTTTAAACATTGATCTTGTATGGGCCATGTTACTGGAAGTTGAAGATTTTTTTTTGGAAAAGAATTGTTGTCGAAATGGAAAAAATTCAAGTTCAAAGCCAAGGTTCACGCACTGAGCCTAGATGGGATGGGTAAGTGGTCATTGGAACCAAGGTTTCAAGTGGAAACTGTGACTAGAGGAACAAATTTCGAACCTTAGAACATTCTTGAGTACCAAGAGGTTACTTTGGCCATGTTACGAAGCTCAAGAGGTGTAGCAGTATTATAAGACCACGATAGGCATGGTATTTGGCCACAAAGAAAGAAATCACAGTAGTTGTGGTGTTGGGGCCATAGGATCTATTTGGAAGGAAGGGGAAATTCTTCACGACCGTCAGATCTGGAAAAAAGGAGCATGAGAGTTAACCTCCAAGTCCTTTAGACTTCATGGCTTTTGCAAAGTTATGGGTTATAGAGTGGAAGAGGCCGAGGCCCGAAGCCCCGAAGTCCCTGAAGTGGATCTACACCGTAGATCTGGGGAGAAGAGCTTGACCATTGGATCAAGACAATGTAAAAGGTTAAGCACAGTGGTGAAGGGAAAAATCTTCCAAAGCTCCGAAGTCCGAAGTTAATCCAGACCGTTTGTCAATAGGGACACATGTCAGCAGATTGGTTTGTTCGGGATTTCGACATTCGAGAGAATTAGTGTGTGTTGATGAGAGAACTTCTGAAGCCTAAAGTTCTGAAGTCTCAAAGATCCGAAGTAGTAAGTCATAATGACGTCACTTGGATTGACATGGACACTTGGGTTGTATGCCACGTATCAGTGGGTTTCAAACCTGTGGAAGATTGAAATACCATATGGAATGTGACATGTGACACCCATCTGATATGGCCACGAGTCAACTGCTAGTATTCCACCACGTGGCATTTCGTATGAGCATGGTTAGTGGGACCTCGAGGTTACATAACGTAGTTAAAGGTCGGAGGACCCACACTAGCGTTGATCACGATACATCAAGATCGACGAGCAGGAGGCATTGCGGAGACCCAAGTTGCACGAGAGTTAATTCTCCAAGGTGGTCTTGCAATCCAAAGCATGGTTTCACCGAGTGGTTATGTGTCAACATCAAAAGAATTGCGAGATGAAAGGCAAGTTACTCCAAACTACTGTTGCATGCCCTCTCAATTGGAAAAGCATTAAGTGATGTGACTATTCAGTATCTTAGTCCAAGCACGGAAGCCATGGGTCACAATGGACACGTGCCGACAGTTGCAAAGTTCAGAGACTTGACACTCCTGAAAGGTGGTTCATAGGGCACAAAAGAAAGAACCTTTCGAAGTTTCATAACGTCGAAGTGGCATGACATGATGAAATCACCAAAGGTGACCAGGAAGTGTTTATAGATTAACAATTCGAGGTGCTGGGGGTATGCAGATGTGAAATCCTTCGAAGTCCCAGAACTCAGATGCCCGAGGTTCCATAGTGAGTGCTAACCATTGGATGTTGGGTAGATGTGGACTGTTGATCCACCCTACTTCGTGAGTTTGGTAATATGGAACTCCGAGAAATTTTTTGGTATGTTCTTTGAAAACTTCCTCAGCCAGAGGCGTGAAGTCTCGATAAGCACCTATCAACCTAGTGCTTGGCCACAGCCTGTGGTCACATGGATTTGGGGACTAGGAAAAGGGGCTAATGCTGGAAAATTATTATAGAACAGAGTAGAGCTCAGAAAGAAAATGGAATTTGGAAGTTTTCTTGAATCACATTGGTTTATGAATACCGTGGGAATTGTTAAGGATTGATGGCCTGAAAAACTTCGGTTGAATGCACATTGTGTTTGCAGAGTTAATGATTGTCAGAACCAAACCGAATTGCCCCAGAGTGCAGAAAATGGAGGAGGAACATAGTGCTTTTATTTTAGAGAATGAATATAAAGGAATGGATGTACATTTGGGAGTTGAAGGATCGAACTCCAATAGGAATGGAGAAGAGATAGATAAGGAAGGAAACATGATGAGAATCATTGAAAGATTGCAGAAAGATACCCAGACTCACCGAGCAGATAACAAAAATCTCATGAAAGCCAGAGAGAAACAAGGAGAATTCAACATAAAGTTGATACATAGCCTAGAAAGGTGTAATATACCATATATAAAAAGTATGCAGAACATAAATAAAATGGTAGAAATGGCAGAATAACAACAATATAACCAGAACAATCACCACAATAACATTGAAATGATATAAGAATAACAACATAAATAGCACTTTGATTCTGAGAGCAATGTTCACGGGCCTCTTCGAGGGGGAAACCTCCAGTTGAGTAGAGATCTATTACAATAATATCCAAGCTAGGATTCTCATACCCTAGACTCCTATTTATACTAAATATGTCTATCAAAAGAAGCATCTAGAGGAAGATCCTTCTAGAAGAGGAAGCTTCTATTAGGTCTTCTTACATTCGAATTATTATATTTTATTGCAAGGCCTTATTAATATTGACCTTTATCACATCCAAATATATTGTTCTACCTATGTGCAGGTTAGGACCCTAACATGTCCTCCCCCTTAAAAACAACCTTGTCCTCAAGGCTTGAGATGTGGAAATTGCTGCAGAATGGTAGTTGGTTCCCAAGTCACATCTGCTGGAGTTGTATCTTTCCACTGGACTAACACTTGATGGTTCTTTGACACAGGTGACGCTCACGCTGGTCCAAAAATTCTTTTGGCTATAGCCAAATGGATCCTTCTTCATCTAACTCGGGAAGGTTGGTTTGAATTTGACAGTTAGTTCCAATCACCTTCTGTAAGCATGAAACATGAAAAATAGGATGTAGCTTAGAATGACTGGGAAAATTTAACTGATAGGCCACCTGTCCCACACGCTTGAGAACGGTATAAGGACCATAAAATTTGGGTGCTATCTTCTGACAATTCTCGGCCTTGAAGAAATTTTTCTTGTAAGGTTGCAGTCGAAGAAACACCTGATCCCCTTCTACAAATTGACGTTCAGAGAGACCTTGATCTTCTTGTTGCTTCATGTGATTCTGTGCCATGACCAAATTCTCTTTGAGGGTACATAGAACAACCTCTCGAACTGTAAGCGTTTGGTCAACTGCTTGGACTTTCGAGACACCAGGTAAGTATGAGAGAACTGAAGGTGGCTTTTGTCCATATACCTCTTCAAAAGGAGTCATGCATGTAACTATATGGTATGAAGTGTTGTACCACCATTAAGTAGGGGTAACCATTGAGTCCACTGATTTTTATTTTTCGAGGCAAAACACCTCAAATATGTTTCCAAACACTTGTTGACAACTTCCATTTGACCATCAGTCTGGGGATGATAAGCTGTGTTGAGATGCTATTGGGTGCCTTGTAGCTTGAACAGTTCCTGCCAAAAATTTCTAGTGAAAGTTGGGTCGCGATAAGAAACAATAGAATGCGGCATGCCATGAAGCTTGAAGACCTGATCCATGAAAAGTTGAGCCACCCTGGATGCTATAAATGGGTGTTGAAGAGCACATAAATGAGCATACCTGGAAAGGCGATCAACAACCACCATGATGAATGATTTATTTCCCAATTTGGGTAATCCTGTAATAAAATCCATTGAGATATCCCTCCAAATAGCAGGTGGAATCAGAAGTGGTTGTAGTGTGCCCGGATATTTGACTGTTTCTCCCTTGTTGCATTGACACACATCACATTCAATGACAAAATTATGAATGTCTTGTTTCATACCATCCCAGAAAAAAGAACGTTTGACCCTGTCATAGGTTTTGGTAAACTCGGAGTGCCCAACTGTGGGTGTAGCATGAAGCTTAGAAAGTACCATGGATTTAAGTTTTGATTGTTTACTTAAATACAAACAACCTTTTTATTGAAGCTCATTATGGAGACAAGAGTACCCTGGGGAAGCTGGAGCATTGGATTGCAATTGTTGGATTAGATGCGAACTTTTGGGATCGTGTAGCCATTCCCGACGAACAACTTGGAGCCAATCTGGTATAATGAAGGAAAGAGAAAAAAGGGATCCATCATCTTCATATTTTTGGGAAAGTGCATCCGCAACCATATTTTCTTTGCCTTTCTTGTAAATGATCTCAGAATCATATCCAAAGAGCTTAGTCACCCATTTTTGTTGCTCCGGGGAAGAAATGAGTTGTTCCAGAAAATACTTGAGGCTTTGATGGTATGTCTTAATTTGGAAGCATTTCCCCAATAGATAAGGGTGCCACAGATCAACAATATGCAAAATAGCCAACATTTCCTTTTCATAGATTGATTTGCCCAGATTTCTTTTACACAGTTTCTTGCTGGTAAAGGCCAAAGGCCGACCCTCTTGCATAAGGACAACACCAATTCCTTCCCTTGAAGCATCACATTCCAAGACAAAGGTCTTTGTGAAATCAGGTAGGGCCAGGACTAGAGTGGTGCACATGGCCATCTTCAAGGTTTGAAAATCTTGAGCAGCTGCTGGAGTCCAAATGAAAGATATATTTTTTAGGAGTGCAGTGAAAGGTGCTACAATCTTTCCATAATTCTTAACAAACTTGCGATAATACCTATTAAGCCCAGAAATCCACACAAGATTTTGAGAGTCTTTGGGTGAGGCTAGTATTGCATAGCTTCAATCATTTTAGGATCCACCCTTACGGTGTCCTTGCCAACCAGATGACCCAAGTACTCAACTTTTGAGGCACCAAAAGCACATTTAGATTGTTTCAGGAAAAGTTGGTGCTGAGAGAGTAGATGGAGAACTCGATCCACATGAACAAGATGGTCCGTCTAGGTTTTTTTTATAGATGAGGATATCATCAAAGAAAACTAAGAAAAAATGACAGAGAAAAGGACGAAAGACATGATTCACGAGGCTTTGGAAGGTGGAGGGGGCATTACACAAGCCAAAGAACATGACGAAAAACTCATAGTGGCCCTCATGAGTTCTAAAGGAAGTCTTGGGAATGTCTTCCTCTTTCATACGTATCTGGTGGTAGCCAGAACGAAAATCAAGTTTAGTAATGAACTGGGTGCCACTCAATTCATCCAAGAGGTCATCAATGACAAGAATGGGAAATTTGTCTTTAATGGTAAGTTTGTTGAGGGCACGGAAGTCAGGAAATATTTTCCAAGAACCTTCTTTCTTCAATACCATGACCATCGAAGAAGAGTAGGGGCTCATACTAGGGCAGATAACATGTGTGTTAAGGAGTTCCTGGACCATTTTCTCAATTTCATTTTTTTGGGAAAAGGGGTGACAATACAGACGAATATTGGGAAGAAGGCTTCCTGGTACAAGGGGAATGGAATGATCATGAACACCACGGGAAGGAGTGAGTCCCTAGGGAGTGGAAAAGACCACTTGATGTTTAGAAATGATGGATTGGAGGTCTTGCGGCACCGAGGGTGTCTCTGTTGCTTGTATGGCATGGAGTTGGGCAATAACACTAGAATGACCTTTTTTGAGAAGCTTTTCCATGCGATGGGAACTAATGATCTCAGGTGAACTGACAATGATGCCTTGGAACTTATATTGTTGGCCCTCCTGGTCGAATTTCATGGTTAATTCCTTAAAATTCATGGGAATGGGACCCGAAGTCCTTAGCCAGTCTGCACCCAACACAATGTCACAACCTCCCATGTCGAAAGAAAACATATGATATTTTAGGTGGTAGTCACCAATTTGGAGACAAACATTTTCACAATGCCCTCCACATTTCATGGAGCCACCATTGACAATCATGATTTGGAAATTATTGACTGCATGGATGTAGCAATGAGTTTCTTGGACAATGCAACGATGAATAAAATTATGAGTGCTTCCACTATCAACCAGAATGATGACCTTCCTATGCTTGATGTAATCGATTAGCTTGAGGGTTTGGTGAGTAGAGAAATGACCGGTTCTACTTCGGGAGGGTCTAAGGGAGGGGTTATGTCAGTGGTTTCAAGTGACTCAGACACAAGTGGAGTTTCAACATCCTCTTCCGAAATATCCTCCGAGATGGCCATAAAAATATTTTGTTCCTTACATTTGTGGCGAGGGAAATATTTTTCATCACAATTATAACAAAGGCCTTTGAGTTGGCGTTCAACCATTTCAGTCCTGGTCAATTTTTGGATCTTTAGTGGAGCGGAGGGAGTACTGGGATTTATTGGTTTAGTGCGAGGGATAAAGGAGGGTTTCCGATTTTGAGAAGATACAACCTGTTGTGCTTCTTTATCTCTTTTATTAGCCTCCATCCAACTCTGAGGCCGAGCCATGAGGACATGGGTACAAATCTCATCCTTGAAGCCACTGATAAAACACTCTCAGAAAAGGCATGAGACATGCCCTCTGTCCAAAAATCCAGGCGCTCAAAAGAAGCTATAAAGTCTTCCACTGTTCCTGATTGTTTCAACTTTGTCAAGCGGCCCAAATGGTTGGTGTCAGTGTCAAAGCGTTCATAAATCTCTGCCACAAAGTGTGTCCAAGAAATATACCCTTGACGAGAAGTTTTTCTCCACTGCCACCATTGCCAGCGTTCTTGATCTAGATGGAGACCACCATAACCAAGTTTGGCCAAGTCATTTGTAATGACGTATAAAGAGAAATAATGTTCCATTTGGGTTACCCAACCAATGGGATCTGAGCCATCAAATTTGGTCACATCCACCCACAGAAGGCGCAGGTCACGTTGAAAGTGATGGTGCTGAAAGTTATGGGAATGAGAGGAATTTTTAGCTTCAATATGTGGAGGTGGGTCAGATAAAGGGTTATATGTAGGGATATGCAACTTGGTACAGAGTGTCGAAATGCCAGATTCAAGCTGGGTGGTCAGGTCTTGTTTGATTTCGTCCATTGATGACTGCATGGTTGTATTGATGGTGGAAACATTGGCACTGAGTTGTTTTACTTCTTGTTGGGTCTCGGTGAAATTAGATTGCAAGGTATTGAAGTGAGCTTCCAAGTCTTGGCTATGGGTATGGGCCATGATGACGAGGGAACTGAAATGGGGCGTGTGGGGTCAAAAATTTTGTTGAAAAATGATATGTATGAATGTGATAAGGGTGAAGAGATGAATCCAATGGAATAGGTCTCAAATAATGGTGCAAAAATTTCCAGACTTTTTTTTTTATACACCTACAGAGTTATACTCCAGTTTGAAGAATACTATAGTGATGAAATGCCCAAATTCTTAACCAGGAAGAAATGTGTAGTGTTTTGGCAACCCGAACATAGTTTCACGGCAACAGATCTTGTCTATTTTAATTTGTTTATGTTTCTGTCCCCAAGGGTTAGGTATTCAAGGGTTTTACAGACAAGGGTTTTCCATGTGCTATAGCTCTCTGATATATGTGTGGGGTCCAACAGTAGTACTCGACCGAATATCTCAGGGCACTAACTAAGGAGGTTAGACCGTGCCCTTAGCCGTACTACCCAACTACCTAGGTAATCCCTCAACTGTGGGTTTATGTGCGTAACGATGGATCTCCATGGCTTAAAGATGCTAGAATACGTCTCTACCCTGAAAAAAATTTAACCCACAATTTATGCCAAGGAAAGTGCTCTGATACCACTTGTAATATACCAGATATAAAAAGTATGCATAATAGAAATAAAATGCTAGAAATGGAAGAATAACAACAATATAACTACAACAATCACCACAATAACACTGAAATGATATAAGAATAACAACATAAATAACACTTTGATTCTGAGAGCAATGTTCATGGGCCTCTTTGAGGGGGAAACCTCCAGTCGAGCAGAGCTCTATTACAATAATATCCAATCTAGGGTTCTCATACCCTCGACTCCTATTTATAATAAATATGTCTATCAAAAGAAACATCTAGAGGAAGATCCTTCTAGAAGAGGAAGCTTCTATTAGGTCTTCTTACATTCGACTTATTCTATTTTATTGCAAGGCCTTATTAATATTGACCTTTATTACATCTGAATATATTGTTCTACTTATGTGCGGGTTAGGACCCTAACAAAAGGACAGCAAAAAAATTGGATAAGGAGAGTTGCTCCTGTAAATCAGGAAGTCACAAGTCTCTTGATGAAAAGAGGAAATCAAGGAGTGTTGGCAGACACCCTCATCATTCCCAAGGGCACTCTAAGATGAGGGAACACATTAGTTCAAGCCAATCTCCTACCAGAAAGCATAGGATATCTGGAGTGGATGAATTGAAGGGTGAAATGAACAAGATTAAGCTTCCTGTGTTTGATGGAGAGCACCAGAAGGAGGAAGATGCCGAGACATGGCTTGTTGGTATGAGGAAATATTTCCAACTGCAGAATTATTCCTCTCATGTAGAAGGAAGAATTGCAATGTATCAACTAAAAGGAAAGGCATCCATGTGGTGGGATCAACTTGTGCAGGTGCAACACATTAAAGAGAAAAATGTTTCTTGGAAGGAATTCAAGAAACAATTTGAAAATAAATATTTGACTAAGAGATACTATGACAGAAAGATAAAAGAATTATTTGAACTCAAGATGGGTAGCATGTCCATTGATGAGTATGAAAGGAGATTCCTAGAGTTGCTGAAGTATGTTCCTTTCATCAAAGATGATACTGTCAAAATGCAAAGGTATCTGAGTGGACTGCCACCTTCCATCAGTGACAAGATCCAGTATGATGATCCTAAAACTATGGAAGAAACTATAAGAAGAGAAAAATGCTTATATGAGCAGTAAGGAAAAAATCCTACTTTTCAGAAGGCTTGGGATGACAAGAAGAAGTTCAAGAAAGAGTAGAGGTAGAAGGGAAACAAACCTCCCTTTTTCAGAAACAGTCCTCAAGGAAAACAATCTTTTAGAGAGCAGAGAATGGTTGAATTAGGGGGACAAAGGCCAAGGCAGACGCCCATTTAATGTTGGGGTTGTTAGGGAAACCACAAGTATAGAGATTGTCCCCACAAAAATTGCAAAGTGAGAGCTGTCCACAATGTTCAACAAGCTGAAATAGTGGAGGACATGGGCAGTAGAATACCAAGGATCTATGTAGCCCTATACAACAAACAAGCTTATTTTCAATCACACATGATTGAAGTTGAAGGTATGATCAATAACCATACCTTTACTATTTTAATTGATTCAGGAGCTATTCATGGTTATATAAATCCTAGAATGGTGGAAAGTTTTCATTTTCCAAGAAGCAAGCATGGAAAATATTGGTTAGTGCAGCTAGCTACAGGAGCCAAGAGAAAGGTTGTTGAGTTGGTTAAGTCCTGTCCAGTGGACATGAATGGATTGAACACAAGGGATGAATTGAACATCTTACCTTTAGGTTCCTATGAATGTCTAATTGGGATGGATTGGTTGGACCAACACCATGCCATCTTAGACTGTCATAACAAGGAATTCATTTTCCTGGATGAGGAAGGAAACCCAAGGAAATTCCAAGGAATTTCCAGAGCAGTCGCTATCAGATAAATCTCAACAATGCAGCTGAAGAAGTGCTACATGAAAGGCTGTCAATTATTTGCAGCTCATATGGAAGAAGCACCTGAGGATAAGGTGTCAAATATTGAAGACCATGTTGTATTAAAAGAGTTTGAAGATGTATTCCAGGGGGTACCCAGACTACCCCCGAAGAGAGATATTGATTTCTCTATAAACATGATGCCTGGAGCAACTCCAGTGTCAAAAAATACTTATAGAATGAGTACACTAGAGATGAAAGAACTGCAATTGCAACTTGAATAACTTCTAAAGAAAGGGTATATACGCCCAATTGTTTCACCTTGGGGTGCCCTGGTATTCTTCATGAAGAATAAATATGGGACATTGAGATTGTGCATCGATTTTAGACAATTGAACAAAGTGACTATTAAGAACAAGTATCCTTTGCCGAGGATCGATGATCTCTTTGATCAGTTGAAGGATACCAAGATATTTTCAAAAATAGATCTCAGGTCTAGGTATCACCAGGTAAGGATAAAGGATGAATACATCAACAAGACCACCTTCAGAACAAGTATGGTCATTATGAATTCACAGTGATGCCATTTGGGTTATCAAATGCACCCGCTATTTTCATGTGCCTAATGAATGATGTATTTAGAGAATATCTAGACAAGTTTGTCATAGTATTTTTGGATGACATCCTGGTGTATTCTAAGTCAGAAGAAGAGCATGAACATCATTTGAAGATGGTGTTGCAAGTGCTAAGAGAGCACCAAATGTATGCCAAATTGAGCAAGTGCTCATTTTATCAAAAGAAGATCCATTAATTGGGTCATATAATTTCAAAGGATGGGATAGACATGGATCCTGAGAATATAGAAGCCATCAGAGAATGGTCAGTGCCGAAGAATGCGACATAAGTTAGATCCTTTATGGGTATAGTTGGCTATTATAGAAGGTTCATTGCAGGGTTCTCAAGGATAACTCACCCCATTACTTCCTTGCAAAGGAATGAGAAGAAATTTCAATGGACAGAAGAATGTGAGAGAAGCTTCCAAATATTGAATAAGTTGTTAACCAGTGCTCTAATCCTAAGGATTGCAGACCCGAATGAATATTTTTTAGTGTGTACATATGCATGCAAAGAAGGACCAGGAGGAGTCCTCAGTCAGAATGGGTTTGTAATATGTTATGAATCCAGAAAGCTGAAGGATCATGAAAAGAACTATGAAACACATGATTTGGAGTTGGTAGCCATAGTGCCCCTGTAGAAATGGAGGCACTACCTCATGGGAAGGAGGTTTGAGCTGAGGACAGACCATAACGGTCTGAAGTATTTGTTTGGTCATCCAACCTTGAATGCTAGGCAGAGTAGATGGTTGGAATTCCTTTGTGAGTATGACTTTTATATCAAGCATATCAAAGGAAAGGAGAACAAAGTGGATGATGCACTACACAGAAGAATGCATGAACTACATGCTACGACCATTAGGATGTATCAAACTGATATTAAAGGTAGAATTTTGGAAGCTGCAAATGCAGATTTGCAGTACATGGAATTGGTAGCAAAGCTACAACAAGGTAAGATTCTACAGAAAGTGGAATATTATAAATTGGAAGCTGATGGAACACTCCTGTACAAAAACATAATTTATGTACCTAATTTCCAGGAATTGAGAATTATGATCTTGAAAGATATTCATAATGTGCCTTATGATGGCCACCCTGGATATCGAAAACCAGTGGCAATAGTTAAGAGACATTACTTTTGGCCAGGCATGAAGAAGGAAATTGTAGAATACATCGCCAGATGTATGGAGTGCTAGAAGGTCAAAGTTGAACATAGGCACCCAACATGGTTACTACAACCTTTACCCATTCCTGAGTGGAAGTGGGAAGTGGTGACAATGGATTTCATCACAGGATTTCCTAGAAACGACAAGCAACAAGATTCCATCATGGTGGTGGTAGATAAGCTTACGAAATCTGCCCATTTTATTCCATTGAATACTACTCACAAGGCATCTAATGTTGTCGATATCTATATGAGGGAAGTAACATGATTGCATGGTATTCCCAAGATAATTGTGTTTGACAGAGACCTAAAATTCACCTCAAAATTTTGAAAAGGGTTATTCAAAGGGTTCAGAACAAATATGAACTTCAACACTGCTTATCATCCTGAGTTTGATGGGCAGACATAGAGGGTGAACCAAGTGATAAAAGATATGATAAGGATGTATGTGATGGAAAAACCATCTAAATGGGAAGACTACCTACACTTGGTAGAATTTTCCTACAACAATGGGTATCAAGCATCACTGAAGATGAGCCCGTTTGAAGCACTTTATGGTAGAAAGTGAAACACCACAGTAAGTTGGGATAACCTAGTTGATAGGGAAGTGATTGGGCCAGAGTTTCTCAAGGAAATGGAAGAACAAATGCTGAAGATTAAGAAGAATTTGAAGGCTGCCCAAGACAGGCATAAACGTTACGCTGATAAGAACAGAACCCACAGGGAGTTTAAAGTGGGTGATTATGTTTTCTTGAAAGTGAAAGCCAACAGAAGTTCCCTGAAGCTGGGAAACTGTTCCAAGTTGGCAGCTAGATATTGTGGGCAATTTGAAATCCTAGAAAGGATTGGTCTAGTTTCATATATTCTTGCATTGTCTGCATCCATGACTATACATAATGTGTTTCATATTTCATTACATAAGAAATATATACTTTATGCTAATCATGTAATTGATTGGAATGTGATTCAGGTGGAATAAGAAGACATCTTGCAAGTGCATCCGGTGCATATATTGGACCGAAAGAGAAAACAACTCCGGAATCGAGCCATAGGGCTTGTAAAGGTCTAGTGGACCTGGTACGGTCCTAAGAACGTGACATGGGAGCATGAGGATGCTATGTGGGAATAATACCCACATCGTTTTGAAGATTTTGAAAATCTTGTTGATGCTGTGTAAATAAGTTGCACTGAGGACAATGAAAAAATAAGGAGAGGGGATTGTAATATCCCCAAGGAAAAGCCCCAATTGTATTTATGAATTGTAAATATGTTTTTTAGGCTGGTGAGTCGAGGAATTATAATATGGTAATATTATGTGTTATAGGCTGGAGAGCCTAGGTGTTAAAGGCCAAGAGCCTATTTTGTACATGTAAATATTCATATTATTAATATAAATACATCGTTGTGTGTAGACCGACCATGAAGAAAGAGTGATGGGGGACTAAGATTCCACTAGGTTGGGTAAGGGAGACGGGGCTGAGAGGTTGGGAAAATGGGCTAAGATTAAGGGCTTCAGTCTAAGAGAATAATAACTTATTATTATTCCAAAAACTGTTGAGAGGGATATGTCTTATCCTAAGTTCCAGGAAAGGGAACAAATGCTAAATGGAGTGCATGTAGCTCCAAGAAGACAAGTGTTGACCTAGGTGCATGTAGTTAAAGTTGAAGGGTCAGCTTGTGTTGGGGGTTCACTTCCCATTCTTCTATCCTCATTCTAACCCGTTTGGCTACTATCATCGACCTCTGCATCTCCACGCACATCATAAACTACTCACTGAGGAAAGGAAGACATGTGTTATCCTCTGAAACCCTGCATTTCTACATTCTCCAAAACCATGTTGTGCCTTATCGAATTGTAGTGGCTACCATTCCCTGATTTATATTGAGCTTTGTTGTTGTCCTCACCTTGCTGGAAACTGAGTGGATGCTGGTTGAAGAAGTGGGTTGTCAGGCCTGTGGTTGAAGAAGCGGGTTGTCAGGCCCATGGTTGAGGAGGCAGGTTGTCAGGCCTGTGAACAGCTCTCTCGAGGTGAGAGAGTTTGTTGGGAAGTGATTTTATCCTAGAGAGATTCCAACACCGGCTATGGAGCTCTGAGAATTCCTGATCTGGCCTGTTGTCGAGACCTTGAGAGGGAAGTGGAGCAACCGATGGACTATAGAAAAATGAAGGTGCATATTTCTGGGGTGGAACAAGCATGTGTGGAATGAGAAACCATGAGTAGTGAAAGTAAGAAGGCTCCTGGAGAGAATCCTTCCAGTTACACTATGCAGTTTCCTATGACCTCAGCCTAGTCTAGGATTCCCTTGCCCTGGGTGGAGCTTAGTCCCATCTCGGGGGTGACCCACTTTTGAGTGTGATGAGAAGCGTGGTTTAAGGCTGGGAGGTTCGTGGAAGGTCTGCACGCAGTTGGTGGTTTTACTCCAGTTAAAATATAAGTATATTTATGTGCTTAATTATGTATGTTATGCATGTCAGTGTTTCTTGAAATGTTATCATGTGTTCCATTGCATATGTACTTACTGTCCATTCCATTTAAGTTTGTATGGTAGCAGTAACTCTGGGTTATGTGATTAAATTAGTTGAATACGCATGTATATAGATATGTATGTTCAGAGCTAGTTTGTAGAAGATACGATATTCCACAATAGCATTATCTGACCTGTTGGTGGCCGGGGATGTTAAGATAGGATCTAATTCCTCCTCCATTCTCCTATTGTGTCTCTTTTGTAAATATTTCAATCCTATCCCATGTTTCTCTTAAGGGGGGATGTTAGGATATTTAAACACTTAGGAGTTAGTTAAGATCAAATTGTTTTAATGTGTCTTTAGGTAAAAGAGTGTTTATTTAATATGCATTAGTATGCATTTGTAGTTATGTAATAAGACAATCGCGATATGTTCTAGACATAGAATGATCTAACAACTCATATTCTCCTCGATCTTAATGGCTACATTGATCCATGGATTGACACCCGATTGGTCCATGATATTTATTTAAAGAGCATGGAGGGTCATTTGTTGATGATCAATTGTGAGAATCTCTCTTGTAAGATATTTTCATTTTGCATTAATATAATTCCTCAAGTGTCCACGTTGGCTGGGGTCACAGACTATTTCCCTCTTCAAGGGTTTTGACCATGTAAAAACATCGGTGTGTTTATCTTTCCTTTGGTTGTGTGAGTGTTTACTAAAGGTGGTTTTATTATGTGGGAATACCCTATTTGTTGAACACCAAATTGATATTTCATCTAGTGAGCTCTTTATAGGTCCCAAGACCCCTTCTATACTCAATACAATTTCCATGGTTGTTCACCCCCCTTCAAGTTGTTAATGTTCCTTCACATTTTTTTAGACAAGACACAATATAGATCATGCTTATGTACTTTGATTTGGCCCCATGTCACCATGATCCCACATAATACATTAACATTTTCATGAGCATGGGTATGCATGCCTCATTGATATTGAGATCATGTATACACCTCACCTCATGGTTTTTGTTTTTCAGGTGGTTCTATTGAGTTTATCTATGGGTGGTCCTCATTCCTTAGCTATTGAGCTCCTTTTTTGGTTTAAACTTTTATATGTCTAATTTTTCTCACCTATGTAGTTTGAGTAATTTTGTCTATATACATGACTATTATAGTCATAACCTATATTATGCACCCCACTTCATCATCACATGACCTTATTTTACCTCACTTTGCAATGGCCCTATCTAATAATGAAAATAAATACAAAAATTACCCAAAAAAGTATATCAATTCAAATAACCATTGATTTCTAAAATAGGGAAACTTCAATAAACTTTACTTAACTCATAGGAGCAATGAGAGGTGAGGAACTTAACTATGATGGAGAAACCAACGTACCTTTAATATGGTGACTTTATAAACATATAAATACCTTGATATTCATTTCTACTAACCGCAAAAAAAAGTGGGGGGTGACTCTCCACCCAACCCTTGACCTTGCTACTTTAATTCTTCAACAACTGGTCACCCTCGAGCCCTCAATCCACTACTATGCCAGCCCTTCTTAGCCTTGTCCTCTATAGCCCAAGCTAAAGAGTGAGCCAATATTTTTATCCTCCTTCCCCATCCTTATATATAATCAATCCATGATAAATAACTCAATACCTAGGGTCCACTTGTCATTATGCAATTCTTTCTTTATCTTATTTTAGAGTTTTTTTCATAAATTACCATTACTTATTTTACCCATTTCTTTTATTACCCAAATATTTATTTTATTCCTTATTAAGTAATTATTATTTATGTTACCCCATTTTGACGTAGACCTATCGGCCCTCGAGCTGAAGTCCACTCACAGGATCGTTCTTTACCTTCTGAGCCGGATCGGCTCTTTTGATTCCTTGCTGAAATCTCAATTCGATCGATCCACAAGTCCTTTCAGAAGCTCCCCTGCGCGAACAACACTAGGTTCGAGCTCCACTTCTCCATGCGACCACAACACTATGAACAAGGCCACACCCAAAAGGTGCTTGTCACAACTCGCCACTCACTAGTTCATGAGTCGAGGTTCTCGACTCTCCCTTTCCAATCTCGCGATACCCGAAATCGTGAAAAGGGTATAGATCCTCTTTTGTCAGTGCCTTCCACGCGTGACCACCAGCTAAGCTTAATGCTAGCTCCTCTCGCTAATCAACGCTTCGTGAGTTCAAAGGTTGAACTCTCGTGCTCTCTTGTTGCGATCTCCCAAGATGCGAGAAGTCAGCGCTGGTTGACCTTCCCTTCGCAATTCTCGCAACTCGCCACTTCGCGAGTTGTAGCGTCGAGCTCCCATGCTCTTATCCCGTGAATCCCTGAGACGCGAGAAATCAACGAAGTGTTGAATCCTTTCTCCAGGCGATGCGTATCCACCTGTCAACCACGAGGACTCCACCTTGTGGTTTTGCCACTTGTTCACACTCGTGCCTTGGCTCTCGACACTTCGCGACCTCTGCAGTCGAGACGAGGTCCTCTCAACCTCCGAACCTCTGAATGCATGATACACATGATGAGGCTCTGATCCAATGATCCTCCCTTGACTCGGATCCAACGGTTGTCTCCTCTCCTTGCGACTTTGCGACTTCGTGACTTGGAGCACCCAACTCTTGGGCCCTCACCCTGCGAAATTCCGAGTTTGCGAGACCTGAATCCTGGATCTCTTCGGCACTTCACCGACTCTGCAATTACTGCCACCTATCCTCCTCAGATGGATGACTGCGATTCTCTCGTGACTTCGCCACTCGTGACTTGGAGCACCCAAATCCTGGGTTCTCACCTTGCGAACCTCCGAGTTAACGAGATCCCTAGATCTCTGCCACCTGTCCTCCTCAAATGGACGATCTCGATCTTCTCGCGACTTCACCACTCGTGAAGTATAAGGACTTCCTTCTCTAACCTCTAGTGTCTGAATCCCCAATAGAGAGGATCTCGTGACATGCATCCACTCTCAGACGAACAACTCATATTTCCTTGGGACTTCGCTACTCGCGAAGTCAAGATGCTCACCTCTGTGAGTCCCGGTGCCCAAATATCTGAAATGGATGATTCTGTGACACGTGTCCTCCCACAGACGGATGGATCAGATCTATTTCTCCTTGTTGCGATTTCTGAGGTCGAGTGCCTAGACTCTCGTCCTCCAGATCCTTGAACTCCCAAGCGTCGATATCCCGATACGAACTCCTTCTCGGGACTTTCGCTTCTGCTGCTCTTCAAGTGAGGTTTAAACCTCGTGCAACTCTCAACAGATCCAATGACTGTCGGCTGTTTAGACCAAGATCTGACAGCTCAGACCTATCTTCCCCTGCGTCTTTCCTACGCTGCCTCCTGGACACGAATCCACGGTCCAGATTCTCTCGGCTGATCCGACGATAGCTATTGCTCCTGCTGAGCCTTGGCTCTTTTCTTCCAGACGTGGAAGAATTTCAAATGCTCAAAGGCCTCGACCTTTGTTATCCTTTGCCTACGAGCTCTGCAACTTGAGTCCTCGCTTGCGCGTATAAAACCGCTGCTTCTCCCGAGCTTGGCTCCCGAATACTTGAAGGATTCTGACTTCTGCACTCCTATAGAGTCTTTGCAACCAAAGTGCTGTCTCTTTTGAGCTTCTCTGAGACTCAGACCTCTAAGGAGAATAATTCGTTCTTCCTTCTCCCTCAGATGGAGAAAGATGATGCCCTCCTGGCACTCTGTCTGCTCAAGCAACCTATTGCTGAGTCTTTCAGGGTGTTCAACAACCCTGCGAAGATCCTCCAGTGGACTCTTCTTCAAGCTATGAACTCAAAGAGTTCGTTCTATGCACTTTAGCACTTACTCAATGCCCTCCTGGCAGAGTATCAAGAATCCTTAGATGATTCTTTCTTCTAATGAACTCACGACAGAGTTCTTCTTCTGTGTAGTCCTTGCACTGGCTCAATGCCCACCTGGCAGAGCTTTACAAAATTCCTCAGAGCTTTTGTCTGCAACTATGTTCTTCTCCACAGCCTTGCCTCTAAGGTCTTCAGTAACCTCACAGGTCTTCCTCTGAATTGATGATTCCAGTTTCTGTGCCCACCTGGCACGTCTTTGTCTGACTCCGCAGAGTTCAGAAGTACATCTATGCACTGGTATCTAGAGACCACAGTACTCTATCATGCCCTCCTAGAATGAAACCACAAAGAACATCTCAAGCCTAAAATCAAAACAACTCCCTGCAAATGCACACCTAACATACATTTACAACATACATTGAACACACAAAGACACTCACACAACATAGACAATATGCAGGAAAAACTGCTCTGGTTTGTATTAATAAAAATGCCTCTTTTTTACAAGGTTTTCTGAGCACGAACTTCAACAGAGTCTCGGCTCCTTCTCCACTCTCTCTTGTGCATCTCTAACTATTCCAAAATGAGATCGAAATTGATCTTTTACAAGAGGGGCTCTTCGATCTCTTCCCTCCAAACTCACCTACCCTATTCATTGGCATTGAATGGGCTGTCTAGTCCACAAATTGGATCTAGATCTCAGCCTTCAAACATTAAAGGCCTACCTACTCTAATGCCTGCACAAAGGCACAACTCCATGGCTCAACAACCTACAACATTAATTACATTCATATTTGAATTTGAAAACGAGGGCTGCACCTCTCTTCAACCTTGAATGCACGCGCTAACGTGGCTGGCTGGATGGCTAGCTAACGTGGAGAGATGCTCTTGCATCATACTCCTCAGCTACAAAATTCATGAGCTCCTGCTCATGAGCTTCCCATCTCAGCTATTGAAATCCTCGTGGATCCCAAACAAATTTCTGGAGTTGTTCATTTACTCCATCTCCTTGCTGCTGCTGCTACTTCTCTGCTCAGCTTCTCCTCGATGGCAGTCTCTGCTGACCTGATCATCAACTCTCTGATCTCCTTGATCAGTTCGTCCAGCTGCTCCAGTGGCTGGCTCTGCTTTTGCAGCCTCCTTAGCTGCAATTTTTTTTTGCAATTGGGTAGATCACTATGATCTCCCATGCTTTCTTCTTCATCTTCTATGGCACTGAGTTTCCACTCTGCTGCAGAATTCAACTCTGCAGTCTCCTCTTGACTGACCTACTGTTCAGTCATCTTCTCTGACAACTCAACTTCTGCCAGTTCTCCTGCTGGCTCTGGATTGTTCAGCCAATCCTCTAGCATCTCCAACTCCATCTCCCATGGAGTGAGCAATCTATCTGCCTGCTCTTCGGCTTCTTTTACTGTCAGCTGCAGTGCTGCAGCTTCCTCATCTTCCTGGATAAAAGCATTGAGCCACTCCTCAGAATGATCATTCATTTCTTCTTCTTCTGCTTGAGAAATCTCAAATACCTACTCCAATTCTTTGTTGACAGTCTCAGCTAGTTGTCCTTCTTCTACTGTTGTTTCATCTGCAACACGGATTTCTACCTCCCCTTGGATAAATGGTAGGAATATTTCGATTCCCCCAATCATCAGAAATTTTCTCCAATCTTCCTCCTCTATCAGCTGCATCTGTTGATCCAAACTAACCTCTGAGTTTATGAGACCCTCAGATAGTCTCATCTGCTTATCCCTGCCCACCTGGAAAATTGGGATTTTTCTGCTGCCCTCCTGGCAGTCTATGGAATCAACTGATCCCATCTCTGTTCCCTTGCCCACCTGGAAAACTGGAAACTCTCGGCTACCCTCCTGGTAGTCTATGAGATCCTGCAACGATCTCAATCCATTGCCCACCTGGAAATGTGAAATTCCTTGGTTGTCCTCATGATAGTCTATGAGATCCTCAGCTAATATCAACTCTTTTCCCACCTGGAAATCGAGAATTTCCTCTCTGCCCTCCTGGCAGTTCTTGAGATCTTCATCCGATCCCATTTCATCCTCAACATCCCTGAGATTTCTCCCAGTCTCTGGCTCACATACCTGAACCCTTTTCTCTGGTCTGTTGAGTTTTTCAGCAGGCCTCAACCACCATCTTAGCAGCTTACACTGTCTTTTGACCATCAACTCTGGGCTTTTCTTTCCAGCGTATCTTCGGCCTTCAGTAGCCATCTTTCTATCCTTGTCTGCTCTCCTAGAAAACCTGCTGCTCATCTATAAGCAATCATTCACAGAGTCTCCAACACTCTGTCTTTCCTCTTTCTCCTTCTGTCTGCAATATACAAACAAAATCCATGCTCTGATACCAACTGACGCAGACCTATCGGCCCTTGGGCCGAAGTCTGCTCATAGGATTATTCTTTACCTTCTTTGAGCCGGATTGGCTCTTTTGATTCCTTGCTGGAATCTCAATTCGATCGATCCACAGGTCCTTTCAGAAGCTCCCCTGTGTGAACAACACTAGGCGCGAGCTCCACTTCTCCGTGCGACCACAACACTATGACCAAGGCCTCACCCAAAAGGTGCTTGTCACAACTCGCCACCCGCGAGTTCATGAGTCGAGGCTCCCGACTCTCCCTTTCCAATCTCGCGATACCCGAAATCGTGAAATGGGTATAGCTCCTCTTTTGTCAGTGCCTTCCACGCGTGACCACCGGCTAAGCTTAATGCTAGCTCCTCTCGCTACTTGCCGCTTCATGAGTTCAAAGGTTGAAATCTTGTGCTCTCCTGTTGTGATATCCCAAGACGCGAGAAGTCAACGTCGGTTGACCTTCCCTTCGCACTTCTCACAACTCGCCACTTCACGAGTTGTAGTGTCGAGCTCTTGTTATCTTATCCCGTGAATCCCCGAGATGCGAGAAATCAACGAAGTGTTGACTCTGTTGGCAACATTTCTTGTCTTCGCCATCGGGATATCCAGGTCTGCAGGTTGCACGAAGAGTGCCCAAACGCAGCGCAGGGAAGAAGTCCTTTTCGGACTTGAAATCAAGCGAGCGGGCAAAATTATGGTGTCAACGGTCCGGATCCGTCCATGTGAGCAGATCAGCGGTTGGCGGGAACTCGTAGACAGTGAAGTTGCACCGAGGGTAGGCGCGATGGATAGCACCTATATTGCATAAAGGAAAGATGGCAGCCATTCATCCGAAGACACGTGGTTCGAGATCTAGTCGCGTCGGTGATTTGACATTCGGGAGTTCAAGGGGTGAGGATTTTATGTTGTTCTACATCCTGAAACCCCGAACCTCGATAGTGCTGAAAGCACCGAAAGTAGGGCCCACGGTATCACAAAACATTTTCAGCCATCCATCCAAAGAGGACACCTAGCGGTAAACTAAGCCATCTCAGCGTTTCTCCCATCGCGACTCCAAGGTGCAAAGAGTAGCTCCGTTATATTCCGATGCGCAAGGTGCCGTGAGAGTCCCGGACCCAGGCCCATAGTATTGTCGGGAGAATTAAGAGCCATCAGATCTAGAGGGACGCGTGGTGCTAGATTAAGCCGTCTCGGCATATCGCTCATCGCGATTTCGAGCAGCAAGGATTGGCCCCTTCCCATTCTTGAACGCCGAAAGCACCTTGGAAATAAGCATGGGGCCACAGCCCGCGGTCACTTGAGAAAGGAAAGGAGTTATGCAAAGGCTCCAAAAGATCGGGTTTTTCCACAGAGGAAAATACCGCGTCCTCCAAGACCAGTTCGGCCTGGTTTTGATCCTGGTCCTCGATAAAGAATTAAATGAAGATGAGTAGAGGTAGCTGAAACCTCAGCTCACTTATTGAATGCAAGGTATGGGGGTTTCGACAGAAAACCTGCCCGAGACGGTCCTGCACGTTGATTTTTCTCCAAAAGGTTCATGGCTGGTCCTCATCTGATCAGAGGAAGTTTGTGCATGACATGTTGGCCTTTAATGTTGCAACCATCTCCCCTGCAGAAGTCATGCGCAGTTAAGGTGGTGTCTGACGAAAGTTATCCGTCCAAATTCGGCTGAAAGGACACCATGCCTTGGATGACTGAACACGCCTTTGTTAGGAGAATTCTCCTGAGTATATAGGCTCACTTTTTGTGTTTGGTAAGTATCGATGGTAGAGCACAGCTCGATTGTGAAGTTTTAGCAAACACCCTAGTTCCTGGGTTATGCGTCTGGATGTAAGATTTCTTGTTTAATGAAAGGCAGTTTCCTTTTTTCATCTAGTTTTCATCTTATACTGAGGGAGTTCATGATCGACTGATTCACACGAATTATGGCAATTATGCTGTGATAAAGGATTTATTGTGGTATTATTGTTTTCTCCAGTTTTCCACGTTTGAATGTAAGAAGATCTTGCATTCAGATGTCTTCTTCTACAGTATGTTAGGAACCTGATGTTTATGACAGACTTTAGCACCTCTCTGATATAAGTCTTCCCCCTACTCACCCTTACTACGACTCATTGTCTGAAGTTATCTAAGACCTCACTTGCCCATGCATGCTTGGCCTAGTTTCGGAGTTAGAACCACATCGTTGTGAGTTAACTTCCATTTGATCACCCCATTAAACAAATCATGACATAAACTGATGGGTGTCGGGCTCTGCTCCTGCTGCAATCCAGGAGTGACTTTCGACGCTAACATTTCGTGGCGCCACTGTCGGGGACGAAGTTGAAAATTTTCCCTGGGATTGAACGACATTGAACCTATGATTGTGAAGGTGCATCGGGTATCAGAGCCTTTGAATATTGCTACTGTGCACCTGGCAACTCCATTGTGATGACTCCACTAGGGAGAACCTGCTCTATTAATTGTGGCTTTAAGAGGCAGACACACGCGGTCTCATCCACAGCTGCCTCTAGCTACACCTGAAACTGATCCAGAGGTGGTTCTCAGAAAAGGAAAGGCCTCTAAAGAAGAAGATTCCACCGCCGAACCAGGTAATCCACCATCTCCTTCTGTAGGAACTCCATTTTCTCTTCCTCAGTTTCCTAATAGAACTCCTTCAGGGGTTTCCCGTTTCCTGAATTTTGGGAGTGTTCCTGCTGAGTTTTCCCCTCCCGGTCTAGGACTGGAGGGAGAAATCCTTGTCACTCCCCTCTCTTCTGAGGCTGTACCTTGGCGTAGACGCAGGACTATAGAAAATTTCCCCACTCCTATCTTTACTGCTCCTCATCTTATTACTGTTACTACTCCTTTGCAAAGGGGAGCACCTGCTGACTTGAGCTCGTTAGCCTTCTCCTTAAACCCCCTCTTGTTTCCCACTCCACTTCGGGACTCATTCCCAATACCCCCTTTGCGAACCCCTTCTCCTCCAAGTTCTCCTCCACCTAATATACCTATGGCTAGTGCTAATCCCCCCTTGAATAGGATGGACGCCATAGTCGCTGCCAAATATGATCCATTAGTTCTACCTCATCCTATGAATCCTCTCCCTACTGGAGATTACTCGAAACACATGCCCAAGTTCACCGGAGAAGGGGATGTGACCGCAGAAGAGCATCTGGCTTCTTTCTACAGTTATGCATATAACCTCAACATTGAAAATGAAGATGTGTGGATGAGAGTCTTTGTCCAGAGCCTGGATGGCGAGGTGAGGAAATGGTTCAGAGGATTGCCCCCAGGATCTATTGCTAGGATCGAAGCCCTAGATAGTGCTTTCCTGAGGCAGTGGGGTGATAGGAAATATTTCATGTACTACATGACAGAGTTCGGGTCTCTAAAAAAGATGGAAGGAGAGTCTGTCTTTGACTTCTCCAAAAGATTTAATAAGATGTATAATAAAATTCCTGCCGAAATAAAACCCTCAGAAGCCTCGGCCAAAATTTCTTATGCTAGTGCGTTTGGCCCTGATTTCTGTCTTTTGTTGAGAGAAAGAAGAGCCACCTCCTTAGCTCAAATGCAAGATGCGGCCATAGAGGTAGAATCCAATGTATTAGTAGCTGACAGAATGAGGAACAAGGCCGACGAAGACAGAAGAAAGGGAAGGTCGGAAACCTCGACTTCTGGATCATCGGTGTCCCACCCTCAAGTGGATGAACTGACCAAGATGGTGAAGTCTCTGTCTGCAGAGATGGAGAGAATGAAAGTCGAGGGGAGGCAAGCATACAAGGGCCCTCAGAACGCTGAAAACAAAGGAGGTTTTAGGAGGCCAAACAATTTTACTCCCCCGAATGTGCAAAGAGAGAGGGGAAGAGACAGAGAAGACCAGAAAATTCAGGCCCCTTTCCAAAACAATTTTGTGGTCGAGGGGGAAGAAGGTGAAACAGACGGGCTTGATCCTGAAATCCACTGCTTCGGAGACACTCCTCCTTTTCCTCATCTCACTCAATCAACATATGAGGAGTCTCTCATGGACAGTCAGCTAAATGAACTGAGCAAGGGAGACAAGACTAGTGGCGGCCAAGGCAGGTATGATCTGAGGTCCAAGGAAAAGGCGGTAACACCTGATGTTCCTAAGCAGTCCACTAGAACAAAGAAGGCTGCTAATGAAGTAGCGGACAGTCACAGAGGTAAGAAGACCCGACCCCTCTCTCCCATAGTTCAGATTCATGTTCCCGAAATAAGAGAAATCCCAAAGCTCTCACCTTCTTTTAATTTCGAGCATGAAATTCAAAAAATCAGAATCCCTGTGCCCCTGACAGAATTGATTAAACATGAAGGGTTCAAAAAATGCTTCTTTGAGATTTTACAGTCTGAGGTCTCAAGCCTTCCCACAGACTCCATCAATTTGCAAGATGAAAAGCCTGCAGTCATTCTAGGTCCTATGGTAGAAGACATGAATGACTCATCCCCTCCCTTCTACACTTCCCTGAACATCCATGACAAGGTACTACACAACTGTTTGATGGATTCGGGGGCTTCTCATAACTTCATGCCCAAAACTGTCATGGAAGAGTTAAGGCTAGAAGTCACCTAAGCCTATCATGACCTCTATTCCTTCGACTCCAGGAAAGTTCAGTGTCTAGGAGTTATCAAAGACCTGGTTGTGACCTTGTTCCAGTTGCCCATGAAAAGTGTGGTCATGGATATTGTAGTGGCTGATGTCCCCCCCAAATTCGGTATGTTGTTGTCAAGATCTTGGATAAAAATACTGGGGGGAACCTTGCAGATGGACCTCACGTATGCTACTATCCCAGTGTTCGGAGGAGAACATAGGAGGCTATATAGGGAAGCCCAATTGGCCTATATAATCAGTGATGAAGCCAATCCTACCAACCATCCCATTTTCGCCTTGGACACTGATTTAGGTTCCAATTTACTACAACTCACTCATGCTCCCGAGCCTCCTCTTGAACTCAGAAAGTAGCCCACCTCTCCTCGTGAACTTCCTCCTTCCATCACCCCTGTTTGGAAAATGTTTTTTGATGGAGCCTGTTCCAAGGAGGGCGCTAGTGCTGGGGTGTTTTTTGTGTCACCTGCCTAGCAAACCGTATCTCTGTCATACAAATTAGAATTTGAAACCACCAACAATGTGGCAGAGTATGAAGCCCTTGTTCTAGGATTAAGAGCTGCAAGGGAAATGGGAATTCAGGAGATAACAGTGTTCGGAGATGCAGAGTTGGTGGTTCAACAGATCAGAAGCGCTTATCAGGCTAAGCACCCTCGACTCAGAAATTATAGGAATGAAGCATGGGACCTAATTGACAATTTCTTCTTAGCCTTCAATATATCTTTTATTCCAAGGGTGGATAATGCTGTGGCCGACTCTTTAGCTGTCTCATCCAGTTTGCTCAAAGTTCCTCTACCGCCTATGGTCAACTCTGATGTTGAAATAAAATATAGGCCCTCCGTATTGGACAATGTCAAGCATTGGAAGGTATTCGAAGATGATCTGGAAATCGAAAGATTTCTCCAATCTGTTGATGAATTTTCTGTGTTGCACATTGATCAGGATCCCGACACAGAAGGTGACCCTCACCCTGGGGTGTTTTTAAATAAAATTGCTAACCACCAGATTGTTTAGCTACCTAGCAATCACATTCTGAGAGGACTAGTCCCGTTAGAGAGATTGTTCGATGGGAATGATGTGGCAGTAAAGGGTAGGGTTGCAGATGAAGATACTGACATAGCCGAGTGAAACATTGGCACACCAGAGGAGCCTAAGTTTGTCAAATTGTCAAGGAGTTTGACCAGAGAACAAAGAGCCAAATATACTGAGTTGCTGAGAGAGTTTGCTGATGTGTTTGCATGGACCTACGAAGACCTCAAAACATATGATACATCCGTCATTGAACACAAGATCCCACTAAAGGAAGAGGCTAAGCCATTCAGGCAGAAGCTAAGACAGATAAACCCCATGTTACTTCCTGTCATGGAGAAAGAAGTGAAGAAGTTGTTAGAGGCCCAGATCATCGTCCCCTTGGGATATTCTGAATGGGTGGCCAATTTGGTTCTGGTAAGAAAGAAGAGTAGAGAAATCAGGCTTTGTGTCGATTTCAGGAACCTGAACAGGAGCTCAAAGAAAGACAATTATCCCCTGCCCAACATGGAACACATATTGCAGAAGGTAACCGGTGCATCTAGGATTTCCATGATCGATGGGTTTTCTGGCTATAATCAGATATCGGTCATGCCTGAGGACAGAGAAAAAATGACCTTCACCACTCCTTGGGGTACATTCATGTATGCCAAAATGCCTTTCGGGTTGATGAATGCAGGAGTGACATTTCAGCGAGCCATGGACATAGCCTTCATCAGAGGAAAAGATAAGTTTGTGGTGATCTATCTAGACGACATAACAGTCTTCTCGAGGTCGGATAAAGAGCACTGCTATCACCTGAGAAAAGTTTTCTCAAAATGTCAGAGGTTCGACCTTTCTCTAAACCCTAAGAAGTCTTTATTTGCTATGAAGGAGGGGAAGTTATTAGGCCATATAGTATCAACAGAAGGAGTGAGGATTGATCCTAGCAGAGTGGAGGAAATTCGGACCCTGTCACTTCCCAGATCTAAAAAGGAAGTTCAATCCTTTTTGGGGAAGATTAATTTTCTGAGGAGGTTCGTCTCGAATTTCGCTGAGCTGGTGAAACACATCACAACCATGCTCAAGAAGGGAAATGAAGTGAAATGGACCGCCGAACCCAGGGAATCTTTCATCCAAATAAAAAGAGCATTGACTGAGGCACTTATGCTGATTAGTCCTGACTATTCCAAAGATTTCCTAATTTTCTCTTTCACTTCTTTCGATATAGTAGCGGCGGTCTTGTTGCAGAGAAATGAGGAGGGGCGAGAACAACCCATTGCCTTTTTGAGCAAGGCGTTAAGAGATGCAGAGGTCAGGTATGAGATCATGGAGAAACAAGCCTATGCCTTAGTGAAAGCTCTCAATGCTTTCAGAGTCTATGTCTTTCAATCAACGGTGACCGCTTATGTTCCTTCGACTTTTGTGAAGGACATCTTGGTACAACTTGACATAGACGGGAGGAGAAGTAAATGGATAGCCAAGATCCTAGAGTTTGACTTGGAAATAAGGCCTACCAAATTGATCAAAGGTCAAGGCTTAGCCAAGCTACTGGCTGAAGCCAATTGCCAAGCTCTGGGGTAAGTTTCATGAATGAATGCTCAGGAATTCAGCGGGGTCAGTTGTCTAAAATAAACCCTCAAAGAGAGCCCCCATTGGCTAGATGTCCTTGGTATAAGGATGTCATATATTTTCTACAGGATTTGCGGCCCCCAGATGGCCTAGAAAGAAACAAAGCAAGACCTCTGAAGCTCAGGGCAGTCAGGTACTGCCTTATTGATCAAATTTTATACTGGAAAGACCCCCTGGGGGTGCTTTTAAAATGCATGGACCCACAAGAGGCCGACATGATCATGGTCAAATTTCACAGTGGCCTGTGTGGAGGGCACCATTCCTGGAAGACTATGGCCCATAAAATTATTAGAGCTGGGTACTACTGGCCCACCTTGTTCATTGATGTCCATAGAGGAGTTAGAGCTTGTATCACATGCCAAAGATTTTCAGGAAAGCAACAACTCAAGTCTCTGCCTTTACAGCCTGTAGTGGTTTCGGGACCTTTCCAGCAATGGGGCCTAGATTTTATTGGAGAAATCCACCCTGCTTCCAGTGGGAAACACAGATGGATCCTGACTGCCACAGACTTCTTTACCAAGTGGATTGAAGCTATCCCCACCAGGAGCGCTTCCCACAAGGTAATTATTGGATTCCTGGAAGACCTCATCGCAAGGTTCGACTGCCCAAGTAAGATTGTCACTGAAAACGCAACCGCTTTAGGGTCTGAGCCATTAGCCAAGTTCTGTGAGCAGTTCGAGATCAAACTGATTCACTCCACCCCATATTATCCACAGGGCAACGGTTTAGCAGAATCCTCCAACAAAAGCCTAATAAGGATCATTAAAAGATTACTGAAGGACAACAAAAGGGCTTGGAACTCGAAGCTAAAATTCGCTTTATGGGCCGATCAGGTGACCATAAAGAGATCTATAGGCATCTCCCCTTTCCAGTTAGTCTATGGAACGAAAGCTGTCTTCCCTTCTCAGTTGGCCGTTCCCATAGCGAAATTCTTCCAGGATTATCAAGAAGAACCCAATGACATGATCAGAAGGATTCATCATCTGGTAGAAGTCCAGCAGGCCAGATTGCAGGTAATAGACAGAATTCAGGATCATCAGCAGAGGGTCAAGCAGGTTTTCGATAAGAAGGCCAAGAAGGAAGAATTTCGGGTAGGAGACCTGGTGCTAAAATGGGATGCTCCTAAACAAGATAAGGGAAAACATGGAAAATTTGAAGCCTTGTGGATCGACCCCTTCAAAATCTCTGAAGTTTTCTCAAATAACACTTACAGGCTGCAGGATTTGGAGGGTGAAGAAGTTTTCGGCAGCCCAGTAAATGGGCATTTTCTTAAAAAATGTTTTGTTCGAGCCCTTAGTGGCTCCTATGTTTTGTAAATATTATCCTTTCTGTTCTTTGTTTTTACTTTTATTGTTTCGGCTTAGTATGTGACTCCACAGCCCAACACCAAGGCACTGGAACTGCAAAATGAGTCCTTAGAGCATCACAGGGACGACTCTATCCCCCATGGAGCCTAATGTTGGCAACATTTCTTATCTTCGGCATCGGGATATCCAGGTATGCAGGTTGCACAAAGAGCGCCCAAGCTCAGCGCAGGGAAGAAGTCCTTTTCGGACTTGAAATCAAGCGAGCAGGAACAATTATGGTGTCAACGGTCCGGATCCGTCCATGTGAGCAGATCAGCGGTTGGCGGGAACTTGCAGGCAGTGAAGTTGCACCAAGGGTAGGCGCGCTGGATAGCGCCTATATTGCATAAAGGAAAGGTGACAACCATGCATCCAAAGACACGTGGCGCGAGATCTAGTCGTGTCGGCGATTCGACATTCGAGAGTTCAAGGGGTGAGGATTTTATGTTGTTCTACATCCCAAAACCCCGAACCCCAATAGAGCCGAAAGCGTCGAAAGTAGGGCCCGCGGTATCACAAAACATTTTCAGCCGTCCATCCAAAGAGGACACCTGGCGGTAAACTGAGCCATCTCGACATTTTTCCCATCGCGACTCCAAGGTGCAAAGAGCATCTTCGTTATATTTCGATGTGCGAGGTGCCGGGAGAGTCCCGGACCCGGGCCCACAGTATTGTCAGGAGAATTAAGAGCCATCAGATCTAGAGGGACGCGTGGCACCAGATTAAGCCGTCTCTACATATTACTCATCGTTATTTCGAGCAGCAAGGATTGGCCCCTTCCCATTCGCGAATGCCGAAAGCACCTTGGAAATAAGCGTGGGGCCACAGCCCGCATTCACTTGAGAAAGGAAAGAAGTTATGCAAAGGCTCCAAAATATCGGGTTTTTCCACAGAGGAAAATACCGTGTCCACCAAGACTAGTTCGGCCTAGTTTCAATCCTGGTCCTCGCTAAAGATTTAAATGAAGATGAGCAGAGGTAGCTGAAACCTCAGCTCACTTATTGAATGCAAGGTATGGGGGTTCCGACAGACAACCTACCCGAGACGGTCCTGCACGCTGATTTTTCTCCAAAAGGGTCATGGCTGGTCCTCATCTGATCAGAGGAAGTCTGCAGACGACATGTTGGCCTTTAATGTCGCAACCATCTCCCCTGCAGAAGTCATGCACAGTTCAGGTGGCGTCTGACGAAAGTTATCCGTCCAAATTCGGCTGAAAGGACACCATGCCTTGGATGACTGAACATGCCTCTGTTAAGAATTCTCCTGAGTATATAGGCTCACTTTTTGTATTTGGTAAGTATCTATGGTAGAGCGCATCTCCCGATTGTAAAGTTTTAGCAAACACCCTAGTTCCTAGGTTATGCATCTGCATGTAAGATTTCTTGTTTAATGAAAGGCAATTTCCTTTTTTCATCTAGTTTTCATCTTATACTGAGGGAGTTCGTGATCGACTGATTCACATGAATTATGGCAATTATGCTGTGATAAAGGATTTATTGTGGTATTATTGTTTTCTCCAGTTTTCCACGTTTGAATGTAAGAAGATCTTGCATTCAGATGTCTTCTTCTACAGTCTGTTAGGAACCTGATGTTTACGACAGACTTTAGCACCTCTCTGATATAAGTCTTCCCCCTACTCACCCTTACTACGATTCACTGTCTAAAGTTATCTAAGACCTCACTTGCCCATGCATGCTTGGCCTAGTTTCGGAGTTAGAACCACATCGTTGTGAGTTAACTTCCATTTGATCACCCCATCAAACAAATCATGACATAAACTGATGGGCGTCGGTCTCTGCTCCTGCTGCAATCCAGGAGTGACTTCCGACGCTAACAGACTCCTTTCTCTAGGCGACGCGTATCCACCTGTCAACCACACAGGCCCCACCTTGCTATTCTGCCATGTGTCCACACTCATGCCTCGGCTCTCAGCACTTCGTGACCTCTGCAGTCAAGACAAGGTCCTCTCAACCTTCGAACCTCCGAGTGCGTGATACGTGCGATGAGGCTCTGATCTAACGGTCCTCCCTTGACCTGGATCCAATGGCTGTCTTCGCTCCTCGAAACTTGGAGCACCCAACTCTTGGGCCCTCACCCTGCGAACTTTCAAGTTCGCAAGACCCGAATCCTGGATCTCTTCGGCACTTCACCGACTCCACAATTGCTGCCACTTGTCCTCCTTAGATGGATGGCTGCGATTCTCTCATGACTTCGCCACTCGCAACTTGGAGCACCCAAATCCTAGGTTCTCACCTTGCGAACCTCCGAGTTTGCGAGATCCCTAGATCTCAGCCACCTATCCTCCTCAAATGGATGGTCCTGATCTTCTCACGACTTCACCACTCATGAAGTCTAAGGACTTCCTTCTCTGACCTTTGGTGTCCGAATCCTCGATAGAGAGGATCTCGCAACACGCATCCACTCTCAGACGAACGACTCAAATTTCCTCAGGACTTCGCTACTCATGATGTCAAGATGCTCACCTCTGTGAGTCCCGATCCCTGAATCTCCAAAATGGATGATTCTGCGACATGCATCCTCCCGCAAACAGACGGCTCAGATCTATTTTTCCTTGTCATGATTTCTGAGGTCGAGTGCCCGGACCCTCGTCCTCCGGATCCCCGAACTCCCGAGTGCCGATATCCCGATACGAACTCCTTCTCGGGACTTTCACTTCTACTTCTCTTCACATGAGGTTTAAACCTCGTGCATCTCTCGACAAATCCAACGACTGTCGGCTATTTAGACCAAGATCTGATGGCTCAGACCTGCCTTCCCCTGTGCCTTTCCTACGTTGCCTCCTAGACACGAATCCACGGTCCAAATTCTCTCGGCTGATTCGACGGTAGCTATTGCTCCTGCTGAGCCTTGCCGCTTTTCTTCCGGACGTGGAAGAATTTCAAATGCTCAAAGGCCTCGACCTTTGTTATCCTTTGCCTATGAGCTCTGCAACTTGAGTCCTCGCCTGCGCGTATAAAACTGCTACTTCTCCCGAGCTTAGCTCCCAAATCCTTGAAGGATTCTGACTTTTGCACTCCTACAGAGTCTTTGCAACCAAAGTACTATCTCTTCTGAGCTTCTCTGAGACTCAGACCTCTAAGGATAATAATTCCTTCTTCCTTCTGCCTCAGATGGAGAAAGATGATGCCCTCCTAGCACTCTTTCTGCTCAAGCAACCTATTGCTAAGTCTTTCAGGGTGTTCAACAACCCCGCGAAGATCCTCCAGTGGACTCTTCTTCAATCTCTGAACTCAAAGAGTTCCTTCTGTGCGCTCTAGCACTTACTCAATTCCTTCCTGGCAGAGTATCAAGAATCCTCAGATGATTCTTGCTTCTAATGAACTCACAACAGAGTTATTCTTCTGTGCACTCCTTGCACTAGCTCAATGCCCACCTGGAAGAGCTTTACAGAACTCCTCAGAGCTTCTGTCTGCAACTGTGTTCTTCTCCACAACCTTGCCTCTAAGGTCTTCAGTAACCTCACAGGTCTTCCTCTGAATTGATGATTCCAGTTTTTGTGCCCACCTGGCATGTCTTTGTCTGACTCCACAGAGTTCAGAAGTACATCTATGCACTGGTATCTAGAGACCACAGTACTCTATCATGCCCTCTTGGCATGAAACCACAAATAAACTCTCAAGCCTGAAATCAAAACAATTCCTTGCAAATGCACACCTAACATACATCTACAACATACATTGAACACACAAAGACACCCACACAACACAAACAATATGCAGGAAAAACTGCTCTGGTTTGTATTAATAAAAATGCCTCTTTTTTACAAGGTGTTCTGAGCATGAACTTCAACAGAGTCTCGGCTCCTTCTCCACTCTCTCTTGTGCATCTCTAACTATTCCAAAATGAGATTGAAATTGATCTTTTACAAGAGGGGCTCTTCGATCTCTTCCCTCCAAACTCACCTACCCTATTCAATGGCATTGAATGGGCTGTCTAGTTCGCAAATCAAATCTAGATCTCAACCTTCAAACATTAAAGGCCTACCTACTCTAATGCCTGCACAAAGGCACAGCTCCATGGCTCAACAGCCTACAACATTAATTACATTCATATTTGAATTTGAAAATGAGGGCTGCACCTCTCTTCAACCTTGAATGCACGTGCTGACGTGGCTGGCTGGCTGACTGACGTGGAGAGATGCTCCTGCATCACTTTCTTTTACTTCCCCTTTATGATAATTATTATACTTATTTATTATTATTTATTTAATAGTATGGGGCATGGAATACTCCCTCCCTTCAAGGAACTTTGTCCTGAAGTTAAAGTTGATTATGTTTCTTATAGGTTTTTAATTAGCTCCCCATATCTTCCACAACACCCTCTGTTGGAATATTATAAATCCACCCAAGTGATCAAAACATGCATTGAAAGTCCACATCACAACACCTAGGAAGTGCAAGTGCTCTCTAGCTCTTCTTCATGACTTTCAGAACCAGGCTTAAATCCTCCCGATCTATTCGAATCCCCAAGGCTCGAGACCTCATCTTCCTAAGAAAGAATATGGATCAATACTCACATTTACTAAACAACTCTAACGACTGAAATCAACTCCCTCCACAACTACCAGGTACAAGCCCCGAGCATTGAAGTATAATCCCACAACACTACCTGTGGGAAACCCTCTAACCCTTCTTCAGGACTTCAGTATCACAACTCCAATACAAGGCATGAGAATTATTGACATTTAAGTAGTTGATTGAATTGCCCCCATCCCATAATGTGTTACTTGTAATATTCTTCTTCATGGTTATGGGCCCCTATGATATCATCAAATAAATTGTCCCTCTCGACCCACTGGTGGATAACCTGTAATCAACACCTCACAACATGCAACCAATGCATTAGCTATAATCATAATATCAACATATTATATAAATAATCCTCATGCTAACTCTCGCATGTCATCATGTGAATACGACATCATTGCCATCACCACATACTCACGCGTGTCATCATAAAACATATTATCATAATTTTTTTTCCTTGCAATTACATGATGTCAACACATAAGGAGATACTATCATAAGAAATACAACCTCAAAACATATTTATAAAAAACATGGCCTTTCATTAACATAATTAAATGGAATCACATAACATCATATGTAAATACCATAGGCTCTTAAGATAGCATAACATCATGCACATAATAATTATCTCAACACATAACAAATACAAGCAATAAAACATCATGGACATTCTTATCATGATTCATTAGCAAAATCAAGCCACTAGCTTGCATGGTTATATATATACCCAGAATACTAGCTATCACATCTGATGCAATTATTATCATAAAAAAAACCATCTAGTGCATGGATCTACTTGGTTAAGTTTGTCATTCGAGGCTAACTCAACAAAGGATCATTAGTACTATGAGTGCTATGTGATCATCCTAGTACCAATTATTTCCTAATTATCATTTCCTCTTATTTCAACAATAAGGTTGACATTTTATGGGATATGTATAGTGACCCTATCAATAAGCTAAAGTTTTCACGTATTTTCCTTCAAATAATCCCCCATCATATAGATCCACTATCTCTATTCATTGGCACACAAGCTTCTTACTCTTCAAGCTAGGTGTTTGCACATCAATCTCTAAGACTTCAACATATCACACCCTCTATTTTTCTTGTATTTGAAGGCCTATAAACTGAAAGTACTATGATAAATTTTTTCATCCCTTATCAAATGCAAGTGCCTATATTGACACCTTAAAATAATACAAGTCATGTCCCTAAATCATCACTCATGTTGCTTCCACTAGATAACATCAAAAGGTAGGAGAATACTTCCTTTACGCTAAAGAGTTTCTCCCTTTCTGCTTATGAAATTTCGCGATTCCTAACTTGTCTACTAACACTTGTTATTCGAAATGGAGGTTGACCATTGAGATACATTGTTGTTTTGAAAATCCTTAATTCATTTGCTGATCACAAAATTATGTACTCTCTTTGTTAACTCATTGCTCACACACCCTTACATATCAAGCTAAGTCATCATAATTCTTACTCCCCTCTTTAAGAGGTGACGTCCTTGGAGCAATGTTGATAAAATAATATTTCGATATGCCTGAATGGTTTCCTTTTATAAACTTTATATTCACATCTTGTTATTGTTAAGGTTTCATTTCATGGTTCTCCTAAGATAGATCAATACTACAAACTCTTGTAGTAAGAGGTAAGTTGTGCATGAATAATATATTAATTACCAATTATTGAATTTAGACAACATATGCTTGGAACTTGAAAGATGATTTTTTCTCAATACATCGTAAGATGACACCAACTAGTGATCATTCATATATCCACATGTTATCCATGATGAAAAATCAATTATTCAATGAAGAGGTGCAAAATTTTGTGCTTGTCACTTAGTCAAGGTCAAGAGAGTCTATTCATCAGAAACTTTAACCATTCACAAGATAAATGATGATATAAAATGTAGAAAGTGTTGATGTGTAAGAGTTTGATTTTAAGTGTATATTAGGAAGCATTCACCACAATGTCATATGGAGATGCTTTGATGAGATGTCCATAGGCCATGGTTTTGAGATGAAATTCTGATTTAAAATCATTCAATATAGATGCAAGATCTATACCACTTGTGTCTATACCACTTGTGTCTCAGAAATACACGATGATAATGTTACTTTTATGAGATGCTCAACAACTCATAACCAAGTAAACCAATGGTGTATTGCACACTATTTAAGAGAGGAATCCTATCATATGACTAAATCCTTCCTAACATTTAGTATACAATTGAGATCATGAAGTAATGTGAATAGTAAACAATTTCACCTAATGTGCCAAGTGAATAGTGATACCATAATATCATGTTTGAAAATCAAAGAAGTTATAACCATTCAAGACAGGTCAACAACATGTGAAAAAGTATATTATCAAACAATGCCAAGTTTAGATGTCAATAGCAATATTTAAGATCATATTTCTACTAGTTTAGGACACATTTATATTTTATCAAAGGGTAAAATTCATGTATCAAATACCACTAAGTAGAAGTCAAGTTGATAGTACTCCAATAGTCCACGATGTTCTTACATTGTACCAGATTTTAATCATAAAATCAAGCCGAATAAAATGACTAAGTACTGGTCATTATAAAATGAATAAGACTGTGCAAAATGAAAATTTAATGACGATGTTATCATTAATAGAAAATACAACCTAAACTCTGTAAATTCACCAATGAACAAACCCTCAAAATATGCGATATTAAGAATGATGTTTTCACTCCTTTATCGTCATTTTCTTATCTGTATCATTGATTTGTTCAAAGAAAGTTTGTAGATTAGATATAAACTTAAAAATTGCACAAAAGAGACGTAAAACTCTTGCTTATCAATGTTGTTTATTGTTAAAGACAATTTTAGAAAAAGGTTAAAATTTAGAGAAAAAATGGATTAAGATTTTCCACAAATATTCAAATGTGTGCCAAAATGTCATGAAATTTATTTAAGAAAAAAAAATTAACAATTTCAAACTTGCAATCCTCATGGTATATGAATATTTTGGGAAAGCCGTTAGGCTTTAATCATCAAGTCATCATTTTTTTTTTTTGTAACATGGGCTATACAAAATGCAGATCAATAAAAGGAATAATGATCCAGTGTAAGAGAAACAAATCTTAGTACCAATGTTGTACGTGCGATTAGAGACCATTTCACATGCTTGTGTGAGCATTAAACCCTGATTAACGTAAACAATGCAAACATGAATCGAAGGTGTTCCTCAAGTGTCCATCAAAATGTTGAGGGATTCACTACGATTTTGGTAGACAGAGCGTGCCACCCAACTTAAGCAAAACAACAATGAAAACCAAGCATTTTCCCTTCTCTTATCACTAAATCTCCATATATATATATATATATATATATAATATTAACTTACTAAAATATAAATTGTCCTAATTATCCTCTTCACTTTTCCAAATAATATTGACATTTTAAAAATGTAAATCATTCTAATCATAATAATATATTTATTTTAATATACAATAGTATTTACTTGTATTTTTTTTAAAAATGCAACAACTTTTTTACCAAGATTAGTAAGGTATTTACCATAAAAAACTATGTCTTATTTGGTTTAGTTTCCTGTTTAATCGGCTTCTAATCTTTTCCAAATTTGACTTTTCTCCCTATAGTGATTCTTATGCATTTAAACTTTGCACAGTTTTAACTCTTTTTACTCTTATGCATTTAAACTATGCACAGTTTTAACTCCTTTTAACCAACTATTTTAAGATATTCGTTCTATTTTTAAACTTATAAAGATATAAATCTAGCCCGCCTTCCTTCTTTATAAACCTTAAAATACTTATTTTATTTCTTTAGAAACCTTAAAATACTTATTTTATTAAGTATAGAATACCATATCATATTCGAAACTTTGAAATTATATTTTCTTTACTTATTAGCATATTACATACTTTTTACTAATAATAAATAATGTTCTATTTTTAAACTTATAAAGACATAAATCTAGCATGCCTTCCTTCCTTATAAAGCTTAAAATACTTATTTTATTAAATATAGAATATCATATTTTGAAATTATATTATTATTTTTACTTATTAGCACATTACATACTTTTTACTAATAATAAATAATAAATAATGGATATTAAAATAAAACCAAATTAATAGGTTATATTTAAAAATAAATTAAAAAATATTTTATACTAAATAAAGAAAGTCTTAATTTATGAAAATATAATTTTTTTTTTTTTGGCGAATTGACATAAATACAAGCTTCAAATTGAGATTGTGTTGTGAAGTCATGGCATAGGTTCTCCAAAATAAGTTGAGTTGAGCCTAGTATATGGAGAGTGTTTACATCATATACATAAAGTAGTAAATGGTAATTAAACTATAAGTATCTTAACATGTATGTGTCTTTCATTTAATTTTTTTGAATCGATGAAATTCTACAGGTAGTAAATGAAAATTGAAATGTAACTCAATGTAACATGCATGTATTTTTCAATTTTCCAAATCACCATTCTACATGAATATTTCTACACGACTCCATCTATGTGATAACTGTTGTAATTATATATAGTTACATATCCAACTTTATCTGAGTACTGTTGTAATTATACATAGCCACGTATTCAAGAACATAAATCACGGATGGATTTTTATAAATAAAAATTAAATCAATCTAAACTTTATTGCTATTTTTTTTTTTTTAAATTTATTATTTTCCTAACCTATTTATTTAGGATATGTTCTTCATAAATAAATCTTTTATATTATAGGTTTACTTGATATATATTTTAGATCTACAATTTCATCTTTATTATAGAAATTCTATATCTCAAATCTACATTCTAGATTATATCCTAGCTTTATTTTAGATCTATATTTTAGATACATCATTCCAAATTTATATTTCAACTTTATTCTAGATCTATTTTTCTTTTTAGATCTACAATTCTACATTTATATTTTAATTTTATATTTTAGATATACCATTCTAGATTTATTCCATATCTCTATTTATCTACAATGTGAGATCTATATTCAACCTTTATTTTCAAATATGGCCAAGATATAGTGCTACTCTTAAGGAATAAACCATATCCCTATTTTTTTCTAACCTAATTGGGAAGGTCCATAGTCTTTAAGGGTTGAAACTAGGCTCATATACCATATGTAATGGCCCGATCTACTAATACAAACAAATACATAAATTACCCATAAAATATATCGATTTAAAGAACCATTTATTTCTAACATAGAGAAACTTCCAACAACATAATAAGAATTACTAAGGTGGGATGGAAATATCAAAAACCCCAAAAGGTGATCAGATGCAAGTGGGAACTGAACCTAAGGTACCAAATGGAGAGGTGTGTTGAATACTATTTTGTTGGGTAGGACCAATGGAAAAGATAACCAACTAAGAGAAGGAAATTGGGGTGGAGGAATAACCTCAAGAGAACCCACATATTCAATAATCTAAGTTGGCACAAGGCCAAGAAACCCCAAAAAGGTGAAGAGGGCATGTGGGGTGGGAGCATGACCTCTAGAGAACCCATCGCTTGAGTAAAAAAAGAGCAGTCAAAGATCTTATTGCTTTGATACTAAATGATATGGAACTAAGTGCCTGAGAAACAAATTAGAAAAACAGGAACAAAAATGTTGTAGCTGATAGACAATATATAACAATGAAAACCTATAAATTAGAGTATATCAAAACAAATATCTTAATTTCATTGATAAGTCAAATTCCCTTATTGTTTTACATAGCCCCAAATATCTTTATAGTTGGACCAAGTCAAAATATATTCTATGGATGCATGCCACTCAAAACTAGGAAATGAATAATATTATATGCTCATGTGTGTAGCTCAAGGCTGGAAAGACATGCTTCTAACTAACTACCCAAATAACACATCAAAACTAATATTAAATGCATAGGTATCTCCTAGAAGGCTACACCCTCAAGAGAGGAACCACCATCATCTTTTGAGCTAGCTGGTTAAGAGTTCTTGGGTCTCTTTCTTCCTTAGGTGTTATGTTGGGTGAGGATATCCTCATTTCATATTGATTCTACGCTATTCTTTCTTTCTTAATTTCTTTCTTGTTCTTGGGTTTGAGTTCTAGGTTAGATCCATTTCATATGATTTGGTATCAAAGAACTTCTAGCATCTTATGCAATAGTTCAACCTGTCTTTCTCTTATATCAACATCACATTCCTCCTTTAAGCCTTTTTTGTGTCTTAATTCCACTAGTTCACCATGAAGGCTTGTAGCTTTTATTACATTGCATTAGGAAGTAAAGAGAATAGTTCTCTATCCTTTTGTCACATGGGACTCATTCAACGCCAATCAACTAGTGAGTTTGATTCCTTAGTTAGTGAATGATCTTCTTTCAATATTTTCAAAGTAGTTACATAAATACTTTATTCTTTTACTATTTGTAAAAATCTTCATTGTTACAAACCTAAAATTAAAAAAAAAAACATAATTATAATTTTTTTCATTGATGGATTTGTTATTTTTTTCCATAGTAAAATTGTTATATTTCTTTTTCTTTATTCAATAAATATGCTTGTGTACATTTAATAAATTCAATAGAGCCATGAATCCAATCAATTGTTATTATCCCCATATGTGTAAAATTGGATACCACTTGTTGAAGTTCAACATTGTGCAAGTGCCACGTGAAGGTTTATGAGATTGAAAATGAAAACTATTTGTGTTGTTAGTTTGTTTCCAAAAAACTTTAGTTTAATAACATAAATGGTATTTACTAATTTCTAATTCAATACTATAGATATTCACAAACAAGATAAACATAGAATTTCCAAAATACTCACATGTAGATCACAAATTATGAGTAGCTACAACAAATTATGATAAGGCATAAATTGAACACTGTTTGAAAGTAAATCTATGGGTTTTCTTCCATTCTCTTATATCAACATCACATTCCTCCTTTAAGCTTTTTTTGTGTCTTAATGCCACTAGTTCACCATGAAGGCTTGTAGCTTTTATTACATTGCATTAGGAAGTAAAGAGAATAGTTCTCTATCCTTTTGTCACATGGGACTCATTCCATGTCAATCAACTAGTGAGTTTTATTCCTTAGTTAGTGCATGATCTTCTTTCAATATTTTCAAAGTAGTTACATAAATACTTTTTTCTTTTACTATTTGTAAAAATTTTCATTGTTACAAACCTAAAATTAAAAACACATAATTATAATTTTTTTCATTGATGGATTTGTTATTTTTTTCCATAGTAAAATTGTTATATTTTTTTTTCTTCATTCAATAAATATGTTTGTGTACATTTAATAAATCCAATAGAGCCATGAATCCAATCAATTGTTATTATCCCCATATGTGTAAAATTGGATACCACTTGTTGAAGTTCAACATTGTGCAAGTGTCACGTGAAGGTTTATGAGATTGAAAATGAAAGCTATTTGTGTTGTTAGTTTGTTTCCAAAAAACTTTAGTTTAATAACTTAAATGATATTTACTAATTTCTAATTCAATACTATAGATATTCACAAACAAGATGAACACAGAATGTCCAAAATACTCACATGTAGATCACAAATTATGAGTAGCTACAACAAATTATGATAAGGAATAAATTGAACACTATTTGAAAGTAAATCTATAGGTTTTCTTCCATTCTCTAAATTCTATCATTTAACCTTCTTCCTTTACTTAACATTTTTTTTGGATTTTGTGATCAAATCTACTATTGAAATTAAAAAATGTTCTATATCTATGATTGTAATCACTCCACCATATATTTGTAGAGAAACATTCATTTATGGTGCATTTACTAAAGGTTAATGGTGAAGTTTAGGGAGTTGAGTACCCAAACTTCTTATGGTTGTATTTTGTATTATAATGTCATTCAAATTTGATAAAAAAATTCTCAAATTTTGAATCTAACTAAGTAGAGGAAAAGTATCCATGACATTGCAAAACAACAATAAACAATAGGAAATTTAAATCAAGCTGATTCGTGGCTTTACTCAATGAGCTCTTGGTCAATTAAAAGTAGTTTTAGCTCTTACTCCAAGACTAAAATGTAGTTTCAACCTAAAGAGTATTTGCAAGAAAACCAATATCTCTTGTGGTCATTAGAATCATGTGTTGTTCACTAGAATATAGTTGTAATCCCATATATAAAACCAAATACTATTCTCAATTACAATTTCACCTTTTATCAAAAAAAATTATTCCATAAATCACTTGTTATTGCTAATAATATGTTATAATTTTTTTTTATTAATAATACAAATTTATAATTTTCTTTATTCCATAAGTCACTTGTTAATAATATGTTATAAAAATATTATTAATAATAAAAAATAATATTTTTCTTTTTATTATAGAACTATTTTAAATGTGGTGCTTAAAAAATGGTAAAGATGTTTTTGAAATAAATTAGATAAAAAATGCTAATTATAATTTTTTTTTTTTAAAAATTATTCATACACATTTTCAATACCAGACAAGATTGAGTAACTAATTATCAGTAACTAATTATCATTGAATTGTGAGTGTGGTTTACATTATATAATATCATTGACTTGTTTATCAAATCAAATTGATATTGTCACACTTTTTTCGTTTAAAAAAACCATTAAAAAAAATAAAAAAGATACATGCATACTTTCCAATTCTCCCACATAAAACCAAGTACCTCTCTCAAGATCATAAACTATCAATTTTTTTTCCAGAAAAGAAAATCATAGACTCCTTTATTATTAACAACCTTGAGTTGATTGCTCTTAACTCAAAAACCGTTTTTCAATTCTCCCACATAAAACCAAGTACTTCTCTCAAGCTCATAAACTATCAATCTTTTTCCAGAAAAGAAAATCATAGACTCCTTTATTGTTAACAACCTTGAGTTGATTGTTCTTAGTTCAAAAACAGTTTGTTTAGTCAAAACCATTTATTTGCATAATTTTCCTTAAAAACTTTTTAATCACGTTTAATAGAATTCTATTGTGATATACCTTGAGCTATATTTACAAAAGAATTTAATGAAATATGTTTGAGCTATATTTACAAAAGAATTTAATGAAATATGTTTGTAGTTTGATGACAAGTATTGTAATGGAGTTGTATGAAGTTTTTCCCTAGCAAATATATATTCATTGTTGTATTATTTCTAGATTTCTGGTTTTTAAATTGTAGTGAATCAAATTCTCTTCCTCTATTTGTCTTTATCCGCCGATGAGTGAGTCTAGTGAGTAGTAGGAATTAAGTCTAGTTCTAATTCCTCAGCTACTTGTTTATATCTTGCTGTTGTTTGTAGTTAAGTAATGAGGAGTTGTTGAGTCCTTTAATCATATCTAAATCCTTCTTCTCTTCTATCTAATCTGATACCTAAAGAGTACAACTAGTAATAAAAGAGTTAACTAGTAATAGGAGGCAAGTTCCTACGCTGATAATATAAACTCTAACTAGCTCCTACTCTTTTATATATAAGACTAGTATAAGTAATATATCTTGACTAGTCTAAGTCAAGTTTCAACTCATACTACTCTAAGCATACTTCCTACAACTCCTAATCCTTTCTCTATCCTAAGGATACTAGTTCCCTAAGCTACATACTAGTTTCTAGGAGTATTTATCTGGTTTTTTTTTCATAAGTAGAAATTTTCATTAAAATTTGGTTCATGAGATTATAGTAATTTATTTCTCTTTATATTATTGGATTTCCTAGAAGGAATGAAAATAATATTATATTGTTTTTTTTCTTCACTTTATTAAAAAAATATTACTTTAATTTTGACAATTTAAAAGAGTAACATATGTTTGACACACTTTCTTCGTGTTATCAAAAAATATTACTTCCATCAATATTTCTTTATGTTATAAAACAATGTTATTGTGGATTTAATGTGTATAGATATCTCAATGTAATATTTGTATTGTTGTAAGGGGATAAGGATGGTGTGCCTTTGCTCATTGTTGACATTATGACTTCATGTGTACATTTGAAAAATGTCAACCATAAGTTGGGAACTACGACTACCTCTAGACATCTAGTTTCTTTCATCCCATTAAAATCATGGATTGTTATTTTGGTGAAGAAATTGAAGTTCTGAATTATATGATTTTACATATTTTAACCTTAAATGTAAGTTATATATTTATTTATATTAATCAAAAAATTAATAGTTGTAAATTAATAATTAAATACTTGCACACATATATCTTTATTGTATTTCTAATTAATTTAAGTTTTTATGCCTAACAATAAAAAGTTATATGAATATTTTGTAGTTAACCAAATTTACTTTATTCATATATTAATGTTTACATATATTTCTAAGTTAATAAAAAAATCTTAATTTAGAAACACTTATTTTAAAGTTTTGAAAATATAAATAATTTTTTTATTATAGAAATAAAATTTTAATGTTTATTAAGTAGTTTCTTATCATAAACACTGTTAGATAAACCAAAATTGATTTCAACATCATAATCATATATTAAGGATACTACATTTGATTAGAAAATTTTATAATAACTAAAAGCTTATTTTAATGTTTTTCTAGCACAAAAACAAAATTCTACAAAATCACAAGCAATCACTTACCATATTAAGATCGGATATAGTAGATGTTAATCATCATCATCATTATCATCATAATTTTTCAATCTATAAATACAAATATTATTATTAATTTTTTTATCTACCAAAAATGAGATCAAAACATTTTAATTTTAATTTTATTTTATTATGATCTTTAAAATAAAATTCACAACTTAAAAACCATATATTTAATTATATAATTTACTCTAAAATATATAGAATTTTTTTTTCAAAACTTACAAAATATTCATCAATTTAAAAATTATTATAAAAATTCCTCATCAAAATAATAACCCAACTTTAAATGCTATAATTTTAATTACAATATTTTTATAATTCTCATTTATTCTCAAACCTCCTCAAAATAATAACCCAACTTCATTTTAATTACAATATTTTATAATTCTCATTAATTCTCAAACCTCCTCACAAAATTTTTATAATTCTCATTAATTCTCAAACCTCCTTCCACATTACTTTAGCATTCACATTCTCAAGATATGTCAATTAACTTTATGCTAGTTAACATTTTCTTTTAATATTGAAATATGGAATATATTTTGATTGGTTCGAAGAACGGTGCCAGAGAACTTTGAAACCAATCACCTTGACACATTTAATATGATTCCCAGATTGGACGATGCAATCATATTAGATATTTGGATACAACACCTCAATTGCCCATTACAACGCCTCTACACGATCCACATTCTAATTGCATCGAACTAGCGTGACGAAGGCAACACCCTCCCTTTTCAGAGGTAAAGGTTTTATTCAATTCGTCGAGTAACGCGTTTTACTATCTTCGTGCAAATTAATATTGTTGTTCTACGCAATATGATTCGTTGGAAATTAGTTAGTTGAATGCAGAGCAGACTTTACGAATCTCCCCGTCCGTTCCTGTCTTCACTCCGATGTTGCTCATCTTAATCATGGCCTTTGTGAAATCGAAATCAAACCTAAAACCAAGGATCCCTCTCACGCTTCCAGCATAGATCTGGACCACGGCTTTGGTGGATTCGTCGCCCCAGAGTCTTTGATCGGATTCAAGGACTGCGTTACCGTCTCTGACGTTCTTGAATAAAGACACATCGAAGTCCATCTCGCTTCCTTTGTCCAGAGCTACGCGCTTCGACCCGTCGCCACCAGCAGGGCAAAGGGATTGCAGTTGGGTCAGGTACGAAGAGCTTATGGTGGGATCGACGTTTCCTGTTGCTGTGAAGTTGTAGAGGCGGTAACGGAAGAATTGGCAATCTGATTGCCCAATCGTATGTGCTCCTGCATGCAGTACACACACCACAATAAGCTTTTAGCCCATCTAATAAACAAAATCCTTGTAAACAATCTGTTGAGAATAATTACGCCGAAAGATGCTGGCATATTCTTAGTCGTCCTCCCAAATCAATGAATGTGATTTACTCTTCATAACTTCCTTGTATTTCTGAATGCATCCGTTACCCTGTTTACTTTTTAACATTTACTGTGCATTTCATTTTCTGTCTTTCCTAACCTATACGCGTTTCATTTTCACCACGAATTTCAACTATCCGCCCATTCTCTACCGCCAATTTCCTTAGCAGTCCCCACGTTTTCTACAATTAAAACATCCCCTTTCGGTGTTTTCAGCCGCGAAATAGCGGCTGTGCTAGTTTTACTGATCGAGCATCAATGCTGTTCACCGACAAGAGTGACAAGGTCTTCCATAGTGAGTTCTTTATCAGCGAATTTCTTTTTCTGGACGGCGATGGAATCCGCTGGGGTTGGAAGGTTCGCTGTGTCAGAGGAAGACGAAACCAAGCCGTCTCTCCTACCCGTTGGGACAGACCATGTCGGCCCGTTACTTTGCGTTACATCAGGACGGCATATCGTCATCTTAGCAGAAATAATCCTTCAGCCCAAAACCCTAATATAATTTTTAAATTGATGTAAATCGTATGAATGTCAAATTAGAATTGAATATATTCGTTTTAAGATCTCTCTATCTAAATAAACTAATCTACATCCCCTTAACCCTACATCTATTAAATACATTTTTATATGTTTTATCGCTCTGGTGTCTTATAAATGGGAGGTTAAGATGAAATCATATAGGAAAGATGAATGTAAATGCAGCCAAATACCAGCACAACAGCGTCCCGAGCCGCTAGGGCAAGTATATCAGCGCATGAAACAACTCCTGGACAAACAACTCAAGCTGTTCCTTCACATCCTCGATAACTTCAAATCCACGCAATCCAAGATTGGTCAGCGAGTTTCTCTCCGCAGATGGATCAGTAATCAATATTGATCCATCGCAGCCCTACATCACAAACCCCCTTCATTCATGTTAGTTCCAACAAGATTCTCGGATTTACTTCCATCACAGATTCTCAGATTTTCCTGCGAGGCAATTAACAAACAATAAAACAACGATCACACGGAAGATTCCTGAGAAATTCAAACAAAACAACTACACGGAGGATTCATGCCTGGACGAAACAATCGTGGAAAGAAAGCCTGAGCAGGCTGGCTGCGATTGTATTATCGGCATTAAAATATGTTTGAACGGTGAACCTAACGATAGACTCGGCCTTGGGACAGCTGGCGGAGTAAAATCCAACTTTTGTTCCTTGCGCTTCGACTAAGACGGAGAAGAGGAGAAACCCCAAAGCCACCAGAGCAAAATCCATGATCATGCTTTGCTGTGTCATCATGAACGGTAGCAGTACTCTGCCAAAAGCCGTTTACAGATGGTTGATATTAGACGCTACAAAACTTATGTAGTGGTCTGTCCAGCTGGTTTCTTTAAATTGTTGTTGGACATATGTATAATCTTTTCTTACTTTCATATTGCAGTTGAATAAAATGTGACACCGCTGTGGTTGAACGTAGGAAAAAAGAATGAAGACAAACGCGTTGGAAGTGTTGGGTCCATGAACCCACGAAGATCTGATTCACATGGCAAAAGAATCAAGTATAGAATGCACAACGAACAGTCACATTCAATCACACATAGGAGACACAGGTTTACCTGGTAAAACCCTCAGAGTGTGGGAAATCTGAGGGAAACATCATGGTAAAATCCTCAGAATGAGGGAAACATCCACAGGACAATGGTTATGGTATTATATTGCTCAAATGACAAGAGATTACAACCAATAGTTCGAGGGAAACATCCACAGGACAATGATTATGGTATTATATTGCTCAAAAGACAAGAGATTACAACCAATAGTTCAAGATAAGGCTTAACCTCTTTTCAATATTTATCTTTCATTTCAATATTTATCTTTCAGACACACATATTTAAACAACTTCTCCCACAATTACAATGAAACTAATTTATTAATTACTCCATTCTAATTTAGCAATTTTGTTTTAACAAACCTAAACATTAGGCAACAGTTGGACAACTTTATCCTAAATTGGTTGTCACAGTTTCAAACAGGAAGGATCCCAGTGCATCGTTGTATTGCATTCAAATTAAATTTCTGAGATCATTTTTTTGGGCCCAAAAGTGTCAATGAATTGATCAGAATCGTATAAGCCATCGACCACTCGACCAACTTCACAAGGGCTGTTTGCAATAAAAGAATCAAAAGCGTCCATGGGATTTGAAGGTGCAGTAAAGGTAACCGAGATGGCAAGTGCATAAAGTAGAAAATTATCATTAGTAGCGTTATCTGCGTACGCTAAAGTGGCTGACATCAGAAAACAGAAGTATCGTCTCAGAAAAATTTAGATACTTATTCGATGTAATTTTCAAGTTAGATTAGGACTCTTGTGATCTTAAATACCGACTCAGGTCTCAGGTCCCACTTGGCTGACCACTCGATCAATTCGAGGAAGAGAGGCCACATAAATGGATCCAACAGGTTGCTTTGCCTCGAAGCAAAGCACGTAGAAAAATACAAGTCTCAAGCCATATCATTTGTATAGCAGTTGAATCAGTTGAATAGAGAGAAGAAAAATACAAGTCTTAAGCCATATCATTTGTATAGAAGTTGAATCAGTTGAATAGAGAGAAGAAAAATACAAGTCTTAACCAATATCATTTGTATAGCAGTTGAATCAATTGAATAGAGAGAATAGCGGTTAAAATTGTTAAATTGTTAATTTGATAAGCAGCGAGAAATATGAGGAAAAGTATTAGAAAACTTATTGGACAATGGTTTGCCTTGTCATTCTTATTCATTATTAAATAGATCTTCTATAATAGAGATTTAGTAATCATGGAGGTTTGATACAGTGAAAACTAACAATTTTTCATAAATAGTTCTATAAATAGAAAAAGATCAAATGAACTCATCATCCAACTAACTAATCTATGCATATTAGCTGAATAGAAGAGATTATATGTTTTAACACTTCCCCTTAATCTCAATTGTTACATTCTTGAGAGAGTTGTCTCTAGAACTCAAAAACAATTCTTCCCAATGGTTTGGTGAAGATATATGCTAACTAATCTATAGATCCACAAAATTGAAGAGAAACGTCACCATTGTTGACAAGCTCGCTAATGAAGTGATAATGAGTACCAATATGTTTGTTTTTTCGGTGAAACACATGGTTTTTGGAAAATGCAATTGCTGAACTGTTGTCATAGAAAATAGAAGTTGGCTCCTTCTCCACATGTGCAAGATCTTTCAAGGGTCTTCTTAGCCATACTGCATGGCATGATGTTGTAGTAGCTGCTACATATTCTGCTTCTGCAGAAGATATTGAGACAATAGGTTGCTTCTTAGAAGCCTATGAGAACAAATTTGTGCCTAAATGAAAAGCATATCTTGAGGTGTTTTTCCTATCATCAATGCTTCCAACAAAGTCACCGTCCTGATCCATAATTAGCTGTACCTGCAATACACCTTAAAATTCTTTTTTCAACTTTCGAGTGAGAGTATCAGGTCTAGTTGCACTAAGGTACATGAGGTTTCCTACAAGCCTCTTATATAGTGTTGAATCAATTGTGTCCATTATCATGTTTTCTCAATGTGTTTTTGCTGGTTTGCATTTGTCCATCATGAACCTCTTTATGGTATCTGGAGCATACTTTTGTTGACATATGAAAATGCTTTGAGTGGATTGCTTAACTTCAATTCCCCAAAATTACTTCATTAGACCAAGGTCTCTCATCTCAAACTCTCTTTTCATGGTAGCTTTGAAATCATCTAACATTAGATCACCAATATATATCATATTATCAACTCTACAAATTTTACTTTCCTGATTTGATTTGGTATAAAGTGTGGGGTCATTACCAAGCTATTAGAGCTTGCTTCAAGCCATAAAAGGATTTTTTTATCTTGCACACTTTGTACTATTGTCCTTTTACTTGAAATCCTAGTGGTTGATCTACATACACCTCTTTTTTTTAATTTTCATTCAAAAAGACTCACTTCACATCCATTTGGTAAATTGGCCGATTATCACAACTCTAATAATATCCAACCTTGCTATGGAGCAAAGGTATCACCATATTCAATACCGGGTTGCTAAGAAAACCCTTTGGAAGCTAGCCTTTCCTTGTATTTCTCTACCTTACCTTTTTCATTCAATTTTGTCTTATAAACCCACTTAACACCAATGTTGGTTTTATCTTATGGGAGATCAACAAGATTCTATGTCTCATTCCTTTCAATAGCTTCAATCTCTTCATTCATGGACTATACCCAATGTTCTGCTTTCACTACCTCTTCAAAATACGTAGGTTGATAGGAAAATAAGGCAAAGTGAGCTTGTTGATCCATGCCATCCAACTACTCATGGATTTCCCTCAAGCTCCTTATTTTTTGATTTCTCACAAAGCCTATTGAATTGCTACAGGAAGAAGAATTATTTTAATTTTCAGTCTATTCTTCTTGTCTTTGCACTTGTAACCTTGGAAGTCTTAGTGGAGGTACTTGTTGTCCTAATATTTCCACATGTTCATCTATTTGGAGTAATGAATTTTGGTTTTCCATTGTTTCATTTTCTTGGTCACTCCAGTATTTTCCTCTAAGAAGTTTACATCTATGCTCATCAAAAATTTCTTGGCGACCTCATTATACAATTTATAGACTTCAGACTGTTCACTATACCCAATGAAAACACACTTTTCACTCTTGTTGTCAACTTTCCTTATATATTTTGAGACATGTGCATAAGATGTACAACCAAAAATTATGAAGTGAGAGACAATTGATTTCATGTCACTCCATGTTTCTTGAGGAACTTTATCTTTCACACTTTTTGTTGGAGATCTATTCAGTATGTAGACTTAATAAGCAACAACTTCAACCCAAAAATAATTAGACATATTTTTAGCTTTGTTCACGCTCCTTTCCATGTTCATGATGGTATGATTCTTTATTTCAATGACTTCATTATGTTGCAGAGTATATCTAGTGGTGAACTACCTTTTAATTCCTGGTCGTCTACAAAAAAATGCAAACTCCTTTGAGTCACACTCTCCTCGTCCATCTGACCTGAGTGACTTTGACATATTTGCCACTCTATTTTTCTGCTACAACTTTAAATTCTTTGAACTTTGTGAGGAATTATACCCAAAATTTCTTGTTAAAATAATCAATGAATGTTGGAAAATAAAAACATCCACCAATGGACTGAGTTTGGATGGGTCCACATAGATTTATGTGAACCAGTTCTAGATTCTCTTTGGCTCTGTAGGATGTTGTCAAAAAATTGTGTCTTTGATGTTTTCCAAGAATGCAACTTTCATAAAGGTTGGTCTGTTCATTCAATATAGGCAGTCCCTTAACCATTGATTATTTTTGCAAGAGACTAAGAATCCTAAAAGGTATTTGACCATACCTAAGATGCCACAACCAAGTCTCATTTGTGATTGAAACATTTTGTGCATATGACTGTAACATGTTTACACTTCTCAGATTCAATGGGAACATTCTGTTCTTGTTCATTTGAATATTTGCAAAAAGTCTTCTACTAAGTGGCTTATCTAAGATAGTTCATGTGGATTCCTTGAATATGGGATCATAACCATTTTGAATCAATTGTCCTATACTTATTAGATTATGTCTAAGATTGGGTACATAGAAGACATCAATAATGTCTTTCTTCTTATTTTTCTTGGTTAATACTCACTCGATACCTTTTCCTAAGGCCTTGACATGATAATCATCTCCTAAAGTAATTTCATATTGAATATAACTATAAATGCTAGGAAACAACATTTTGTTACCTATCATGTGATTAATGCAACCACTATCCAACAACCAAAGATCCTTGTTGTGATCTTATTTAATGATTTGACATGAAATGAAAATTGTCTCATATGTCCCTTCTGCAATGTTGGAGATATTATCTCTTCCCTTGTTCATATCTAACTGTTTCTTTTTTCATTTACTGTCACAATGACCATATTTTCCGCAGTAGTAACATTGGACTTTATATTTGTCTGTCCATCTTCTGCCTCTCCCCCTATGATTCTGAGAGTATTTAGGATGATTTGATTGTTTTGACTGTTCTGGTATTGTTCTTCTTTCTGCTTGATGGATGTCTCTGCCACTTTGACCTCCATCTCTAGTTCCCCTGCCTATGCCTCTACCAACGAATGCATGCGCCTTGAAGGCATGTTCCAAGGATTCCTCTTCCATTTTGATTCTTGATTCATGGGACAAAAGAGAACCCATAAATTCTTCGACTGTCAGTTTCTGGATAGATTGTTGGACTCTTCTGTGGAAATGCAAACCATTTCAAATTTCTTAGGTAGAATTCTGAGAAATTTTTCAAAATTTTTCTGATCTTCAATCTTTTCTCCATGAATCCCGAGTTGATTCACAAATCCCATCACTTTGGTCCTGAACTGGTGCCTCCTTCATCTTCAGGTTTTCAAACTCTCTCCTTAGGGTTTGAAACTTCACAATATTCACTTTGTCAATACCTTTATATGCTAATTCAAAGGATATCCCAGACTTTCTTTGCACTAGATGCTCCTGTTATCTTGGGAAAAATCGAGTCATCCACTAAACTCTCAATCCAAAACTTGGCCTTGTTCTCCTTTTTTCCTCAATTATGTAAGCTGATTTCTTTGTCCATTAGTCATGGCCTACAAAGTTGTTTGATCAGGCTCTCAGAAGCCATTCTCCATTGGTTTCCAACATTCCTAGACTCGCAGGAAGGTTTTATCCTTAGAGACTAGAACTCATAGTACTTTCCAACAAGAACCAATCAGTGTGTTTTCCCTAGATGTCCTTGCCAACAAGAATCGGTCTGTGTGTTTTCACTAGATTACTTGTTGAAGCCATTAAAAATCAATCAAAGATAAAGTGTGAAGGTTATTTCCTTATTTCTCAACTTTTTACCTTTGTCCCTTTATTTTAATCCCCAATCACCCCTCCATTTTTTTTTCTCATTTAAATTTCATCCATACCCTAACTTTATGATTTTTATATAGTAAAATTCCATCACCGAAATATTCAAAAAAACTTTGTGGACAAAAAAAACAACTTCATTTTTTAAGCCGAACACCCTAATTTGTTTTTTGAACATTATTTAATCACGAATAAATAGAAAATTTGTCCAAATTAAAAACAAAAAATCCAATTCAACTCCTTGGGTTTCTTCCTCTGGAACCCTTGACTTACTGAAACTTAGATTTGGCTCTTCCACTTTTTCTATAGATCTCGTATCCTCATATATGTGTCTTCCATGGTTTATCTGGATTAGTGATCTAAAAGATAGAGAAAATACAAAACTATTTATAACTTATAATCTCAAAATTAAAGGCAATACACCCTATTCTATCTTTCTCATAGAAACGAGTCTTTCCCCCATTGAGAGAATGGCTATAGCGAGGTACCTAATGTACAAGAACAATATAAACAACATGGAAGACAAGAGGCTTCCTAAAATTTCTTCAAACTCCAGTCAAACCACCTCAAGCGAAATTGACATAAAGATGCCAAGTCTTGGCTAAATCATTGGACAAATCTATTTTTTTCATGATTATTACCATTATTACATAGATATATAGTTCTAATGTTATCAATGTTGCATACAAGCATGTTCATAATGCATTGAGGTTTACATATTTAAATTGCACGGAAGTAAAATACTCCATGAGTAAATTTGATTGGTTGAATGATGGAAAGTTCACATTTATTTGGGGTTACTAGTAATGCATGCATACTTTGCACTTCTCACCAATGTACAAATATATTAGGGGAATATTATATATTTAGAAGAATTGATTATATGATGTATTTATCCAATATGGACATAAATATCAAAAAATCAAACATATTATTTAGAAATGAAAGTCATACCATTTAGAAGAAATAATGATGAAAATTTCCATCAAGTTGGACACTTAATGGTTCATATTCTAAATCGTCCAGGGCCTTATCCAAACATGAGGTGATTCTTAAATCCATTCAAACCACTATCTCCAATGAATAATAGTTATAATTTTATTTTTAATTTAAGAATATTTGCTATCACTAAATAATAAATCCAATTTTTCAATATTATTATATATGGACATAATTTTATTTCAATATTTTTAGTATAAAAATTAAGATGATAACTATATATTTTTTATAAATTAGTTATTGACCAAAACAAATATATGAATGGTCAATAAATTATGATATTATTTTATAAAATTGTATACTATATTTATACTAAATTTACTTAATAATTTTTCAATATACAAATAACTATATTAATCATTATGCTACAATTTTCTTCTTATAGAAGCAAAAGATCTATCAAATAATTTTTTGATTATATTTAATATGAGCATAGTCTTCTTACATGCCATTCACAAAACTTTATTACAATATTTAATATGAGCATAGTCTTCTTACATGCCATTCACAAAACTTTATTACAATATTTAATATGAGCATAGTCTTCTTACATGCAATTCACAAAACTTTATTATAAAACAAGTCATTTCCAAAGAATGGACACATTCATACATCACAAAACTTTATTACAAAACAAGTCATTTCCAAATAATTGAGACATTCATACAAGTAAAGAGATTTATTTTATATATCTGTGGGTTAGAAAGTTATTTGAACAATTGTTTAGTATTTTTGAGATTGTTTAGTATTTTTGAGATTGGTCTATGAATATATGTAAAACATGAAAATGTAAATAAGTATAAAAATGTAAATAAGTTTTTGAAAGACAAAATTGAAGAGAGAATAATTTAAATTCACACAAGATCATCTTGTAACATGATACTGAAAAAGGATCATCAATCACACCTATTGTATTTGAACAACACATGTAAAACACATATTAATAAGTGTCATGATACCTAAAAGGGGTCATGTTGATGTTAAGTGATTAATCATTGCACATTTTGTATTTGAACAACACATGGAAAACATATTAATAACAATTTTCAAATCCATGAATTAGATTAGTAGGCTTGCACGAAGGGTTTCCTCCGAATCAATTACAACCTACCGACATTTTGACTTGTTCTCGACATTTTTCAAATGAGGGGAATACATTAATACACATATAGAGGGTGGATATTTGATTTAAAATGAATTCAAACATTGATCATGGATTACTCTTCATTGAATTGCTATAGGTTTTTGAGATCTTATTAGTCCTCGCTGTAGGCATAGAGGGACTATAGCGATCGATAATTCATTGACTTCATATTAGTTTTTCCTTTGACCACAAATATTTGCATAATATCTATTGTTGGAGCTAGGGAACTAAAAACAATGATTTTTATATACTAAAAAGTACCACATATGTAGTGATCTGATTGGATAATAGATTGGAGGTCTTATTTCTCTCTTTGCTATTCCCAATGTTTTATATGTTAACATATCCAATCTTTTTTATCGCGTACAGTCTTTTTGAATCATATATTTTTCCTATGTATTGATTGAAGGTGGATTAATGATAGCATTAGTTTGAATGTTTGTCTTAGCATTTTCTACTAGCTAAATTTATGCAAATGTTTGATATGCTAGCATATCCAAAATTTGTCCTTCGAAAACATTCTCTACTGTTCAAACTATTGTTACATAAATTATAATAAAAAAAATTGGTACGTCAGAGACCTGCCACATTGCATTTTTTCTTAAATGTTTACAGAGCATTTATGATAGAATTAAATGTTTACCTAACACGATTGGTAGCGTTGAATGTTTACTTAGCAGGCTTGTTACAATACATTTTCTTCTGTTTTTTTATTTTATATGAAATGTTCTCTACAGTCAATTTAGGCAATATTGTGCTTCAACGATATTGTTGTTTCACTTGTTCATGCTTGCTTCTTGCATCTCCATTGATTTCTTATTTTCCTGTTGTTGTTGTTCTTGTTTGCCTGTTCGTCTTGTTGTAGTTTGCATGTTTGGGGTTCTGCAACCATGATTGGAACTGCGACATTCCTGGTAGACTGGTTGCTTCTTGCTTCTTTGTTCGCTGGATGCTATTTATTGTTGTTTGATTCGACTTTGCAGGGTTTAGGTCCTCCGGCTGCAGTTGGGCCTTTTGGTGCTTCTTAACTGGGTTGTTATTTGCTGCTTGCTCTTGTTTGCCTAAGGTTTGTAATGTTGGGGTGATGCATCCGCAGTTGGATCTATTGTTACATTCTTTTGCAGTTGACTCCCCATAAAATACTATTAAGATAAAATAACATACAAAATTTTGCAGTCGATGTAAATTGGAGCTCTTACACCTTCAACCAAAGTTTTTCAGCCTCCAACTATATTTCATAGCTGGTGATTCTTTTTCCATGGTTTATGTCTTACTGTGGTTTCATAGTTATGAGAGTAAGTTTTTCTTTCTGAGCGATATAGTTGTTCTCTCCCATTTTGTTTCCTCTTGTAAACTTTCTCATTTTTTACCTTTTGTTATTCCGCTCTATTATGTGTTTCTAGTTCAATACTTTCTCACGTTTCTGTGCTCGCGGGTTCTTGGTGTGGGGAACTAAAAAATTGTTATCTCCATCTATATATTCACATCACGATTCTGACCGACCTCCATTCGATAGCATACTTAGCCAATTTTATGAATATGACTTCACGGATAGGTGCTATCGAACTATGGTAGCTCGTGTTCGGTGTATACATCTTGCACCCAAAACTTTCGTGCTTTACAATTCGACCCCACACTCCTAGATATCGCAACCATGCCTATGCCTACGATGAGTTTGTCTATTCGACCTACTTTTCCATAATTAGTCAAGTTTTCAAAGTTTGGCAGGTTGACACTTTTCTGGGTTCATAAAAGTTTAAAATCATTTGTCCCTCCTCTCCATCCTTGCTACCATCTGCCCTTCCCAATAGACATTGATTATTCTTTCAAAAGTCACAATCGATGAGACATGTTCAAAAATATTGTCTTTAATAAGCGAAAAGATCGAGGACATATCCCATTAAAATTAATAGACAAGCAAATATTATGGGATCTGGTAATTTCTTTTGCCTGCATTTTGAATTTGCAAAAAAAAAATATTGGCTCTTTTAGTTTTTTAAAGGCTTCATCATAGTAACAGTGCAATATTGTACTACCTCGCTGTCATCCATAAATGTGTCACCCACAGAGGCCTTGACGTCATGTCCCTCTTTAATATTGTGCATATGTTAGATGTCAGATTTGAGAATCTGCTCGGATATGGAAATGTTAATACGTGCTACTAGTCACTATTCAACGTACATATTTGAAAAGATTGACATTAATAAGAGAAAATATCAAGAGCATCTGTCATTAAAATGAATTAACCCAAAATCTACGAAATATCATACTGTCATCCTCCAACATTGCTTTTAAATACGTATTGCCATTTCTCTCTATCATCAAAGAGTTGGGATTTAGGGTGCCTTTGTTCTAATGTTCCTGGTCATGGACATGTAAGACAACTTAGAGATGCGATTGAGGCCCAAATGAAATAAGAGAGACTAGTTTTATGTGACGCGAGATTTGAGCAAAAAAAAAAACTCTGTTATCCAACATAAACTCAGACAGGGGAAAAAAAAGAACAAGTATCTTCTGGTTGGTGTTCTCCCTCTTTTAGATGCTTTAGTTGGTGAAAATCCTACCTGGATATTTGTTTGTTGATATTATTTGTTTTCTTGCTGGGAGTTGGAATGGATTTTCAAGTCATGTGAAAAATACTTCTTCCTTGAAGTATATAGTTTCTTCCATCAACACAGATTTGGCAAGTGTATCGAATTCTGCAGAGCACACAAGAATTTGTCTTTGTCAGGGAAGTTGCACTTACCGTGGCTTGCAAAATGGTCTGCGATGTTTGTAAATGATGCGAAATATTACTCCATTCACGAATGTACCCAGAAGCGGGTAACATAAACTATATGGGTGGATAATACGACATATTATAACTACATAAGTTTCTATTTCAAAGTTTGCTGAGCTACTTTTGGGTGTGGTAAGAGACTTGACAGAAAGCTATGTTCTTTGTCAAAGTTTGTTCGCTGTTCTCTGGATGTAGTTACAGATTCCACATATTTGGCGTCACCTTCGAACATTCCAGACCTTTTTGTGGGCCGCCATGTCTGCCACCACTATGATGAAAGATATATTCTAATGTGATCTGCAACATTTGATACACTTTCTAGACCTGTGCTAATGCGATCTGTAACATTTGATACACTTCCCAGACCTGTGCTACCGAAAGAAGTCATGTACTTCAACAGAAGAACATTTTGTAGCTGGCTTGGATGTTCCTTTCAATTTACTGTAATAAAACAAAGAAGTTCAACATACAAATCTTCAGGCAGGATTTTCAACCAAATAGATGATCGAATACAGGGAGAATAACAATCACAACATACTTGAATTTTTTTTCTGTCCCATAACTGATGTCACATAAAACAACTCCCTCGACTTTGAATTGGGACTGGATGGAATTTCTAAGTTGTCTCGGATGCCAATGGTCAGGAACATTACAAGGAAAGCACCTTAAACCCCAAGTTTTCGACGGAAGAGGGAAATTAATACTTAACAAAGAAGGAAGGCCATATCTAGATGAGACAAGCTATTCAAAAAATTGGGATAGATCTAGTTGGAAGTGCCAATTAAGTCCACGACTCGAAATTGATATTCAAATCATTGTTTTTTACGAATAAAGGATTTGATCATCAAGAAGACTGTTAACAAGCTCCATCATTGTACATATTTTTTATTGGTCGGCGGCAGACCAAATTGCAATCATTGTGGAAAATAATCTCAGCTATATTTTGTAACCCATCTTATTTGAATATAGAATATTTGCGGTTTTTTTTATGGTGTTTTCCAATCTCTGGTATTTCTTTTCATTTTATTTTGTACCTTTTTTTTCCGTGTGTCGTTAAACATGGACGAAAATATTTTATTTCTGCTGCCCAGTACTTCTATTTAAATAAAGGCTACTCTGTTCGTTGCTTACATTTTACATGGAAGAATAATTTGTCATAGGCCATACTTATGTGGCGCTGACCCTATACTTAAAGAAAGAAATTGGAGGACCTGTCCCGCTTTTATTCTTCGGGTCTCGTAAATAGAATGAATTAATGAATTACAACAAAGAAACTCAAGTGTTGATGCCATGTTCCTATTCAATTTCTTGCATATATTGCAACTTATTATATTTGATAATATTTGTGCATATATACTAATATAAGTACTATTGGAATAAATATAAAAACGTCCTATTAGCCAAAAATTAGCCAATTATCTGTCCACCATGTCCCGGGTTTGCCATATTCAACAACTATGTCCCTTGCTCTACCATATACATCTTGCAGCCAAAGAACTTCCGTGATTTGCAATGTATGCTTTAACTAGTGATAACTTACCTTCTGGTGACTGGGCCTCGAGTTTGCGATATCCAACAACTATGTCCCCTGTTCCATCATATACATCTTACATCCACAAAACTTCCATGATCTGCAATTTATAATTTAACTAGTGATAACTCACCAGGGGTTCAAAAATCTTGGCATTAATAAAGGAACAATAGATTTTCTTCTGTGAGATACTTAGCCCTTTTCCCCTTTTCTTCTTCCCATCTATTATCAATTTCTAGTTATATACTTAGTCTTCTTTCTATGATCGTAGGTTCCAGGGTTGGCAGGCTGACATGTATTCATCTCCATCTATATCTTCACATGAAGAATCCGACCGAACACTGTTCCTTTCCATACTTATCCAATTTTATGGCTGCGTTTGTTGGGTTGGCGCTTATGAACTTAGTTGTTTATTGTTCTGTGATATACATCTTGCACTTAAAACATTCATGATCTACAATTCCACTGTGGGTTCCTCGTATACATTAACTTCGCTCAAAGTATCTGTTGCTACCTTCCATCCCCACCAACTTCACGTCCTTCCTAATATACATTAACTATGCTCTTACTAGTGACAACTTGACAAATTGGTACGAAAGAATTGGCACTCGCTCCTCCACCATATACAAATTGAATACCGGACTCCGACATCATCCCCACTTCCATGTTACACATTATGCATTCAAATGTTCTAAGCTATACAATTTGGTCATTGGGGCCTCGCATCTTCTGGGGAAACCTTGTCACCCTATTTTGGATCCTGGCGTTGGCGGGTTCACGAAAACTCCAATTCCTAGTCTAATCCGAATTATTTTCGACACAAAATGAGAGCGGAGATATAATAAAGAATTGCACAGAGATATTGCAGATATTCAATAATATAACAGAAATGTATCAGAGATGCAACCATAAACACAGATATACAGTAATACATGATTTCTATTAATCAGAGAAATGTACAGAGACTGTTAAAATACAGAGTGAAAGACTCGCTAGAATGGTGGCAGCTTATCTCTGAGAAGAGATGTGACGGCTACTCGCATTCGCAAGAAGATGATTACAATGAGGCTCTGAAGGCCCTTTTACAATAAACGGGAATTACAAAAGTCCTAGACATCCAAAAACCTAACCCTAGGAGACGAAGCGCCAAAAGTCATGTGGGACCCATTCGGGTAAGTGAGTACATTAATTTCCCGGGGTCGTAACTTTTGCATATGATCTCCGTTTTAGGCGTGTGATAGCTCGTTGGAAAGGTATTGTCGAGGAGATTCATTTTGGGGAATCAATTATTCATTTGGCTATAATTGAGAACCTTGATCTAGAAAAACCTTCATTTGGACCCTCAAAATGGCCCCAGAATTTAAAACCTGCTAAAAATAGTAAATTGCCAAAATGGCCAGAAAATTGTTTTGAGCCATTTGGAAAAGGTGGGTGGCCACCGATATCCACCTGGATCATAGTCACGGTTTCTTTTTCTTCCCATCCACGTACTTCTTTCCAGATATGCAACACCAACGATTTAATACTAAAATTACATCATGCAACAACTGTAAAAATCGTCACTAATAAGCAAAAGTCTCGACAACCAACCATCCCTACAGAACTTGTCCAGAAACATGCAAAGAAGATCTTTCCATGTAATGGAAAAGATATTACAAATTTCAATATATTAGAGAAAACAAGTCCCGACCAACGTTTATGTGTTCCATACTTGCACACTTTTTTGATTGTGGGTTCCTGCATTGACAACCTCAAAAATGTGTTTCGAATATTCCGCGAGCTGGAAACAACACCCAAAGTTTTGCAATATACAATTTGTTTGCAGGAATGTATAACAACTCTTAATTTTTCTCTCCCCCCCCCCTCTATTACGCTTTTGTGGTTCTATATTTAGTTGCATCTATATGATCACGACCTCATGGATTCAAAAATTGGAAACTCTTTATATATATCTTCACACCATGAGCCCGACCGATACTTAGCCAATTATTTGATCACCGAGTCCTGGGTTTGCGATATCTAACACCTATGTCCCATGTTCCGTCATATACATCTTGCACCCAAAGAACTTCCGTGATCTGCAATTTATGCCTTTACTAGTGAGAACTCACCAGGGGTTTGAAAGGATTTGCATTAATAAGTGAACAATAGATGTTTTTCTGTGAGATACTTAGCCCTTTTTCCCTTGACTTCTTCTCGTGTATTATTGCTTTCTAGTTATATACTTAGTCTCCTTTCTATGATCACAGGTTCCAGAATTGGCGGGCTGACATATCTCCATCTCCATCTATATCCTCACATGACGAATCCAACCGACCGCTGTTCCTTTCCATACTTAGCTAGTTTTATGCCTGCGGTTGCTGGGTTGGTGCTTTAGAACTCTATTGCTTCTTGTTCCGAGATATACATATTGCACTCAAAATTTCTGTGATCTACAATTCCAACACAGACTCCTTATTCCTTTTTCCTTTTTCTTCTTCCCTTGTATTATCGCTTTCTGGTTATTTACTTAATGGCCTTTCTATGATCGCATCTTGTAGCATTGGCGGGATGACATATGTCCATATTCGTCTATATCCTCACATGAGGAATCCTACTGATCGTTGTTCCTTTTCATACTTAGCCAATTTTATGGCCACGGTTGCCGGGTTGGCGCTTTCAAACTCTGCTGCTTCTTGTTCCGTGATATACATCGTGCACTCAAAACTTCCATGATCTACAATTCCACCGCAGACTCCTCGAACTCGCAAGATTCACTCTACCATGGCTCACAAATTTTTCAAAGTATCTATCGCTGACTTCCATCCCCACTAACTTGATGTCCTCCCTAATATACATTAGTTATGCTCTTACTAGTGACAACTGGACACACTGGTACAAAATAGTTGGCATCAGACCCTCCACAATTTACAAATTGACTACCGGATTTCGACATCGTCCCCTCTTCCATGTTACAGATTATGCATTCAAATGTTTCGAGTGATACAATTTGAACTTCGGGGCCTCATGTCTTCTAGAGAGACCTTGTCAGCTTGTTTTGGATCCTCATGTTGACGAGTTCATGAAATGTCCACATCTTGGTCACTGTTTTGGGTTGGCACTTTCGAACTCTATTGGTTCTTGTTCCGTGATATACATCTTGCACTCAAAATTTTTGTGATCTACAATTCCACCACGCACTTAGACCTTTTTCCCTTTTCTTCTTCTCGTGTATTATCGCTTTCTGGTTATATACTTAGTCTCCTTTCTTTGATCATGGGTTCCAACGTTGGTGGGTTGACATATCTTCATCTCCATCTATATCCTCACATGACAAATCCAACCGACCACTGTTCCTTTCCATACTTAGCCAATTTTATGGCCACGATTTCTGAGTTGGTGCTTTCGAACTCTGTTGTTTCTTGTTCCGTGATATACATCTTGCACTCAAAACTTCCATCATTTACAATACCACTGCGGACTCCTAGAACTCGCAAGCTTCACTCTACCACGGTTCAAAAATGTTTCAAAGTATATGTCGTTTCCTTCCATCCCCACTAACTTCCTGTCCTTCCTAATATACATTAATTATGCTCTTACTAGTGACAACTGAACACACTGGTACAAAATAGTTGGCATCCGTCCTCTGCAATATACAAATTGATTACTGTGCTCCGACATCGTCCCCTCTTCCATGTTACAGATTATGCATTCAAATGTTCCGAGCGATACAATTTGACTGTCGGGGCCTCACATCTTCTAGGGAGACCTTGTCTCCCTATTTTGGATCCTCGTGTTGATGCATTGACGAAATCTCCAATTCTTAGTCACTATTTCAGGTTGGTGCTTTCAAACTCTACTGCTTCTTGTTCCGTGATATACATCTTGTACTCAAAATTTTCGTGATCTACAATTCCACCATGAACTCAGAACTTTTTCCCTTTTCATCTTCCCGTGTATTATCACTTTTTGGCTATATACTTAGTTGCCTTTCTATGATCGCGGGTTCCAGCATTGGCGGGCTGACATATTTTTATCTCCATCTATATCCTCACATGACGAATCCAACCGGCTACTGTTTCTTTCCATACTTAGCCAATTTTATGGCCGTGGTTTCCGAGTTGGCACTTTCGAACTCTGTTGTTTCTTGTTCCGTAATATACATATTGCACTCAAAACTTATGTGATGTACAATTCCACCGTGGACTCCTCGAACTCGCAAGCTTCACTCTACCACGGTTCAAAAATGTTTCAAAGTATCTATCACTGCCTTCCATCCCCACTAAATTCTTTTCCTTCCTAATATACATTAGTTATGCTCTTACTAGTGGCAACTGCACACACTGGTATGAAACAGTTGACATCCGATCCTCCCCAATACACAAATTGACTACCGGGTTTCGACATTGTCCCCTCTTCCGTGTTACAGATTATGCATTCAAATGTTCCAAGCGATACAATTTGACTGTCGGGGCCTCACGTCTTCTGGGGAGACCTTGTCAGCCTATTTTGGATCCTCATGTTGACGGGTTCACAAAATCTCCAATTCTTAGTCACTGTTTTGGGTTGGTGCATTCGAACTTTGCTGCTTCTTGTTCTGTGATATACATTTTGCACTCAAAATTTTTCATAATTTACAATTTCACCGTGGACTCCTTAGCCCTTTTTCCCTTTTCTTCTTCCCATGTATTATCGCCTTCTGGTTATATACTTAGTCACATTTCTATGATCGCAAGTTCTAGCGTTGGAGGGCTGCCATATCTTCATCTCCATCTATATCCTCATGACAAATCTGACTGACCGTTGTTCCTTTCCATACTTAGCCAATTTTATGGTCACGGTTGCCAGGTTGGCGCTTTCGAACTCTGTTGCTTCTTGTTCCGTGATATACATCATGCAATCAAAACTTCCATGATCTACAATTCCACCACAGACTCCTCGAACTCACAATATTCACTCTACCATGGCTTACAAATATTTCAAAGTATCTGTCGCTGTCTTCCATCCCCACTAACTTCCTGTCCTTCCTAATATACACTAGTTATGCTCTTACTAGTGATATACAAATTTCCCTTTGGACTATGCTATCATACCCTCTTCGGTGTTACGCATATTGCACTCAAAAAGTTCTAAGACATACAATTTGACCGTCGCACCCTCACCTCGAACAGTTGTACCTTGAAACCCTATTTTGAAGCTGATTTTTCCCGTCCCCGTGACCTCCATACTTCTTTCTTAGTATGCAATTAGAAACCTTTCGTGCTAACAATTGACCATGCAGGAACCGTCGAAATTTTCATTAATGAGAGAAACGATCGAGGAGATATCCCATTATTATGCATTAAACCAAGATCTGCAGAGATTTATATTGTCCCTTCCGATTGTTCATCTCAAACATAGGTCGTCGCGTTGGCCCGTTCAAGAAATCTACAATTCTTAATCGCTCATTGTGTTACAGGAGAGTCCCCCCGCGAACAAGTGGATTTCCTCTTGGATACTAGACCCCTATAACCAAGACAGAAAGGTGCAAATGTTGAACACTGACATTCCTTCTAATGAAGTTAAAATAGTTGAGGAATAAGAAGAAAGGAATATAAATACCTTTAATAATGTTTTTCCTTGCTCGATCCAGGCTGATCTTGATCTCCAAGTCTTTCAGAAGGTCTCACAATCGAAGGAACAACAATGACAAAACATACTTCCTATTCCTATCATGATTAGCTTCGAAATAGATCTATCAAAAATAACAAACTCATGAAACATACACAAATTTGAAGGAAACAGACCAAGCACATATATATATTAATGAAAAAAAAGAAAAGTTCTTACAACCATAGATGTAGATGCAACAGGTTCACCAAGTTCTCTTTGTCCAGACCCTTGCTCAAAAGTTCCACAATCAGAATGACTGTAACTTTCACTGATAAATCTCCCTTATGAGATCATAAGTTTGATGCCTTGCATGTCTCTCCCTTTCACCATGAATAGGCCTCCTTATATAGGCTTGGAGAGGCCTAACCACCTTAGATATTCTTGGGATAGGTTGAGGATATTTCTACATCAGTTGTGGATCCTCCCTAAGATCCAACCTTGACCTCATATTCGAATCCAACTAACTCCAGGGATGAGGGGGATTTATCCCTAAATTTCCTCAACAACCCAAAATTCTCTCAAACATGCTAGTGCTCCCTCAAAATGGGGCACAAAGTGTTGCAACGTTCCCCCAAAGGAGGGCAGGGAGCGCTGACACTCCCTGACAGTGGGTAGGGGAGCATTGGCCTCCAAAAATGACTTTTGAGTGTTTTTTTCCATAGTAAAAGCTTTGTACTCTTTGTCAAGTGATTTCTCCTTCTTAAAATAGTCTTTGAAGGTGTCTTAAGTGTTCTTGTAATTTTGTTTGAGACATGACATAGACAAGATGACTGTATAATGT